>OZ012659.1:41831265-41980998 GCA_963942545.1 Oxycera nigricornis
GAAGCAGTTCGAAGCAGTTCGAAGCAGTTCGAAGCAGTTCGAAGCAGTTCGAAGCAGTACGAAGCAGTTCGAAGCAGTTCGAAGCAGTTCGAAGCAGTTCGAAGCAGTACGAAGCAGTTCGAAGCAGTTCGAAGCAGTTCGAAGCAGTACGAAGCAGTTCGAAGCAGTTCGAAGCAGTACGAAGCAGTACGAAGCAGTTCGAAGCAGTTCGAAGCAGTTCGAAGCAGTTCGTTCGAAGCAGTTCAAGCTACACACGTGCACGCGTACTCCCGTGGCGCGCCACGGGGTACGCTATGTGTAGCTTGAACTGCTTCGAACTGCTTCGTACTGCTTCGTACTGCTTCGAACTGCTTCGAACTGCTTCGAACTGCTTCGAACTGCTTCGTACTGCTTCGAACTGCTTCGAACTGCTTCGAACTGCTTCGAACTGCTTCGAACTGCTTCGAACTGCTTCGTACTGATTCGAACTGCTTCGAACTGCTTCGAAGCTTAAGCGGTGCGCGTTTCGATGAAACGATGACGTCATCGTTTAGGGGGGAATCCGCCACGTGTCTAGTTTGAACTATTTATCTGTTAATGAACTGCTTTGCTAAAAATGGGGGTTAAAGTCCTTCTGTTTACTACCAAAATACAATTCTATGCTATACCAAAATACGATTCTATGCTTTACATTAAACTTACTATCCAACAATACAGAATCAATAGTTAAGGCTCCTAAAGATTCTAATTAAACTATTAGCGAGTTGTTGAATGAGATTCTCTAGTATTTAATGAAATATTATTTGTATGATGTGATAAGAGATATAGTTTTATCTATACATTTAATGAATTTATTTTGTAAATATGTAGAGAATTTGAAGGTCATTTTAGGTTGGATTGTTTATGGTTAGTATAGTAGTAGAGTGATAAAAATTTGCGAGCGGTATTTCATGGATAACAATTAAGCTGCTGGATGAGTTTATAATAAGAGGAGACTCCGAGTGTGACGTGATGTCTGGGAATGTGGAACTCTGATTTTAGTTGTGGAAAAGATGAAAATTAGTAGAGGTAAGCGATGTTATAATATTGTGTGTGTATGTGTGTGTGTGTGTGTGTGTGTGTGTGAACCAATATGGTTAGTTTTAAGATTATTAATGTGAGGATTTGAAGGCTATTGAAGTTGGGTTAATCTGAGTGTGTGATATGAAAAAAAACGGTGCTTGATGGTGAGTCATGAGAAGAAAAAAATACGTTTGCTTATGAGGAAGTTGCGGATTTGTGAGTTGGGCCCGAATTGGCTGTTCAGTATTTTCCTTATACGTGGTTTCTAATATCAGTGTTTTGAAGGAAATGTTTGTATTTGATTTGCAAATATGTTTTGAGTGATGGATTTTAGGTGGGTTTCAAGATATGTAGCAATGATTTTCGTGAAGGGCATGGTAAGCAAATTAAATGATTAGAGAGTTGTTTATTGAGGTTTCCCTAGTATTGCTTAAAGTCGTCATTTTAGGTTTTTAACGAGATAAATATACAAACTAGTATTTTTGGATAAAACTGATATCTTCAGTCTATTTATACTGTTTTCATTTTTTTATCATTTCCTTTGTTCTTGTTTTTCTTTGAAAAAAAAAATATATTTTTAAATTCATTCAATTTTATTTATTTCAATCTTCCTATTCTACATCCATTACAATATTATAATGTCCCCATGCATATGTGCTAACCCCATCTTCCCTTATATATCGCTTATCATCTAAATAACTTAAAGAAACCTTATTTATACATTCAGTATATAAATTGTGAAGCTTAGATCTAAACACGTACATAATACCTCTAAATATCTTTTTTCTAAACAAGCAATTTCTATAATCATCTAAATTTAGTCCATCCATAATAAGCTTCTTTACACCTTTTGCATTCTAATTTGAAATGTCTGTAAAAAATATTTTTACTTTCGATTATTCCAGCTATTTTAATTTCTTTTCTAAGCAAATCTTGCCGAAATCCTCACCACTAGTAGGGGATTACCTTGAAGAAAAGGTATTCCGATACTCGAAACAACAACAAATATTTTCAAAAACTCCATTCTCTGCTTCATTCAATTTTATTATTTATTTCAATCTTCCTATTCTACATCCATTACAATATTATAATGTCCCCATGCATATGTGCTAACCCCATCTTCCCTTATATATCGCTTATCATCTAAATAACTTAAAGAAACCTTATTTATACATTCAGTATATAAATTGTGAAGCTTAGATCTAAACACGTACATACTACCTCTAAATATCTTTTTTCTAAACAAGCAATCTCTATAATCATCTAAATTTAGTCCATCCATAATAAGCTTCTTTACACCTTTTGCTTTCTTAATTGTATCACCATTTTCTATACTTAAAGAATACATTTTAGCTCTTAATCCTATAAACTCCTTCATGACTTTTCCACTATTTTCGTCTTTCATCATACCCAACACTTTTCCATTTTTCAGCGGAATATTATATATGTTATCTTGGGGGTACTCAGAAGTATCAAAGTGATTGTCTATATCCGGTATAATATCACTGTAAAAGTCGTTTGTTTGAATAGTGTAGATAAATGAATCCGTATCCATATAGTTGAGAATAATTTTCTCATTATATTTGGGCTTCATGAAACGATAATGAAAATCATACATTTTCAATTTTGATAGATCAAGCACGGTGAAACCAAGATAAGTCGGTTTGTTGTAACATGTGAATACTCTATCCATTTGAATAGCTGCCATATTGGGGGTAAAAACGGCTGCACTATGAAAATTTGGCTTGGATATAAGACTTCGTGCGCCTGAGTGTCTGCCTCGGCTTTCCCAATCCGTCACAATCTTCACATCTTTCCTTTTATCCACATTTTCCATCGTTTTGCCATATACTGCGTTGTTTAAAAGCTTGAAAAAGTTTTTCTCAAACAAATTTTTACTGGCTTTGCGATATTGGGTGTTCAAGTCTATGTACTGCTTCATCCAAGTCGATTGTTTAAACTGTAAAACTCTATGGACACGGGTCAATTTCAACCCATTCGCAATGCATTGCTGCAGATTTCGATAGTGAATCACATAATTTTGCTTGTTAGTTAAGTCAGTGATCAATTTCGCAGTTTTCGAACCAGGTGCTTTTTTATTTTCTGCACAGAAAGGTAAATCGTTATGCTCATTGTGCTTTGTTGTTGGATACTCCAAATCAACTTCCAATATGTATCCAATGTCTGCGTCTATTGCAATATTGAGAATGTCAACCTCATCTATATTTTCAACCCACTGGAATTCAGCATGGGGAAGTGGCTGTGACATTGCCCAACCATATAGATTGTTTGCGTCTACATACATCAGATACTTGGAAGGATCCTCTTCTTTATAATCTTCCAAGTATTTGTTGTTAGCTTTTGAGTGACGATGTGAGCATTGAGTAATACCACCTCTGATTCCTCGTTGTATGAAGTGATGCATGTTTATATCTGTTAGAAGATCAAGTTTAACAGATGTTATTTTGAGCATGGCATCCCACGATAAACCAGGAGTTGTATAGTATTGGCAAGGGTCAAGTCCATAGATATTTTTACAAACTTTCCTGAAATTTTCGAAAACGTCTGTCAGAAGCAGCACATCTGTCTTCAGATATAATTCCAAATAGTCCCAAATCGTTGTACAATTGAAAACTTTCCATACATTTTCAGCATGTTCATAATCAATCTCATTGCACTCGCTATTTGTCATTTTGTTGTAAAAGCTTTCTCTAGGTGGTAAACAAACTTCATTCAATCGATCCCACGAGTTAATATAATCGTAGGGAAATACACCCTTTCTTGTAAGCAGATGGAATTTCTCCTCATCTTCATATACTGATCTTACGGTTTTCAGATCTACTGGAAAAAGATTTTTCACTAGAGCATCCAAACTACTCTGCATGAATCTGGCTGAGTCTAAGAACCTAAGCTCAATCGTTTCAAACTCATCGACTTGAATTCGTTTAGATAATGAAACGTATAATTCCTTATTAATGGGTATAATAGATATTTCCCCATCAATGCTATCTAATTCTTTCACAAACAAATGACAATCATAGCCTGAGAGGTTGTGAAATAATATTGGAAAGAATTTCGGTACTCGATACAATAAATTGCATTCGTTATGAGCGGGGCCTCTATATTTCCCAGTAAAATGACAATGGTCTCGGACTCTATCATTGTCAAGCTCTTTTTTACAAATGTGACAGAAAATCGATTCCCTTTGAACCTTTTCTTCTTCCGACGAGAGAGCATCCATTGACTTTGGATTCTTGATATGATTTATATAAAACCATTTTACGTCATTTACAATGGAATTAATGAATTCTTTGGGTGAATCTGGACCTTTGTATAATCTGAATCTGTCTAATTTTGAATCGAATGAACACTTGATGAAATAAGAGAAAGCACAAGGGGTATGTTCTTGGATTGTTGACGTTGATGAAAGTGTTGGATTGGGTGCACATGTATCGACGTCCTGAAGAAGGCATTCAAAATCTGCATAGATGACAAAAGGTACCTCGAGTTGTCGTCCATAGCTTTTGTACTGCAGCGTTGCTTTCTCCGGTTCCACCATTTTCGTGACTACTCTGCTACAGCTGTTTTTATGCAGTTGCAGTTTCTCACTCGACATAAAATATTGCAGGCATTTATTGCAAACATAGATAGAACCTTTGTGTAGCGTTTGCTGACAGCGAATCAACCTTTAAAGAAGAAGAAGAAAAATAATTCATGTAATCACGCATACACACACACACACACAATATTCCCTATTACATACCTTGAAATATGTTTAATCCAGACATAATGACAATCTTCGTTGGATTGCAGCAGGAGCAGATTGATGTGATGCGATTTTTCTTGCTTTGCGATATGATATGGACCGATAACTTTTCTTAACTCTTCATCGTATCCAAATAAGTTAACACTGATTGTTTGGTTTAATTCCTCAAATTTGTCAATATCTTGCACCTGTAGCGGAAACTTGAGTCCCCGAAAATTCAACACTATACCATTTTGAAGATGTATAACGCTGTCTGCAATGTCATCAATTCGGTATGATGTAGTTCTCTGTGAATTATGATCTGTCGGACACATTGCGGAAATTATGCACCATTTAAAACAATAACTGTCGCGGTTCTTAATATTTATGCAAGCATTCTTATTTGCCAATTGTCTTGGTAGCGGAATATAACTTGTTCCTCTCAATGGTTTAAAATCGTTTATATTTAACTCACAGTGCGTAATTCTAAGGAGAGCCCATCCACTGTCTTTCTCCTGGAATTCCTCCATTTTGATTCGAATTTCATTAGCCATATTATCGAAAGCTAATTTCAACTCACTTTTTTGAATTATCGCTTGCATTTTTGTATGGAAAGACTTAATGCTTATTATGCAATCGTTTTCATCATCATCATTCATTTTAATGAATTCAGCAAAGAGTTCAATGTTGAATTTGAGTGTCACGCGTTCATCTAGTGCACTCATCAGATAATTCACTAACGGATCTTCCATCATCTTTAAAAACTCCGCCGAATTTAAAAGACCTTCATCTTTGTTTTCAAAAACAAGAGTTTCCATTCGCTGTCCAAAACAACTTTTTACCCTTTTAAAATGTTCGTTGAGGGGCTCTATAGATTTATTTTTGTGAGCATTGGTTCGCACATGATAGTTCCAACAAGCACTATTGACTTCGATATTACAAAATTCACAAAACATTTTAAGGAATACAATTCACTTCGTGTTTTTTCACTGCGCTCAAAATAAAAACTTTCCTAATTGAAATGCAAAGTGAAAGCAGAGGATTGGATATCTGAAAGATATAATTCTTCCTTTTCCACTTTAAATAAAAACTTAGTTATTTTATATTTAAAATAAAACTTTTTAAATTTTAATCACTTTTTATCTTTTGCAAATTTTTATATTTTTTCGACAAGGTATAAAAATTCACTTTGAATGAATACTGGTTTACAACGCAGAATAGCAACTGGAATGATTCCTGTTGGGGTCTTGTCTTTTTATATAATTCTATTGTTTATTTTATAAATTCCTTAAGGGTAACCTAATATTATAATTACTATAATTTTGTTTATTTTATATGGCAGAGAAAACATCCGGTCGTTCACAAAAAATTCTTGCACGCTATTCAAATTCCAACGTCTAATCATTTAAAATAGCCCTCACTCAAGCTCTTATCAACATATCGAATTTCTAATTTTGAAATGTTTGTAAAATATTCGAACCCTATAAAAGAGATTACGCAACCGTCAGCAATAAAAACTCTCCTCCGCAGCGATAAGAAATGAATCCAGCTGCTATTTTAAAACACATCTCACATATTCATCAATTTAGCCCATCGCTAATCTTTATTTATTATTTCCTTCTTTTATCTTTATCTTTCAAATAAGGGCAATTGTTTACGTTATGCCGATCAGATTTGCAACTAGTGCAGTAATATGATCTTTTGTATTCCACCTTATCAGTGTAATTTCCTGTGATTGATATTTTCGTTTCAGTGAAGTTAACTTGATCTTATTGGATTTCAAGTGGATGGTTATTATTTTTGTGTTTATGGGAATATTATGTGCAGGATGTTTATGTAGATGATTCAAGGTTTAGGTATTTGGGGTAATGTGGTTCAGATATGACTCAGAATTGAGATATGACTCAGAATATTGCATTTTGTTGTGAAATCAGAATATTGCGTGTTGTTGCGAAATTGAAGATGACGTCATAGGTGTTTCCTGGGATATGACTCAGAATTGAGATGTGACTCAGAATATTGCATTTTGTTGCGAAATCAGAATATTGCGTGTTGTTGCGAAATTGAAGATGATGCCATAGGTGTTTCCTGGGATATGACTCAGAATTGAGATATGACTCAGAATATTGCATTTTGTTGCGAAATTGAAGATGATGTCATAGGTGTTTCCTGGGATATGACTCTCACCGCGGTTGGGAAAACTCCTTTGACCCTTGACCTTTGACCCTTGACCTTTGACCTTTGACCTTTGACCTTTGACCCTTGACCTTTGACCCTTGACCTTTGACCCTTGACCTTTGACCTTTGACCCTTGACCTTTGACCTTTGACCCTTGACCTTTGAATCTTGACCTTGACTTCTTATCACACCTATTCATCAGCATGACTCATCGCGGTTGGGAAACACCTGCCCGTGGGAAAACACCTTGACACCGACCTTGACCTTGACTTCTTATCACACCTATTCATCAGCATGACTCATCGCGGTTGGGAAACACCTGCCCGTGGGGAAACACCCCGACAGCGATAAGAAATGGCGCCCCAGACAGCGATAAGAAATGGCGTCATCCGTGGGAAACACCCCGACAGCGATAAGAAATGGCGCCACCGGAAGCGATAAGAAATGGCGCCCCAGACACCGACCTTGACCTTGACTTCTTATCACACCTATTCATCAGCATGACTCATCGCGGTTGGGAAACACCTGCCCGTGGGAAACACCCCAGACAGCGATAAGAAATGGCGCCCCAGACAGCGATAACAGGTGACGTCATCCATGGGAATCACTCCGACAGCGATAAGAAATGGCGTCACCGGAAGCGATAACAGGTGACGTCATCCGTGGGAATCACCCCGACAGCGATAAGAAATGGCGCCACCGGAAGCGATAACAGGTGACGTCATGCGGGGGCGGTAATCCGATACCCGTGGGAAAAAAATGGGGACCGTGGGAAAAAGTGTGCCAGAGTCCCCACATCCATACTACTCACAGTGGTGGTAAGAAGCTAAAATTGTCTTCATAATCAAAACGGGCAAGACATCCCACTCCTCACCTTAGGACTATAGACCTATCAGCCTCACCTCTTTTCTGCTGAAACGGAACGGCTGGCAGGGATTAATTTGAGAGCTACTTTGAAACCACTCTCTAATGCGCAGCACGCATATACAAAAGGGAGATTGGTTGAAACAGCTCTTCACTTGCTCACCAGTTTCATTGAAAAATCACTAAGCGTCAAAGGATATACGGAGGCGGTTTTTTTAGACATCGAAGGTGCATTCAACAACGTCAGCCACAAGGATATTGAAAAGGCACTCGAGAAAAAAATGTGGATGATAACCTGATTAGGTTTATCGCACATTTGCTAAGCAGGAGGAGCAACAACTCCACACTAGGAGACAGTCTCCTTAGAGAGCGGACGTGCAGAGGCACTTCGCAAGGTGGGTTGGTATCACTCCTTCTATGGAACTTAGTGATGGACAAACTCCTGTCAACAATAGAAACGACTGGATACAAAGTGGTAGCCTACGCCGACGATGTTGCAATAGCAATATCGGGCAAACTCGTTAACACCCTATCTGAAGATTAAATTGTGCCCTAGGTATTCTTACCAAGTAGAGCAGAGAGTGCGGTCTGAAGATCAATCCAATGCAAATGGAACTTGTGCTCTTCACAAGAATATACAAAATTACCCGATTTATCCCACCTCAACTTGATGAGACAAGTCTCAATCCATCTCATCAGGTCAAAAACTTAGGTCTAATTCTGGACTCCAAACTCGCGTGGGAAGCGAACATAGTAGAAAGAGCGCGTAAAGTGGAAAAGTTGGCTGTGGTGTTTTCCCTGAACAGCTAAACCTAAGACTATCCTTCCGGCTACCAGATCACTGCAGTTTTTTTCAGGTAAAGATTATCGCAATACATAAGGCAGTGGACTGGCTGAGAAATCAGAAAATTTCTACAAGAAATCTCAACATTGTCTTTGACAGTCAGGCTGCTATCCAATCATTATCCAACGTGTATAACTCATCCAAAATTGTAATGGGTTGTCGCACTCAACTTAACGCGATGTTGCTTCACTGTGATTCTTTGCTGGGTGCCGGGTCATAATGATATACCGGGAAATTGCAAAGCGGATGCCCTAGCTAGAGCTGCCACTGAGCTGCAAGATTATACACTAACACCCCAAGTCGGCCATCCGTTGACCTCCGTCAAGCTAAGTTTCAAGCAGTACTATATAGAGGCTGCAAATAGGGCCTGGCTGCTGGAAGAAACCTGCAGGACAACCATGCAAACTAAGCACGCACTGAGCTTAAAGCGCATCAAGCAGCTCCGCAATACGAGCCGTGAAACATTAAGTTTCATCACAGCCGTACTGACGGAGCATTGTCACATTGGCAGAAATGCAGAAAGACTGGATGCCCCTTTGCACAACTTTTGCCGCAGCTGCAGATCGGAGGAGGAGGAGGAGAAGGAGGAAACGTTCCGACACTTTCTGTGTGAATGCGCAGAATTATCCAGGAAACGCATGCAAACTTTAGGATCACATTTCCTGGACAGCTTCGCAGAAGTTGCCAGTTTAAATATTAACTGCATAGCCGGCTTCATACGATAATCTAAATGGTTCTCGTCACCCCACAGGTTTTAGTGCCACACCCTATCTCAATGTGGTTTCACAATGGACCTTTGTTGGCCTAAGTGAGCCGTCTTTTGACAAAGGGGGCTGCAACTACAACCAACCAATCGACATGTATGCCACGGATGCTTCATCGCCAGTTTCGGTCTTCTGTGTGAACATCGCACTGTCATGTTCACTTGCTTCAGTGCTTCAATGTACAAGCTCTTGATTGATGCTGTTGTAATGTTACTGGTTTAAATGTTAGCGCATCATCGCTCTGTCGCTTCCGTTGCCTATACTCCTCTAGGCTGATGCGAGGTTTATCTCTAGAATATGACCTTTAAATTGTTATGGGCTCCATAATTTCGGGTATACCTACAGGCAGTGTGTCTGCAACATATTTGGCGCAGAAACAACGTCTCAGGCGGCCGATATGTCTACTTGTTTAAATTGCCGAGAACAGAGGCAATTTATTTTCTGCCGAACTAGAAAGGCAGTCTTTGATCAGTTAACCAGAACTAAGAACTTTGCCGCTGGTAGGAAATGTCGCTAAATAAAACAGCAACCTTAGTTTCTTGGTCGTGGATTAATGAGGATGAGCCTAAGCCCAACTCGTTCTTTTATTGCAAATTTTCTTAAACTAATACATAATATATCCCTACTCTAAATAACTAAATTAATAGCCAGAACCAATCGCGCGCGCCGTGTTTTGGTTCTCATGGTACAGTATTTCCCGTTCCCTAATCAATATACATATCCTATACTATTCAGTTGAAATCATGACCTACATTTATTGCACTCGAATGCATATGGTTAGCAAAGGGCATTAGCCCGTACCCAGACGACATTAATTGGATCAGTATTTGAAACACTGGACCATATCTTCAAGTATGCATGAGTCATTGAGGTAGGTCGTGTCTGAGTTCAAAGCTAATTATCGATTGCTCATATGTTGAGAACAGGAGTACTCTATGAGTTTATCGAAAAGTAGAAAGTGCATGTAAGAAATGTATGCATGATTGGTGGCTATGATGTTGTATTGTTTGTATATGTACTACATGGTATGTTTATGTACTACACTGTTCTCGTGTCACCGTTTTTTTTTGAAAAGCATTCCATTAGTGGGTTCACTATTTTATGCGGAGTCAGGCACGCACCGGAGATACCAGCAGCATTTTCCAAGGAATCTTCGTAGTTGTTTCATGGTTTGTTACGGGGAAGTCATTGACAGCTTAAATTTTGTTAGGTTCCATTGCCGCCTATATGTTCGAGGAATTCTCTCTTTTTCAACTTGATTTTCGCCATATCAAGGGCCAAACTGGCTTTATGTATGAAGAAGGCAACTTTTTATAGTAAGAAGATGTGTTCGTCAAAAGATTCAGTAATGATCAGCTGGTCGTACAGTTAAAAACACTTATAAGAGGAAGTGTGCTGAAATCGCTATGTTCATGAGTCTTTGCATCATTTAGGGCGCGTTCCACAACATAAATGGTATGCTCACAAAGTGATAAAGGGGACTTCAACCCCTCTGAAAGTGGTATTCGCCAAAAAGCGTCCTTTGAATCAAGGCTGGTGATGTATAGGGTTATTAAAAACCAACCTAGTATACCGTCATTACGCGGTAGAGAATAAACATCTTCCGACGTCAGTTGATTTTCCTTGCGAGCATTCAGACATATTATTATCTTCTTCGGGTTGACTATTAGGCTACCTGTTTTCAAATTCCTGAATAACCTCTACCGCAAGCATCAGGTTCCGTTGGCGTATAAAATTTTTTCAACAGTTGGTAAAATGGATAAGTGCCACTGTTTTATAGGTTATAGGTCTCATATCAATTTGATGTGATACGATTCAATCTTTTACGAGGGTAGAACGAAAAGATGGTAGTCATAGAATTGTGCATCTGCCGTTGTACGGGTGATATGTTGTGACAATGACTCTTCGGTTCCAGTCAACTAGCGGTTTTGACATAACCGATATTTGGAACGAAAAATGGATCGAAAGCGTACTTGACAAACCCACTCACAGATACAGCTCTTGGCTTATTTAAGGGATGATTACAAACGAAAAAGGTTGATTGTGTTCAAGGAATTGCTTCGCTAAACCAGTAGCAATACCGCTGACACTGGCAACTGGTTCGATCAGGTGACTTACTTGTTCTTTGCGGAATAATGTGACGTGAGTGTGTTATTGGAGGTGATGTGTGAGTCAATTTACAATAAAGGCTACAATATAGCCACTTTTGATGCGTGAGGATTTCCTCCAAAAGCGTTTGTTCGAAGCTGTTGCGAAAAACTCTCCCCCCATCCAAAAAAAATTACGCAGGGTGTACTTGAGAAAGAACACGTGGTAAGGCCTATGTAGTATAAGTTTTCTACAGGCTGCTGATGAAGTTGATCCTGCGATGGATGCGAACGATGAAACTGGAGATTATTCTCCGGCAATATGCGGATAAGCTTGGCACGGTTTAGTGATTTGTTTTTGATATAGTATAACCATAATGGAAAAATTAAGATTATATTTTTCAATTAAGGATTAATTATAACGTCTGGTAATGGACAATGAATTTAAATCAGTGACGTTAAAAAATTTTTAAGGGAAGAGAGAATCGAGACACACTTCACGAAGCCAAATAGCCATACGGAGAATGCAAAAACTCAGGACCCTAGAAGTAAAAAAATCAGAGATTTCCATATGGGAGAATATTCACATGTGTCGAATGGTACAATAAATCTTTCCACTCTACAATCAAAACTAGACCCATAGATGTTGAACAAGGGAACACTAAAACCGAAGCAATAGAGAAATTGTTGAGAAAATAGGATTAATAGCCCTACCGAACATAGAAAAACACATTAGCAAACTAAGGAAGAAGACTACGTTAAAAATTATAAGGCATTAAGTCACAAAATAGGCCCTAGATATAGAAAGATTGAGACAGAAAATATTTATTCAATTAATATTAAAAGATTAAAAAATTTCAGGTCAACTGGTTACTGGTGATTTTAACGTTACTATCGACAGCACTGAATGGGACACTTATAATAGAAAGACTGGAGAATGACAAAAGATTTATCGAAACTAAATTTGACGACGTTATGATTATCGAAGAATATAGTATAATTTAACATAGTATTAATTCTCAATATATTGAGACAACAATGAACTCTTTTGAATCTGACATTAGCAATATGGACTCTCTCGAAAACAGACAATTATTACAATACGAACTTTCTAACGTCAAATCTAAAGTACGAACAATCTTACCACTAAGCCATAAAAGAGGACTGATCAACCTTTTCGGAAATGGAAATAGAAATTCAGGATCATTTAAAAATTAAAGACGAAAATAATCATATGACGATTGAAAATTTGAATAAAAATATAAAAATTGATAACTACGTCAATGATACACCCATTAAATTCGAGGAAGTAATCGAAACAGGTAGGAGTAAATTTCTAGAAAGGTTTAATGACATCAAGACTAGTAAAGAAAGAACTTACAAACAAGTTTAGTTAGTTTATTTAGACATTCTACTAAAAATATAGAAAAATTGAACATATCCACTCATCGAGATCGAACATTAGCGAAGACTTGACTATTGTTCGATATGATATTGAAAATTACAAAATTTAAAACTAGGTACAGTCAAATACGAAAATAATAAAATTATATTTTTGCAATCAAAATACCTAGAGAAATAATAAGAGTCGGAAAATCAAAAATAACTCCAATTACAAATGAAAATTTTCAAGAACTTCTCTTCAAAACGCAACAAATTGGGAAACTCAACGATATCCCTTACTTGTATGAAGGAAATGTTAATAAAATTAATTTCGGAAAATCCGACATTTGTATCTATGAAAATAATTGTGTAAACATAAAAATAATAGATCGTACATGATGGAATTTTCACATGGAACTTTATCGTTAAAAACCAACGCCGTTCATTTTTAAGTAGTACTTGCGACGAGAGAATTATAAAATTAAATGGAAATTACTTAATGAGTTTTCAGAATTGTCATGTCAAGATAAACAATAAAACTTTTAACAATAAAAAAGAAAAATTTGAGCAAAAATTTGTTATGTCTTCAAACTTTAAATTAAACAAGACAATTAATATTTGATGAACTGTAATAAAAAAACATTTGATTGCATTCACCAACATTCCACTAGAATTCTGCTGATCAATAACTTACAATTTAAATATAATTACAGTGCGAGCAAATATCGAGAGGTTTACGTTTTAAGTAATGAAAGTGCAACAAAGTCAGTTTCATTAAGAATGCCGAGTAAGACTAAATGAATTTTCGTGTCGTGTCTTATTTTTTTTTTAGAGTTTCAAAACAAGAATCTACTTTTGTCGCGCGACTGTTGAGGCGACCATGTTTTGAATTGGGAAAGTTTCTGGCCACAGAAGGTAGCGATCAATGCAGGTGAGGTAGTAAGGGCTGCGTAATCAAGAGGCGTCTCGACTCTGTCAACACAGGACAGTGCGCCGGTAACAACGTCATACTTACATGTGTTTGATGTCGGAGGTAAACTGCGCGATGTAGTCCAGATGACGGGTTTGACGCGGCGATGCTTTCTCCGATTTCTGCCGAAAAGCATATGTGAGCGGTTTACGATCGGTGTAGATGGCGAGTTGTCGCATCTCCACTTAGTGCCGGAAGTACTTGACGGTGTAGATGACGAGCAACTACCAATTATAAGCGCTGTATCGCCGTTCCGTGTCGCTGATTTTTTTCGAGAAAAACTCCAACGCATGCCATGCTTTGTTCAAATTTTTGTTGTAGCGTAGCCCCTATAGTAAAATCCCAAAGCTGCGGTCGTCGTGTTCCATTTGATATATTTCTGTTTTAGACAAAACCTGTAAAAATTGAATATACCGAAAAATTCTCGTAGTTGTTTTGCTGCGTTTGGCAAAAGAAAATTGAGGATGGCCTGGATGCGCTCTGGTAATGGTGTAATGCTGTGAGCGTGTACAGAGTAACCAAGAAATGAGACGTGGGGTACTCTGACTACACATTTGGATGTATTAATAACAATGCACTCGAATAGCTGCTGCATACTCGTATGCTAGCTCTCAATGCGTGATACGATAAGAATGTCATCAATGTAGGCGTCAGCGAACTCACTTGCCTTGCAGCGCCTGTGTAAAATCATGAATGTGCGGCACCGGATATCTGTCGGGTATCATCCACGCGTCGAGCACCCAGTAATCACCACAGGGATGCCATTCGCCGTCCGTCTTGGGGACCATACGTAGGGGTGACGCCCAACTGCTCGACAAAGCACGAGCAGTTCCCAGTTCGGCTATCGTTTCGAACTGCTGCTTGACAATAAGAACACGTTCTGGTGCGATTCGGTGCGGCTTGCAGGAAGGTGGTAGCCCGGGCATCTTTTCAATGAAATTTCGCGTACTGTGCTGGACTTCTGGTATTCGGCCGTCAGGTCGAGTGATTTTCGGTTACCTGGTGAGCAATTTATGATATCCCGAGTTGCCTGTGACGACATTAACGGTCGGCTCTTGTGATTCATGAACGCGACCCTTAGATGATGATTTGGTGTTTTTGTCAAATAACTGCTCACATTGCATATCAACCATTATGCCGTGATGGACAAGAAAATTTGCACCGATAATAGGGTTGCGGACGTCCGTAATTAAAAAACGCCATCTATGTACCAGGTGCAACCCCAGACTGAACTCGAGAGTTGTTGTACCGTATGTGGCTATGATTGAGTTTTTTACCACTGTGAGCTGATATTCCGATTTTTTTGGATCGCCGTGTATCAGCGAGCAAAGATAGACGCAGAGATCAGACACAGGGTCAATCAAGAACGTTACCCTGGACAGCGGATCAGCCACAAAAAGTCGGCAAGGTTGCGATCAAAGCCCGCCAGCCGCCATTAGCGGGTCACTTGTTTGTTTCCCGGTGCGATGTACTTACATGGAGGTGTATACTTACAGGCCCTCTCACCGGAGATGTTATGGTAACAACAATGCTCCGGGTTTTTCGACAGTGAAGGAGATCTTGCACGCTATCTGGACCGCCTCTGATTTTGTGGCGGTACCCGCCAGATATTGCAACCTTCGGAGTTACCGCGTAGGTTTTCGGTCGCCCAATTCTTCTCATTCAAAGAGATGCATCAAATTATTTTTTTTGTGATATGCTAAAGCATTGATAAATGCTTCTTTAGGCACCGTGTATGGATTTTCTGCCGTAGGGTTCATAATTAAATCCTTCACTTCTTTACGCGCCCTAGTGTCACATGTCGACAGAATCGTGTCGATTTTGCCCTCGTCGGGCTCAACTTTTGTCGACCGGAAGTACCTTCCCGTGACAACCAGAGTGTGGGATCTTCGACATTGAAACAAGTAGTAAGCCGTAGTTTCACACCGAACGACGGGACGTTGTTCAACTTTATCGTCACTTACCTTACACCTTTGCACTGAATTGCGTTAACACTAATATACCACGTACACTATCGTCCGCACGGCACTTAAATAACTACGTCGGGATCACCAGTTTGTGGAGTTGATGTAGTAATATATGTCGATTGAGGTGCGGTGAAATAAATGAGTTTGCAGTTTTTTTTACTTTTGATCCACTGTAAGATCTATGTTCAGTAATAAGTTTACTGGCGTTCTGCTGCTTACGCGAAAACTTCACTCATATCCCACGATAGTTATATGTGAACCGGAGAAGTGAGCCGTTCGTCCGAATGCAAAGATTTCGAGTCGAATCTCCTATGATGAAATATTTGGGCGCTTTATACTCTTCTGAATATCGATGCCGCAGCCGAAAATCTTCGTGTTATCCGTAATGGGTACTGTTGATTAGCTGTGTTGTTAATGGTATTGTGTGTGCTCGAATGCATCAAATTGTAACTCTACATTTGGGTACATCTGCAGTATACCTGTACATTTATATATACCTAAAACTAAGACAATATAACATTTATCTAAAGCGCAAAACTATTTCAGACAGAGTATGGGAAAAATCAAACGTGATAAAATATTATAAAAAAAAAAGAAAAGTTTTTGTAGTTGATTTGATTTCCGTGAAAAACCATTTATACGAAAGAATTATTTACTTAATCAGTATCGAGAGGTTGTGTGGCCGTACATGGGCCGCCACATGATAAGGACTCTGACTAATTAGAAGCGTAAATTAAAGTTCATTTTCCAGTGACAGTGCACACTTAACTTATAACGAAAAGTATCTGTTCCCAACACACAAAAAAAAAGAATTAAAATCTACCGAGGCTAAAGAGCGGACAACGAGAAGTTGCCTGCAGCTCAATACACCTGTGCTGATTCCAAAACTTGTACTGAACTGCGTATACGCAAAGACAAGGTACAGGTAAATTATTTCTCGAGATACAATACTATTTCCATGTAAAAGTGCGCAGGGAAACATGTTGGGAGTTCATTTTATGAATCTAAATCAAAGTAAATGACGACAAGTTTGACCACCTGCACTAAGAAAAGATTAACATGAGCTATTACTCACGACGTCCAACCACTTCAGTGTATAGGCGACCCCATTTGGAAACCAAATATTTAGTGGTCAACATCTGACTAAAGAGCTATTTGGGGTCCAACGTTGGGTGCTGTTTGTAATTAAATGAGTGTTTGCGGCGGCGACGTACCAGCACATAAATAGACCACCTCATCACTCAGGCCTCACGTTAGGTGCCCTGGTAATGAAATGTGTAGATATCGAACCGATAGTCTCCAGTCAAGAAGACTAATATATCGTTGAACAAATAGATGTTCAGTCCCGGGGTTTGAGCAACATGTTACGTACACCACGAAACTTGGTCGACCCAAAAACCCATAAGGGAAAAATATGGGACTGCCCTGTTTTCGAAGACCCCAAATCATCGTGTGGGTGAACGATGTCTTTTGGAAGTTGATAATATTATGTTCACCACTTCACCCAACCAAGTTATTAGAAAATTATATGGTTATTAATGAAATATATTGTAAGGAGTAGGTCAATTTAGATTAGAGGTTGAATTATATAATTAAAGGGGAGAGGTATGTATGTAAGGCAAATTGGACTAGATAGCTAAGTAGGTAGTAAGGTTTTTATGGAGAGCGTTTCTGACCGTGCGCGCGAGGCTGCGTAGTCTAAGTATCATCAACAGCAAAATGCATTACAGCCAACGTCACAGGCCCTGCAGATAAGTTGCCAGCAATCACTTCACAAAAAACGCTCACACAATCGCCGCAACAGATCCAAATTTAGGCTCCGTCTGGTCTACGACAGGCACATAGTAGACTCCATTGGCGTGAGTCTACTATGTGCCTGCGATACCCACAAACATTGGTACTTGCAATTCACCATGGTTAACCACTGCCACGATTATTTCACCAGCACTCTAACCACACCCCACAAGCAGCAGCCACAGCATGCCCCCCCCCCTCGAGGTGCAACGCGCTGGCCAATCGCACGAAGCTGAAACCGCCAGCTGACGTGCGTCGACAAAACCGGTCCCAAAGCTAGGAAAGCTATGATGAGGTCAGCAAATTCGTGGGCCGTTGACCGTCGATGCAGCAAACGGGATCTTTATATCCCCATAAATAGCGTCGCTGGAACAGCTGACGGGATCTTTTTGGGGGCGGAGTTTATAGTTTAGATTTTTTTGGGTGCTGAGTTTTGTGTGAAGCTGGTTTGTTTTGGTTGTAAACTGTTCTGGTGCGTATTGGTGCGGTTGCGTAAAGCGAATAAAGAAGCAAGATGAGGACAACGAGCGGCTAACGAGCGAGATCAGGAGTCATGAAGCAGCCACCGGAGTAGGTTAAGGAGAAACGAAATTGTAAGTAGAATTAAGCATATAAAGATAGGAATAGATAGGTAGGTTTGAAAATTGTAATAGAATAATGTCGAAGCGGGCAATGCCTGACCAAGGTGTGGCATGCCCACGAAAAACTGGATGAGTATGGCAGGACAGTGGGACTGTAAAAACTGTGAAGAAGAAGAAGAAGAAGAACAGCAACGAACGAGGGAGATTCGTTTTCCGGCGAATCACGTGAAATCAGAAGCATCGGCCAGAGCGCGAGTGATAATTAAATAAATAACGATTAAAGCTCAAATGTGGGGTCCGCCCAAGGAAAACTGCCGTGAAACACCGAGAAATTAACTTCTGAGAAGACCCAAAAAGTGCCGCGTGGTAATGAGCATGTCCGGCCGACCAACCAGAAAGGAACTCATACAGCTGTTGCAGGAGGCGGGAATAGAGCCACCGGAGTCCGCGAGTGTGGCACAATTGTGCACACTACTCGAGAAGACAGCTGGCGCAAGAAGCATCCCGAAACAGGGAAATCGAGAAGTCACCTCCGACCAACCCCCTGCTGCCAACTCGATGGAAACTGCTGCCGCTGCCACCCCGAAATTGATTGCTGCCACTGCCGCCCGGAAAATAACCGTTACCCAAACTGCCGTCGCTGCTGCTGCCCCCGCTACGAACACACTCGACGTCGCCACCCTCCTTGGCCTTGGCCGCATACTTCGAGGGAGTCGCTGGCCAGCAACATGGACAGCGAATAAACCAAATCGATGCCCCAGCCCCCAAGGCACCCGCCATCAATCAGATGTCTGCTGAACCTTCGGCCCCTGCTGCCGCTGCCTCATACTCCAGCCGGAGACAAGGATTATCTTCGACTGGTGTCAGCAAGGAACTACGCGCTGCCGACGAAGAAATCGAGCTTCTCAACAAAAAAAGGCAGATCCTCGAGTTGTGAAAGGCCATCCGAGAACTGGATGAGGGTAGAGACATGCGGGGCGCCATTCCGAGGCGTATGGACATCGCTGATGTCCAACTGATCGTCAACCAATTCATTGGGGACGACCACTACGATATTGACACATTTTAAAGTGACCTAGAAGCCGCCTTCTCAACAGGCGGTCAAGACGAAAGGTCCAAATTAATCTGTCCGAGACGACAGCTTACGGGGACAGCTCAGGCATTCCTCCGAACCACAAGTGCTGCCACTAATCAAACTTGAGCAATGAGCTCGTGATCGAGTTCGGTCGACGCTTTGCTGCCCAGGACACCTAAAGGCTTCTTCAATCCAGAAATTGGAACAAGCGGACGGAGACCATTCAAAGGTACATCCTAGAAAAGCAAGCAATTGCCAAACGAGGAACGGTGACGGAGCTGGAGATCATCAACTTCATCATCGATGGATTGAGCCTGCCGAGCGCTGAAACGTGCCTCCTATTGAACACACAGACGCTCTCGAACTCAAACGGATGGTCGATACTCATGAGAGGCGTCTCATTGAGCTATAATCACTGATGTCCATTGCTGCCTAAAGAACCCCTGCTGCCAGATCGATGCCACAACAACGCCCGTCAACTGCTGCCGAAGAAACTGCTGTCCGATGTTTCAATTGCTCCCGAATGGGGCCCTTTCAGAGCCAGTGCCCGTACGGGAAGAGGCCACCAGGGTCGTGCTTTCGGTGTTGGAAAATCGGACACCTACACAAGGACATCCCAAATGCGAAAAAAGTAACTGCTGCCCGGACGATCACCACCAATCCCGAAGTTGCTGTCAACCTCTGCCGAACTGCTGCCCCCCACTCACCTCTGGACTCTGACGATGACGAATATGTAGATGTAGTTGATAAGGTGAGTGTTGCTCATATTTCCGATACTGGTAAGTGCATCGAACTGACGGATTCCCTTTCCCTTTTTGATACCGGCAGCCCTGTTAGATTCATTGCAAAACGACTGGTTCCGCTGTCCAAGAGACAAACGATGCCCTTCCCCACCGCTTATGTAGGATTGGGCAATGAGAAACTGATGTCATATGGCCGAATCAAGTGTCAACTGCAGTACCGGAACACCACAAGTTGTGTTATACTTTTCATATTGCCTGATGAGTCATCCGCAGTACCCATAATTTTTGGTCGGGATGTTCTCCAAAAATTTAATGTTCAATTAAAATTAAATAATAAAAGCTTTGAAAAAAACTCAAATCTGGACTGTTTTTCTAATCCGTCACCCCTTTGCGCTGACCTAGCCATAAATGTAAAGACGAATCCATGTGATGAGTTGACCGCTTCTGAATTGACCACTGGAGCTTCATCGAGTGTTGGTTTGGCAAACCACTGTAATAGTCCCGCTGAGATAAACTCTTCTGCCTTGACTGCTGCTGTGTCCCCAACTTTAAGTGATTGTAGAAGCCAAACCACCGGAACCCCTGACATGATTGCCTGCTGCCGTGGACAGAACGATATGTTATTGCCACCGGAAGACTCTGACGCATCTGCAACCTTCAACATTGACGTTAATCCTCACTTAAAAAAATAAGACAGACGAGCCCTTGAAAATATTATTGAAACAAATTACCTAAGCCCTGTTAGTAAAGAAAAGAACCCTTATGAGTACGACATGAAAATACGCCTGACCACTGATTTAAATTTCCACTGTATGCCCAGACGCCTATCTTACTACGAAAGAACTGAAGTACGGAAGATCATTGATGACCTGCTGTCCAAAGGTACAATTCGGCCTAGCAACTCGCCCTACGCTTCTGCTATAGTTCTGGTCAAAAAGAGGAGCGGAGAAACTAGGATGTGTATAGACTATAGGGCTCTAAACAAGTTGACAATACGCGATAACTACCCACTGCCGCTCAAAGAAGACTACATTGAATACCTAGAGGGAAAAAGGTATTTTTCGACTTTGGATTTGAGGAATGGATTTCACCAAGTCAAGATGTCACCTGATTCTGTGAAGTATACCTCCTTTGTTACACCCGATGTTCAATTTGAATATCTGCACATGCCCTTCGGACTTAAGAATGTCCCCGCTGTTTTCCAGCGTTTCATATGCGACATCTTTCAAGATATGCTGGCTACAAGAAAAATAATCATCTACATGGACGATATCCTAATCGCTTCTGAAACTTATGAACAACACCTAAAGTCTATAGAAGATGTTCTGAGTCGACTTTCAGAGAGATGCCTTGAATTAAAGCTAAGCAAATGCCGTTTCGGTTATAATGAAATCAAGTACTTAGGATATGTAGTAAACCAGTCGGGAATACGTCCCAGCAATGCCCATATCGAAGCCATTAAACAGTATCCAGCACCGAAGAACTCGCGGGAACTTAGAACATGTTTAGGCCTCTTTTCATACTTCCGTAAATTTATAACCTCTTTCTCGAAAATTGCGAGACCGCTACTGTCACTTACGCACGAAGGTGTTACTTACCAATTCACTGAAGAATGTACTGCTGCCTTCAAAGAGTTACGGGATAGATTCGCTGCTGCCCCCTTGTTAGCCATTTACAATCCAAAAGAGAGCCCGAACTCCACTGTGACGCAAGCTCCGCTGGTTTTGAAGCCGCCCTAATGCAAAGGCAAGACGATAATGAATTTCATCCTGTGCTCTTCTTTTCAAAAGCTACCTCTGTTGCCGAATCAAGATATCATAGCTTCGAACTTGAGACCTTAGCTATTATATATGCCCTGAGACGCTTCCGAGTGTACCTTGAAGGTTTACCGTTTAAACTCATAACTGACTGTAATTCACTTGCGCTGACGCTTAGCAAAAAACACATAAACCCCCGGATCTACAGATGGGCTCTGGAATTAGAAAACTATAATTATACCATACACCATCGGAGTGGAGTATCAATGGGACACGTTGACGCTTTAAGCCGATGCCATTCGGGAAAACAACCAACTCAGACTCCACCGCCGAACCCTTTGTCAGTATCCCCTTGATGAAAACCGATGTAAGTCCCATTAATATAAATTCCGAGGCCGCTGCCCCTAAGGAAACCCTAGGCTTCCCTGATGTCATAGGACATTCTGCCGCTGCAGTAGACAGCGACAAAGTAGATTTCCATATCCAGGTCACTCAGAACCATGACGAGCCTATTAAAACCCTTCGTAATCAATTAGGCTTATGTACAGTCCCCGGCTACGAGCTAGTAAACGGATTGGTATTCAAAAAAAGATAAACTAGGTCACCTGCGCCTATATTTCCCTGCCGAAATGGAAGACAATGTCATTTAAAATAATCATGAGAAGATCGGCCACCAAGGCGTCGAGAAAAACTGTGCCCAATTGAAGAAGCACTATTGGTTTCCCCACCTGAAGGATAAAGTAGATCGCTTCATTAAGAACTGCATAAAATGCATCATGTTTCCAGCCTCACCTCGGTCCAATGAGCACCACTTGTATAATATCCCTAAGGAACTACTCCTCTTTGATACAATCCACATAGATCACTTCGGTCCCTTGCCTTCTGTTAGTTCCAAGAGAAAGCACGTTCTGCTCATTGTTGATAGCTTCACGAAATTTGTGAAATTATACCCTATTAGATCAACGAGCACCCAAGAAGTAATCTGCTGCTTAGACAAATACTTCAGTTACTATAGCCGCCCCAGACGTATTATCTCAGACCGCGGAACTTGCTTCACTTCGGCTGAATTCGAAGCCTATATGTGTAAATACAATATCATCCACGTAAAAGTAGCGGTCGCCTCTCCCCAGGCCAATGGGCAAGTCGAGAGGGCTAACCGAGTGATAAAAGGAATGCTAGGTCGACTCAGTGAACCGGTGAATCACGCCGACTGGTCTGCAAAGCTGTCCCATGCCGAATATGCTATTGACAATACTAAGCACACTTCAACGACGCGCGCCCTTATCAAATTTCTGTTCGGGATAGAGCAGCGGGGAACAATAGTCGATGAGCTTACTGAGTTCCAAGATTTTAAAGTCGCCAAGAAAAACACAGATAACCTGCAGCAAATCAGAACCATAGCTTCCGCTGCCATAAAGAAATCGCAAGATCGTAACTTTCGGTACTATCAGAACCATCACGTCCCTGATAAAATTCATAAAGTCAGTGATTATGGGGTCATAAGAAATATAGATACTACCGCTGGAACCAACAAGAAATTCATTCCTAGATACCGAGGCCCTTACGTCATACACAAAGTTTTTTCTCACGATCGATATGTCGTCCGGGACGTAGAGAACTGCCAGTTAACACACCTTCCTTACGATGGGGTTGTTGAGTCCTCTCGTATGAGGGATTGGTTGATTCAGGGGTGACGTCACATGAATCGTCTAAAACTGAACAACACTTAGGTTTAAGAATTTTAATACCTGCTGTCATTAATAAGTTGATTGCGGCCTACAGCCAAAACATGCCGAAAAACAAATGTAAATAGAATTGTTTGTAAATCCTTCTGCCTGCTGACACTGAGCCTTCCGTCAACCGCTGTCAAACTTTGACGGTCGTGGTTGACCTTCTGTCAGATTGGCCGAGTTGTAATAGAATAATGTCGAAGCGGGCAATACCTGGCCAAGGTGTGGCATGCCCACGAAAAACTGGATGAGTATTTTAGGACAGTAGGACTGTCAAGATTCAAGATTCAAGATATTTATTGAGACTTAGAAGTGTACATTTCAGGCAGTGCCGGATTAAGAGGGGGGCTAAGGGGGCTACAGCCCCGGGCTCCACTTATTCCAGGGGCCCTGCACGTCTTTAGAATAACCCAAGTAACCCAAGTATCTCAAGTAACTTCAAGCGACCCAGCTAGAGCAATTTTTTACAACTTTTAATCTACAAACCCAAGTAACCGAATCGACCCAAGTTGGTTCAATTGTTTGGGTCATTGAGCATGCTTTGCAAGTAAGCTAATCGACCCAACTCAATTAACTAATTAGACTTCGGATAAACAATCGTAAGAAACTGAATCAGTGAGAAAAATGTAGACTTCGTCCAGGCTGTTGTAGCACCGGGGTACAGCCGACGCCTATTCACTTGTTTTTCAAGCCCGTTTTGCTAGTGTCATAATAAGTATAACTTTAAAAAATATAGGGATATTTTCGATTCAGTACCCCCAAGGAAATATCGAACCGATTCCACAATAGTACCATTCTTATGCCACTTTCTGCTTGAGAAATGTAAAATATATAAAGCATTAGAAACATTAGAAAATGATTACGACCAAAAACGAGAGGTGAGACGTGAAGCCTCCGTTTTCAGAAAAAATATTATTAATATAGAAAATTGTTACATGGCTGTTTTGTGGAATTCTATTTTAAATCGATTTGAGTTGACAAGTCAGTATTTACAAAAAAGTTGGTGTTGTGTTACGGCTATATTTTTCGTAACGCTCTCCAGTACACCGTAGCCGACCCTGGCCACGGTTTGGGGAATCCCACCCGGCTTCACCCGCGAAGAAGGGTGTGGAAATAAGTATTTTAAAAAGAGGGCGCCACCCGTTTCTGCGCCGGGACTGCCCTGTCCGCGAACCTCGAAACGGGAATAGGGTCCGTGACGACCCGAAACCACCAACAAGGATAACCTGAAACAAGGAGAACAAGGACCCAAATGCCGGGCGCGATTCCGCGTCGCCACTTCACACAATAACACAATTTATAATTCAATGAGTTTATTATATTTTTTTTTCAAAAAAACCGTAACTAAACCCTAACTATGTACACTTAACTCTACTTACAATCTTTTCCTTAACCCTCGCTGGCCTCGCTCGCTCGTCACTCGTCGTCCTCGTCTTCTGCTTAAGGGGGGAAGTACCTTTAGCGGCCGAAAAAAGGGTCTCCTTTGCAACTGATTTGTGGGAAAATGAATACAGTTCTTATTAAATCAGTATAATATTTATTTTAGGCGATGTTTGAGGTTGAAAAAAAATATATTCTACAAAAGTGAAAGTTGAAAATTAACAAATTTTTCAAGGATCTTGAAAGCCATGTCGTCGCTGACGTTATTGAAAAATTAACAGATGGAAGTACGCAACAAAGCACTTTATCTGCGTCTGATAAATTTAGAGTAGAGTCTTTTTATTTAATAATAGCTAAATTGGTGGTTGAATTGAAGAAAAGAAGTGGGGCCTACGCTTATATAATTAGTATTTTTAGTATTTTTACAACGGTTATCATCGATAGAAGAAGACGAATTGCGGATTAAAACGAATGAGCTAGTTAAAATTTACGATAGGGATTTAGATGGAAATTTATTGGATGAATTTAGGCAGTTCATTCCTTTACTGAAAGATCAACCGGAAAGTAAATTCACCAACTCAGAGTCCTCTAAAATTAATATAAATATTCTCGATCCATAAAAGGTATTAGATTGGATTGTTAATTTTGATATGCAACAAATTTTTGCAAATTCCGGTTGCTAACTGCGAAACGGAGAGATCATTTTCTGTCTTAAAATGCGTTAAGAATATGTATAGATCTACAATGACTGATTATAGATTGTCGTCATTAGCCAGACTTGGTATTGAAAGCGAAATTCTCCGATCACTCAATTTTGAATTCGCTGAATCGAAATCAAGAAAAAAGTATTTTTAATTGTTAATTTGTTTTAATAAAAATTATTTGTTCTATTCATACAACGTAAAAATTGTTCTATTTTTTTACTTTCGTTCCTCTATTCTACTGATTTACTTAGGATGTTTCTCTGCTTTCAAGCTCTCTTTCCTACTGGACTACTTGGGTTATGATAGGTTACGTGGGTTACTTAATGTTCTTGGGATGCTGTTGCGTAATCATAGGGCCCCATTTTACTTTTAGCCCCAGGCCCCACGAAGGCTTAATCCGGCACTGATTTCAGGTTATACTATTGATCACATGACAAAATACATTTTTTGGCAGATTGCAGTTTTATATCTGTCGACAATATTTAGTTATTTACACTTCGGCCCATGGCCAGTAACATCATTAGAAAGCGTGACATGAAGAGGGTTTCCAATTGCTCCCATTGGCCTTCTTGCGTATTGAGGAGTAAATAAATAAATAAATTGATTACAAACTATATTTAATTTTAACTTAAAGATAACCTATATACATACATATATATTTATATTTGTCCATTTTAGCGTTCTTGGCGCAGGACATAAGGAATAATACATTATAGATGATACATAGAGGAAGCAGTTGACATTCTTGAAAGAAACTAATTAACATTTCAGTCTTAATCAGATAGAGTGCCGACGGCATCTTGCTTAATTATAGGTATTGGTATCTAATTGTATTACATGTTTTTTTTTATTTTTACATATGTGTTAAGGCGGGTAGGGTAAGATGGGGCTCTCACAATTAATAGGGACACAGCAACATGGTGCGTAAGTGACAAGTAGTGTGGGTCACAGTGTCTCACCACCGCCCATTTTAGAGTCCCATCTCCCCCGAAGCCTGCCCTTATGGTAGCAGTTCCATGTATCTTATGCTTACTATTACCTTGTGTTACATGGTAATGTTAAATTATTTGACTCTGTTATGTTTTGACCACGAAATAGTCAGTGAGTTAACCTCTGTATATTCTTGGGGAGGGATTCGCATAAAAACTCGGAGTGAATTCATCATTATCACAAGGGATGAATAGTATATGGGGTTGTTCCACTAGAACGGAGAATGTAGAGATGTAATATTCGAGATTGTATAGGTACGGTTCCCACGGGTTCGTTTCTGCGATGGCCTTTATTCTGAGATTATCGTGTGCCGAGGCTTTCTTGAGATGTTTATGTGCCAGGTCCAGGTTATAATAAAGGAAAGGTTTGATTCCCGATTCTTCATACAATGTAGTATTCCTAAAGAATTTTTTGTCTGGCTTCCTGTATTTGGAGAGGCATTTTCTCAGAATCTTGCTTTCGAAGATCTGTATTTCTTTGGCTACGCCAGAGGAAATAGTGAACCAGGCGGGAAAGGCATATGAGAGTATGGGTCTGATGAGGCATTTATACATGAAGGTTTTGACTGCTATAGAGACGGACATGGAGGTGAGCATGCATCCCAGAGAGGAGGCGGCATTCTGAGCTCTGGATAGGAGGGCCCTAGCATGTGGATTGACCTTCAGTCTGTTGTGTAGGTCAACTCCAAGGAATCTTATGTTCACTTTGGGGGTCAACGTGACTATTCCGACTCGGACGTTATGCTTGCTTTCGGGAATTGTTTTTGGGTCCGCCTTTCCGGACGCGTTTCGAAAACATATAAGCTCGCATTTTTCGGCATTGACTTTGAGACCCCACTTGTTGAGGTACTTTTCAGCTTCTTGAAGTTGTGTTTGTACTTTATCCCGGGCTTTCATTGGGGAGCTCGCAGCTGCATAAATAATGGTATCATCTGCGTACAGGGATGCTTGTGAAATAGGGGATAGGGTTCCGCTATTATCTGTTATTTCGACTGGGAAATCGTGATTGAAGAAATTAAATAAATAGGGGCCAGGAATTGAACCCTGTGGAACTGCTGAGAGGATTTTTAGCCTTTTGGATTTCTCACTAGCGATTTCAATGAAGCCTTCCCTGTCGCGAAGGAATTCATCCAATATGCAGCTAATTTGGGGTGGACAGCCCGTTTGTAAAAGTTTGTATGTGAGCCCCTCGTTCCAGACGGAATCGAACGCCTTTCTGAGGTCAAGTGTACAGGCCACAGTGCAACGTTTGCGTCTAAGATTTTTGATTATGTGGTCTTGCAGGTTAAGAATCGCGTGCACAGTGGAGTGTTGTAGCTGGAAACCAAACTGGGAGTTTGGTATGCGAAGGAGAGAGAAGGAGATGAAACTCCTGAGAACTAGCCTCTCCAGTATTTTCCCTAAGTTGGGCAATAACGAGATGTGTCTGAGATCTTCGATTCGTCCCTTGAATTTTCCCTTCGGTGTCAGAACTATTTTCGCAGTCTTCCAGGGTTTGGGAAAGTATCCGTTGTTAATAGCGTTATTGCAAAGAATTGCTAGCGGCTCCACAATAGTTTTTGCTCATCGTTTGATAACGTAATTCGTGAGACCGTCCAGCCCGAAGGTTTTTTCCCGTTACCCCTTTCAATGATGCTTTGCAATTCTTTCTCTGATGCAAGGAAGCCTGGGACTCCCCTCTCAGAAGGGCTCGGATCGTGGGCGAGGTTTGGGGGAGAGAAGATGGTGATTGTAGATCCTTGGTGGCCTGTCCTGAATGATTGTGTGACCCCTATCACAGTCTGTTTAAATTCGTCCATTATTGCATCATTCCTTTCTGCATATATTTCCCCAAAGAAGTCAGCGCAGGAACCGAGTTTGTCCCTTAGCTTGGTGAGTACTACTCCATTGCGTATGATTTCCGCATTTTCCACCGAGCACTTTAATATTTTCCTGCCAGTGATCGCATTTATTGCTTTGTATACATTGGGCTCATTTTTAATGCCCGAAAGATGCTGCTTGAATTTAGTGTTTGGGTCTTCATTAGTGAGTTTGCTGATAGAGTTCTTCAGGACTTTAACTACGTTTATGAGCTGACGGCTCTCTGGATTTTCTCTATTGTGTACTCTATGGTAAATTTTCTTCAGACGGTTGAGTACTCTTCTTCTAACTCTAATGAACTCCAAGGTTTCGTCTGAACCGGTGCCATATTTTCCATCTGGTTTACGGCGCAGAGGGGCATGCGATCCATTCCAACTAGGATGGCTGAGGTAAGTGCCTCAATGTGATCATCTATCTCCTGGTTGTCTAGGATGCGGTCGGAGGGGATTTGTAGGTGTGGGTGTTCGAGAAGTTCAGAATTGAAAAGATCCCAATCGACATTTTTAAATGATCTGACCATGAGTCTTTTCCACATAGTGGAGCACCCGCCCTGATTTCTATGTTAAGCATAATAGCGTGATGGTCCGATATAGTGGGGAGGACAAAGCAGCGTGGCGGATGGGTGACTGTCATAAGGATTTGGTTAGAAATAAGGTAGTTATCAAGGAACAAACAGGGACGGCTTCCCCGAAAGCCATTCGTGTAGCGCTCTGCCGTTTCGATTGATGGTATCGTCCCCCCAGCCCCGGTGTCGTGCGTTAAAATCGCCAGCAATAATATAGAGATCAAAGTACTTGGATCTATCGAGTATTGCGTCCAGTTCTGGAATGATTGCCGCCCCTTTGTTTGAGGGAATATATAGCGAGTAGAGAAGGAGGGATAGGCTACTGCCATTTAGGCCGCTTACTCTGACCATAGTCATTACCGCAGAAATGATAGACAGCAAAGGGGGAGGACTTATGGGGGTCACTTGTATGTTTTTCTTTATGCACCCGCATGCCTATCATTTCTGTACGTTTTGTATTTCTTTGACTTTAGTCTATGAGTATCTTGTAATCTAGTTTGTGTTACAAATGCTATCGAAGAGTTATTTTCCGCTAAGAAGTTTTCTAAGAATTTTCTCCTAGCGTGATCGCGGATGGAGCACATGTTTAGATTAGCAAAATTCCATCTACCCATTGAATAGAGAGAGTTCCGCTTGAAAGCCGATGTACGCAGCTGCCCTGTTTGTTTTATTGGCCAGAACCTTATATTTTTGCCAAAAGTTGTTCAGTTTCCCGAGTAGATCGATGAGTGGCATGCCGAATAGATTATTGGCCTCATCAAGGAATTCACCAAAGAGGTTACTGGAGCGGTTTTCCTGTGATCTTCTAGAGTCGGTGTTCATGCGGAGCCCAGTTTGTTGTCCCGAACCCTTAACAATATTCGCGTAAGAAGCCCCTAGGGTGGTAAGGTCAGGGGTATGAAGGAGTGGTTTAGTGGGCGTGCTTTTTGTGAAAAGGCACTGTCCTCCTGCGTACTCGTCACCCCATCTTCTTTGCTCAGCACGTTGTGTCTTTGAGAGCCTGATTTCTTCCTTCCTTTTCAGTGTTTGATGGAAGACGGGGCACCCACAGAAGCTTGCCGAATGACTTTCTGTTTCGCAGTTTGTGCAGAAGGGAGGGGGAGAATCTGGGTCATTCACCCCACTTTTACAAGCAACTCTTCCTTCATGGTTGTTTCCACATTTTACGCATCTTGGCGCGTATCCGCAGTATTTTGATGTATGTCCAAAGCGTTGGCAGCGGTAACATTGGGTAAGCTTCTATTTTTTTGACTTCTCCCAGCCCACTTTTGTGTGCAAAATGATATTTATTGTTTTGATGGCGGTTAGGGATTCTACGGAATCCAAGGTGACATGGAACAAGTCCATAGTGATTCCGTGAGATTTGGCTCACGGAGTATCGAAATGTTTAATTTCAACAATGCCAATGTTTTTGTTTTTGCGGATAATGTCTGCCGCCACTTCCTGCGGGGTGAAGTCAGCCGACACTCCCCGTAGCATTATACTATTTTTTCTTTCGGAGATGGCGGGAGAAAAAAATGTTTCCGCTAGGGGCTGGCACTTGAAGTGCAAGATCAACTCCTTGTGAGTGGAGGGGTCGCTGACCAGAAAAGTATGCCTCGCTCTGGAGAAGCTTTTGATCTGTACCTCCGTTTTGGGGTTTATCACTTTTATCGCGTCAAGAATTGTTTTTGCCCATATATTGTTGGCAAAGATGGGGGGCACCACTTGGGTTTCGGCTTTTTTGGTGTTGACGCTACCCTATTTTTGGGTGTGCCATCACGAGCTGTCTGAGCAGATCCAGATGACGCACCTATCTCCAACGTTTGATAGTAGTTACCCCTTTGGTTGGTCTCGATATGGGATTGGGGAGGGTTACACGAGCGGGTCTCTTGGGAGTGGGAATGTGGGTCAGAGTGAGCAACTTTACTACTTGTTTTTTCAAAGTTAGTTGACTTAATGCTAGAATTATTTAATTTATCTTTATTAAAATTAAAGGACTTGGCGACTAACCTTCCCGTCGTAGGCCATGCGGCAGATTGAGGTTGAGAACCTCTTGCTCCATTGAGGCTCCGTTGGAAGCTGGCTTTCCTTTGCCAGAAACCATGGCAGAGCGTTTGGCCGCACCTATACTTCTGGGTTCGGGGTTCGGGTCCTTCCTTTTTCTGGAGGAGGATTTTGATGCGCAGCCTGTGGTGCCTATTACCTAATGAGTAGCAAGAGAGGTTTGAAAAAGCGTTTTCTCGTCTGGACCGCTGGGGAAGGCCAAGGTCTGAGGCTGTTCCTGGCTTGAGTTTTTGATGCTACTCATGGGCTGGGTTCCGGGAAATAGTTCAGGAACTGCGTCCGGGCAGGACAATGGTAGGTTTACCTCTTTATCGTGGAGGTTGGCCGGCTCCGGCGCCTTTATATTGCTGGAGGCGCTGAAATAAAACATTGTTTCGCTGAGTTCACTGCTTGTTACCTTTTCGTCCATTGGGCCGATGTTACTCCCATGACCAAGAATCTGCTGGGCACTCGTTGCCGAAGGGTTTCCTTCTTCTCGGTCGGGTGAACTGTCATCCACTTCTTTACTTTTACCCAGTATCGAAGTTTCGAATCGATTAGTGTAAGGAAGTGACGCCTAAAAACAAAATGGCGTCCACCTGGTGTCCGTACGCCACTACTACTATAAGTCGCAACTTTAAGCGTCCTATTACTGACACTGTTTGCCAAAATGGTCACCAATCTTGTAACTGGATTGTTCGCGTTTTCTTATCTATGTTTTATTGTTTTTAACTGCACTGACATGTACGTTGATTTTACACTGGTTGACCAGAAGCTCTGGGACCGGGACTATTCCCATATTGCCCGAACTACACGATTGTTAAGTATAAGTTTCTATATGTTGAAGCAACTGACACTTGGGCTATATCCACAAAAGCAACAAGGCACGTCGGTACTCGAAGGCTGTTAGATCGCGACAGTTTTTGTCAGTAGGACTGTCAAAAACTGTGTAGAAGATGAAGAAGAACAGCAACGAACGAGGGAGATTCGTTTTCCGGCGAATCACGTGAAATTAGAAGCATCGGCCAGAGCGCGAGTGATAATTAAATAAATAACGATTGAAAAATGGAAAAAAATAGTGCTTAGGAATAAATAAAAGAACTGTGTTAATTGTGTGATGTGGCGAAGCGGAAATCGCTTTTTCGCCTCTTGGGTGTTTCTGTCCCAAATTTCCGATTCGGCCGGTTTGGTTTTGGGTCGTCGCGAATCCTGTTCCCGTTTTCAGATTCGCAGACAGGACAGTCCCGGCGCAGAAACAGGTGGTTCTATTTTTGAAAACTATTCCCACACCCCTTTTCACGGCTTTTTACTGGGTTAGATTGGCCAAACCGTGGCCAGAATCGGCTGCGGTGCAGTATTGAACGTTACAGAAATATAGCTGTAACAAACATACCATTTGGCCATGCAGACTCACAATCGTTTGGCCTCTACCTAGCTAGTGATGCATTGGCTGCTGGTAGTTCAACTCAGTTCGGCACGTAATGCCGTAAGTGAGTGTCTCCAGCATAGGTTCTCAATTTCATTTCAGAAGATTCAGTCTTCTAATTACCCGTTTACGAGTTCTCACGGAAACATCAACACTCTAAAATCAAATGATTAAGCTTTTTTTGTAAAATATCGGGAACCGACCGGAAAAATGACGTATGCAAGACGTTTCCAAAAGTACTTAAAACCTTCTCATTTCTCGATACTTTGACAGAAATCCAAAGTTACTAAACACAAAATAAATATTGTAAATACAGAAAAATAAATTGCTATCGTGTGGGTAGCCAATTTATTGAGCGGTCGTGCTACTTTCAAAAGGAAAACAAGCTTTTGTATAGTCTGGCAAGAGCAGATGTTGTATCCTGGGCCCAGCTTAACTTATCCAATCACTTTCATGGCCACATGTGATTCGCGTTATAGGCCCACCACTACGTACCTCAGCCGGAAGTGATAAAATTTGACCACCAGGACAAATATCCTCAAAGAATTTCTCGCGGGTTCTGTTTTAATTCATGATAATTTTTACTTATCATGAACCCATAAATTAAATCATACAAATTTTTGATTAATGCAACATCAGTTATACACATGCAAGAACAATACTCATTCTTACAAAAAGCCCAAGCTAGTTCAGAAGAAAAGTTAAAACAAAAGAAATGAATAAAAAGAAAAGAAAATAACTTTTTTTCATAGACGAGCGCTGTCCATTATTGGTGCGACAAAAATTTGTCATTCTTTCAATGAGTAATTATTTCATATTATGAGAGACGTCAGATGCTGTTTATTAAAATGTGCCAATGTTAAATATGTTCACATATGAGCATAATTTTTTTGTAAAACCGACAAGTATAGACAGTAAAATAATTAAACAAGATAGAGACCAGGGTGGATCTGTAGAAAAACGACTAAATTTGGTCGTTGAGAGGGGGCACGCTGATTTTTGCAGGAAAAGTTGGGGAATAACTCGTATAGCATTGATTTATGCTCCCTCTCAAAAAAGTCGGGAACATTGAAAAAAATCGAAATGTTTAAAAATTTGAAAAAAATCGTGTTTTTTCTGCTTGTCTCACTCCTAACTTTAAAATGGTTCATTTTTGGTCAAAGCTGCGTGACAATAAAAGTTGCTTAATAAAATTTTCTATAAGAAAGGATTAGTTAAAAATCCTCAAACATTCAACCCTTGTCGCAAATTTTAATAAATATAAAAAAACAGGGGGGGGGGGAAGCCTTTTTTTATTTAATTTTTTTTGCCACTTAAAATGCACTTAGGACCTTTCTATTTTGCTTGAAAAATCTTTACAACATCTTAAAACAGCTTACAAACTTTCGTCAAAATCGATTCAGTAGATTGCCCATAATAATTGTGCAATCTAAATTTATTTTAAAAAAATCAAAAAATTTGAAAGCGTGCAAGTCAGAAACTTAAACTTATAAAAGTTTGCTGCGGATTTTGTTGATGGAAGCATGGCTCCTACGAGTGAATGCGCATGCGCTCAGCACAATTTTAGAGTTTATTACCAAGTTTAGCAAAACTTGCTGAGGCCGCCATAGTTATCCGATTTTAATTTTGTAAAGTGCATGTGATAGGTGAAGTGCTCTTTAATATGTGAAAAAAATTTCAAACTTTTATAAGTTTAAGTTTCTGACTTGCAAGCTTTCAAAATTTTTGATTTTTTTAAAATAAATTTGGATTGCACAATTATTATGGGCCATCTACTGAACCGATTTTGACGAAAGTTTCTTAGCTGTTTTAAGAAGTTGTATAGATTTTTCAAGCGAAATATAAAGATCCCAAGTGCATTTTAAGTGACAAAAAAAAATTAAATAAAAAAAGGCCTTTGGCCCCCCTGTTTTTTTATATTTATTGCAATTTGCGACAAGGGTTGAATGTTTGAGGATTTTTAACTAATCCTTTCTTATAGAAAATTTTATTAAGCAACTTTTATTGTCACTCAGTTTTGACCAAAAATGAACCGTTTTAAAGTTAGGAGTGAGACAAGCAGAAAAAACACGATTTTTTTCAAATTTTTAAACATTTCGATTTTTTTCAATGTTCCCGACTTTTTTGAGAGGGAGCATAAATCAATGCTATACGAGTTATTCCCCAACTTTTCCTGCAAAAATCAGCGTGCCCCCCGCAACGTCCATCAGAAAACAGATCCGCCCTGGTCTAATACTTGACTTCATCATTAGAAATTTTCTTGTAAATGTCTATTTTGTTGTTGATATATTTTGTAAATCTAAATAAATTGTAAATTTTATTATGGTATAAAATGTTATAGAATATACCCATCTAGTAGTTTGGGGAATCAAAAACTGATACAATTTGTCGTACGACTAATTAATAATAATAAAAATTAATCGCATTAAATTTTCCTCTTAATTTATTTTCAAAAATATTACAAATAGCGACAGCAATTTCAAGCGCAACTCTACTGTTCTATTGCATTAAGTCTATCTTAAATTGATGTCGAAAAAAATGTGATGAAGCAAATTTAACTGCTCTGATCCTCTAAAAGTTTTATAATAACTGAACACAGCTAACCAGAAGTTATCGCAAAGCCAGGAAATGAAACATCTAAAATGCTACCTTAGAATTAGAATCATCTCCAGGCAACTCAAATTTGCCACGAAATGTCACCACTGCAGCAATGCAAGTAATTAGAAACCAAATCAACCTAAAACATATTCTAAATGCAAAAAGATCTGCACTTAAATCATATGTGTTCAGTAAAATATATTGCTTTCACTTCAAATTGGCAAACTTTTCAGAACAACCATAAATTTGGCAGATTTGTAAAACAGAATGCTCTATGTTGTATAAATATTTACCGGTAATATACTTTTGGGATGTTTTAGATTATCAATCTAACTAGAGTATGTTTTTACACAATATTAACGGTAAGCGCACACAAGAAAGATATAGTTCTGTGGTGTTTGGCGTTTTGGTTTTGGAATTAAACACCACGGAAATATTTAAAATAACGGAAATATAAAATAACGAACAAAAGTTTGGAATGTGGAGATAGAAGGTTTTTCTTTGACTTCTGCTGCGCCTCTCAGCGTCAGAAAGAAAAACATCAGAGTCTTCAAATGTGGCGTTACTAGGGCTGCCACAATATTCCATCCCCAGTGACTGACGTCACGATGTTGTCGGTTGATTATGTTGTCAATGTCATTTCTCGGCTGATCAATGTTTCAGTGGGTGTTTTATCGGTAGACAATTTCGTATGCTGTGGTTGCTATGGCGAAGGACGCTGTGGCCGCGTCGCTGTCCTTGTTAGCGCTGTCGTTGCAATTGCTGTTTTTGATTTTCTGCTGTATGTGCGGGTTGAAATTTGCTAGAAGAATGGGGATTCGATCGGTTGTTCCAGACCTTCAGTGTCTTCAGTGTCTGCAATCTCCGGTAATAGGTTTTCTAGTTTCAGTCTTTTGGTGGATATGCAGAAGGGCTGATTTTTTACTTTGATAGCGAAGACACGATCAGATTGTCTGGCTATTACTTCATGTGGTCCTGTATAAGGAGGCTCCAAAGACTTTCTGACATCCGCAAAAATACTTGGAAACATGTCGAAAGATCGTGATGCACAAATTCTTCCTGCTTGTCGTGATGAGCAGTGGGAACAGGGCGTGGCGTAAGTTTCGCATGTGTTTCCTGAGTTTTTCGACGAATGTAAATGGTATAGTCGCAGTTTCTTCGTCAGTGAAAAATTTGTCCGGTAGGTGAAGTGTGCTGCCGTAAAGGAGCTCGGCAGGTGATGCATCGATGTGCGGTTTATTAGCAGTTCGTAGTCCGAGTAGGATTGTGGGCAGAAGTTCTGTCCATGGCTTTGACTAACTGCACATTAACGCTGCCATCAATGATGTTTTGAATGCGCGGTGCCAGCATTTGATTATGCCGTTGGGTGCGGGGTGGTATGGAGTCGTGTGAAGACGGTTCGCTCCCAGCAAGTTGCTGAGTGCTCGAAATAACGATGACTCGAATTGTGTACCCTGGTCCGTGGTGATAGTTTTGCAAGTTCCAAAACGAGCAATCCATGTCGAGTAGAAGGCGGTTCCTATTGTGGTAGCGGAAATGTCTTTAAGTGTTACCGCTTCAGGCCATGGTGAAAAACTATCTGTGATTGCGAGGCAGTACCTTTATTCGTTGATGGCCGGTAGAATCACGATATTCAAATGGATGTGTTCAAATCTGTTGTCTGGGACGATGATATGGGCTGGTTTGTTTTTTTTATCTCGTTGGACTTTAGCTTGTTGACAGTAAACACAGCAACGTGCCCATTGAGTTACGTCTTTTTTGATGTTTGGCCAGACGAATGGATTTTACGGCTAGATGTGCCAAACCTTGTATTGGCTGGAAAACGCGACGGCGCAAGGTTGAGGGAATATATGGTCTGACCTGATCTGTGGAGGCGTCGCAATAAACGGATGCTTTCCCGATAAACACATTTCGTAGTTAAAGAGAACTGCCTGCTTGTAGAAGGTGGTGGATATCTGCGTCAATTTATTGTTCGCGTTCCAGCTCTTCAGCGTTTAATGTTGTTGACATGGTTATTTCACCGATTCGTGATAATGAAATACGCTTTGTTAGATGGGGCCATTGTGTTTTTTTTTAGTTAGAGGGAGGGACTCACCTAAATATCGGCGTCTAGCGCCAAAGCTGTAGGCATGCGTGAGATGCCTATATTTCTAATACAGCGCAAGCGCCGCAAACAAAAATCAAAAGAAAAGGATGCTGATGTAGGCAGTCCAAATTTTCTAGTATGAATGTTGTTTTATTCATTGATTCCCATTTCTTTTATACAAAAAAATTCCTTATGTACAACTTACTAACTAATCAAATATCATTTACATGTTCCTGACCTAAATCTTTTTCCGATATTTTCCCATGGTCACAAAATGCAAGCAATTAAGTGTAGCTTATTGGCTTCAAGAACCTTACCGCAGATGTAAGCAATGAAATGACAATAAACCCGGATTCGTTTTCATTCTTATGTCATGCCAATGCTGAGCTCATTCCCAGTGCACATTGTCAGTCTTCAATTGTTTTGCTGAGTCGGACTTATTTCATTGTTTATGATAGATGACAATGTATAAATATTGTTTACGTCCGTCATGGTGGTCAGCATATGTTTTGTTTGCTTGCTGTAGTTTGCACTACACTACAATAAGGCGTCCGCTTCTGTGTTGGTGGCACCGGAGATACGCAATATCTGCGTCGTGAATTGTGATATGTAGTCAAGCTGTCGTCACTGACGTGGCGAAGCCTTGTCTAATTTTTGGCTGAAAGTGTAGACCAGTGGTTTGTGGTCTGTCCTGATGACGAATGATCGTGCCTCCAGAATATGGCGAGAGAAATGGATGGCTGAATTTAGTGGCGCTTGCAAGTTAGCTGACATTGGGATGCAGGGTCTGTTGTAGTTAATTATGGCCAAGAAACGGCGTAAATCTGCGATAGTTGTTGGCTTTGGATAATTAGCAATTGTGTCAATGTGACTCGATGGTGGTTTGCACCCATTTTCGTTAATAGTGGAACCCAAGTATAATACTTCCCGTCTTCCAAAAACGCACTTGCTGATGTTAGATCGCAATCCTTTTTGTTGTAAACGTGTGAACAGCTGTGTCAGGTGTTTCATGTGCTCTTCCGGCGCCGTGGACATGACGATTATGTCGTCAATGTAATGTAGAAGAAGATGAAATCCAATCCGCGTAAAACGCTGTCCATGGGCCTTTGAAAAGTTTGTGTTGGGTTTCGCAACCCGAAGGGCATGACAAGGTACTCAAAAAGTCCGAATGGAGTACACACAATAGTCTTGGGTATATCGTCCTCGGCCATTGGAATTTGGTAATACGCCCGGTCCAAGTCTATAGTTGAAAAGATGGTCCTGCAGTGCATTCTTTCCCCAACATCGGGAATATTAGAGATCGAGTAGCGATCTGGCACTGTTTGAGCACACAGACGCGCCACTTTACCGTTCTTTTTCTTGACGAGGTGAAGAGGAGTAGCCCAAGGACCAGAGGCTGCACGGCAGATGTCCTGCTGCAACAGGAGGTCGATTTCTCGTTTGGTTGGCAGCAGTTTGTCACCAGTGAGACGGAGTGGCCTCTTAGCTACAGGGGGTCCGGTGGTTGTAATGTAATGAGAAACTGCTTTAGTTGAAGATGTTCGTACCAGGCTGGACTCCGTGATGCCAGGGAATTGTTCAAAAAGATTGATGTAGCAGCTTTGTGGGCCGAGAGCGGACGAATTGCAAATTTGTGCTTTGATAGTCTCCCCAGAAGTGGTGTGTTTCAAATGCACTAAAAGATTGAAAGCGGGCAAAAAATCCACACCTAATATCGCCATTTTAACGGCAGCGACTATGAACTGTCATGTAAAGATTTTGGAAGGACCGAAATCCAACGGAAGGGTTTGTTGCCCATAGTTTTTGATACCGGTATTGTTAGCAGCGTATAATGTTATGTGTCCTGTGATGTTGTTTATATTTGACGGCGCAAATGGTAAAACGGACACGGCGGAACCAGAGTCGATCAAAAATTTGATTTTGGAATTTCTGTCTCTACTGTTTAGGCGGTATTTTACTTGGTTGATGTCAGTAAGCGGCTGGTCACCTAGTGTACGTTTGCTAGGTTACTCTGTATTCAGTTTTTTGACTCATCCGTAGGTTTAAAGTCACACGGACTAACACAACGCTTTGCCTTACTGCCAAACTTTCGGTGGTAGTAGCACGATTTGCGTTCTTTTTGTGGTTTTGGCACGTGTCTGTAGGATTTCGAGAGTGATTTGGTTTCACTGTTGAGTTTGAGACGCCTCCAATAAAAACAGGAGCAAGGAAAGAGAAACCTCTGTGTAAAGCCAACTGTGTGTTGTCGTTACTGACTAACGCGATTGTGAAAACCCAGCCCAAGCCCAACCGCGTTGGGTCGAACTCTCTTCTTGCACTGACTTAAATTTGCTTGAATTGTCGGGGTCACCAATGTTGTGTTTGGCCTTTTGGTTTTGGAGTTAAACACCACGAAAATATTTAACTGTAAGTATTATATAAAATAACGAACAATAGTTTGGAATGTATTCACAAGTCGACTATTGCCGGCCGCGTATCGTGGAAGAAGAAGGTTTTTACTTGACTTCTGCTGTGCCTCTCGCCGTCAGAAAAAAAACGTCAGAGTCTTCAAATGTGCCGTTACTAGAGCTGCCACAGTTCTAAAAAAGTTCAATAAGAACCATTTAGAGAGTCAGTATTTCTGCAGTCCAACTTACAACAATATCAGTGGTGTAAAATTTTCCTGTTGTAAAACAAAATGGAATACCATCGATGTATAATTTTTCTCCCATGCTCCATACAAAACGTTCCAAAATAACTTTAATGGATCACTCAACGTCAACATATATTAAAACCAAATTTCAAACGATGCTTTATTGTGGATGCGAAAGTTCCCTGTGGTGATGAGCCTTATCGGACTTGCACACTTAATCAAAACATGAACAACTGTGTTGCATATAACGAAATCATAAGCAATATTAATTGCATGGAACTTCGCAAATCAGCTAAGTCGACTTGAAGTTTCTAACTTTATGCAATTTTAGTGACCAGGACACCGTTGCCATTGCAGTGTGAAGGCAGTCAAAATCTCTTTGGGCTGTCTCCTGCTATATGGCACACTACGTTATGCCACCTCCCATATACATGTAAAGGATTACAAGAGAAGCCACTGCAAGAGGCATCCTTATAATAGTCGGGGTGGACACTAATGCCCATCACCGCTATTGGGGAAGCATTGATACGAACAAAAGGGGTGAGTCACTCTTTGAATTTATTTTAACGCATGACTTAGCCCAAGTTAACAAATGTGAGGATCCTACTTTCATTATGGAAAGCCGTAGACAGATTTTGAATAGCACTCCAGCGAACGAGCACGCACCAAGCTATCAAGAAATGGCTTTTTTCAAAAAAATACTCGTTTTCCGATCATCTATATATAATGTTCGCTGTGGCTTTTGACCCTCCAATTAATCCAACCTTCATCAAGAAAAGAGGATGGATTTAGAAAAATACCACGCACTATTCGACTCTGCACTTGAAGGTGTACCTTCAAAGATTGAAGACATATGTGGTCTTGAGGAAGCCGTTGGGACCTTTACATTGGCTTTAAATACAACAACAAGATCTGCATGCAGTCCAGTGAAGTCTAGAGGGAAATATAAGCCTCCATAGTGAAATAGTGGCATTACGAAAAGAATGTGGAAATTCTTTTAATCTGGCTAAAGAATCCAATGACTGGTTTTCTCATAAACTCAAAATGGAGGAGTTTAAATGCTCCATCATAAAAGCTAAGTCGTCTGCAAAAAGTCATGATGAATTCCCGTTTCTCCAAGACGCATATGTGGTCTGAACTAAATGCAGCTCCAAGACGCTGCGGTTGACAAAGCTTATACGCTCTATAAACCACTACGCCTGGTAATAACAGTCTTGTACGCTGGCCAGCCAGCTCATTTAAATTCTTTAAATCCCTTGGCTTCTCACCTGTTGAGATCCAGTAGGGAGTCAAAATATCGCTGTCATCGTTAAATGTTATTTTGATAGCTTGTCTATGGATGGCTTACATTCCACAGCGGCGAAAAAAGCTAAAATAGTCTTCATACCCACAGTAGGTAAGACATCCCACTCCTTACCTAAGAACTATAGATCTTTCAGCCTCTCTTTTTTCTACTAAAAACTCTGGACTGGCTAATAGATATTTATTTGAAAGCTGCTCTGAAATCACTCTTCAATGCACAGCACGTATACAGGAAAGCGAGATCGGTTGAAACAGCTCTACACTCGCTCTCCAGCTACATCGAAAAATCGCTAAGCCATAAAGAATACACGCAGGTGATTTTTCTAGACATCCAAGGTGCACGCAACAATGTCAGCCATAAGGCTATTGGGAAGGTACTCGGGGAAAATAATGGTGATGATAGCCTGGATAGGTTTATTGTACAACTGCAAAGCACTAGGAGACAGTATTCTAAAAAATCGGCCATGTAGAAGCATCTCGCAAGGTGCCATCACTCCTTCTTTTGAAAATTGTAGTGGAAAAGCTGCTGTCAAAAATAGAAGCGACCGCCTGCAAAGTCGTAGCCTATGCCAACGAAGTTGATCGAATAAATTTACCAATATGTTATCGGAAAGACAAAGCTTTGCCCCAGGCCTTCTCACAAAATGGAGCGAAGGTTGTGGTCTTATGATTAATCCGCAAAAAAACGGAACGTGTGCTTTACACAAGAAGATACAAAATCCCGCGATTTGTCCCACCCAAGCTTGATGAAGTAAGTATAAACCCATTTAAGCAGGTCAAATATCTAGGTCTACTTCTGGACTCTGAACTTGCATGGAAGGCAAATAAAGCAGAAAGAGTGCGCAAAGCGGCATGCGCAGCCCACTGCTGCAAAAAAGCTATTGGGAAAAGGTGGAAACTGAAACCCAAAATTTTTATTATGGCTCTATACAGTGATAGTGGCAATATCCTTCTGGTAGCCCGCGATGGCAAAAACATCAAATGTAAACTTACTAAACAAGGTAAGAAGGATTGCAGCTATTGCAATCATCAGGGCTATACGCACTACCCCGACAAAGACATTGTTTATGCTGTTAGATTGGCTCCCGACGGAGCTCTCTGCGAGTGACCAAGCCAAGTGTTCCGCGATTCGATTGAAAGCTCTAAATCTCTGGTATGAGGAAAAAATTGGGCACTTCATCCTACTTTATCGAGATCAACCAACGCCAGTGAAATTAGACCACGTTTCTCCAATTTTCTGCCTTCATCATAGTTTCAAGTCATTCATACCTAGTATAGATGACTGGATCATGGAGAGAAATAAGATACAGGAATGGGTTATCTACACTGATGGATCAAAGATGGATGGAAAAGTTGTCTGTAACGTTTTTTCCATACAGCTAAGCCTGAACTTATCCTTTCGGCTACCAGATCACTGTAGCGTTTTTCAGGATGAGGTTATTGCAATACACAAAGGAGTGGTCATCATTTTGTTGACAAATTAGAAAATTTCCAAGAAAAACCTAAATATTTTCTCTGACAGTCAAGCTCCTATCCAATCACTATCCAAAGTGTATACGTCATCCAAAGTTGTAATGGAATGTCGCACAGAATTGAACGCGATGTCGCTTCACTTTGTAATGATCCTTTGTTGGGTGCCGGGTCATAGTGATATACCTGGGAACTGCAAAGCTGATGCCCTAGCATGAGCGGCACTGAGCTTCAGGATTATACACTAATACCCCAAGTCGGCCATCCATTGGCCTCCGCCAAGCTAAGTTTCAAGCAGTATTTTATAGAGGCTGCAAACAGGGCCTGGCTGCTGGAAAAAACCTGCAGAACAACCAGGCAAACTTGGCACGAACTGAGATCAAAGCGCACCAAGCAGCTTCTCAACACGAGACGTGAAACATTAAGTTTTATCGTGTCCGTACTAACGGGGCATTGTCTGCAAATTTTAGGCTGGCCTTTCCTGGACAGTCTCACAGAACTAGCCAGTTTAAAAATTTGCTGCCAACTCCATACAAGAATCTAAATGGTTCTCGTCATCCCACAGGTTCTAGTCCTGTACCTTATCTTTTTGTAATATCCCAATGGGCCTATCGTGGTCTTAGTAAGCCACTTTTTGATACAAAGGGCTGCCACTACAACCATCCAAGTAAGTCGTTATGCAGAATGGAAGATGTTTACCTGAGATAATGCCCGCTCTATAAGCCGAGCGACATCCAGGCAGTACATGATTTTGTGAAATTAATTCCTCGCCTTTACAATCGCTCGCATTTCAAAACCAGCGGATCGAAGATACATGCAAATTCTTAACTAAAAGAGCGGAAGTCACTTGCGATTGAAATTTTCTCAACAAATCCGTAGGAAGTTCGCTAGTTACGTTTTTGGCAAACGTTTTGTTGAAAAAATCGGTCGATTTCCTCGACGCGGAATTGCCAAAATAAAACACTGATTTTTAAAAATAAGGTGGACTTTATTTCCTAAAGATCCAAGTTTTTATTCTTTTCTTTACAATTCTTAATTTTGAACTGACTCTCTTATCATAGGGCTTGGCGTATTTATACATTTGGTATGCTGCATCAGCATTTGTAATTCAATCTTCCGTTTGCAATAGATCGTGGACTTTAATAATTGATTTTGGGCTGACCATGCAATTAAATGTGATTTGTTTACAATAGATCGTGGACTTTGGTAATTGATTTTGGGCTGCCCATGCAATTAAATGTGAGAATGTTTATTTAGAGTTGGGCTGAGTATTTGGATAGAAATGGGTTGTTGTGATTGATTCTGTCGGGATGTTTATATTATTTGGTGAGTTACTCCGGGTGTTTATGTTATTGAAATTGGTTGTACGTGACTGATTGGATATTCGTGGTTTCGGGGTAGGAGGAGTATGTATGATAGAGGGTATGTCGGGTATAGTATGGGATGTATGTGTAACTTCTCCCTTCTTAAGATCTTTGTTGTCTTCAAAAAATTTGAATATTGGTAAGTTGTTATCTTTTTGTTGTCATTATTTATATTTACATTAAAATCGGAAGATTTATTTTTGCAGTGAAAGTAGAAAATTAATGAATTTGCGTGGATTATAATAATTATAAACGTTACTGATTCAGTTGTAATGTTGTTTTTGGTATTAAAGTATTTTATTTCCTCTATTTTATCTAAGTTTTTTTCTCGTTATTCAATTTTAGGTTTTTTAAAATTAATTTCTCTAATACACCCAGTAGTGTTTGTGATAGGATTAATTAATAATATTTGTTGAAATTCTTCTATATCATTGTAGTACACCTTGCCGAGTAATTCTAATTAACGATATTCTTAATATATAATGTCCATTTAACTTATATGTTTTTTCATCACGGTTTTGTTTTATTGATTCATTCATATTGATAGCTATAACTAATCCTCCTTCTATTTCTTTCACATGAGAAATATTACTTGCATTAATAATACAATCCCTTTTGTTACATTTTATTTCATTTTGAAGAGATTTTTACATGTTTTTCGCTTTTGTAGTAAGTTCCTTGGAACAATATAGCTTCTTTAGCATTTATGTTTAATATTTGATAGTTTTATTTGAAACTTGTTGCACATAATAAGATAATAGTGATTGTGTTAAAACTGGAATATTTATAGCGAATATGAAAATACTATTTGTGATAAAAACGTTAATATTTATATCTCTTAGTTCGTCTTTTATTAGATCAAGATTATGTACTAATTGCATGTTTAACAAAATTTCGTTTATTTGCTTTGTTTTGTTTGTGTCTGTTGCTAATTGATTGAAGAGTTTGTTGGTATTATTTATATTTTGGACATTTTTGTCTAAGTTGCTCTGAGCGTAACTTATATTTACTTATTGGTTCATTGATTTAATTATTTCGTGGTTATTGGAGTCGATTATATTTAGGTGACTTCTTCATAGTCGTTGTTATCCATGACTCCGAAGAGTAATTTATAAAGGGTTCCTATAGGGTTGATAATTTCTAATTTTAATTTGTTATGGCCAATCTGCAATGGAATTGTAGGTTTTTTGGAATAATTAGTATTGGTTTTATTTGGGAAGATGAAGCCTTTATTAAAATGAAGTAATTTGAGTTCGCTTCGTATGGTTTCAATAGTGTAGGTTATATAATGATGAGGTTTAATTTCTGTTGTTATATGATTAAGAGCTTCTTCGTATTGGTTTAAATTAATTTTATGGTAAATATGTTTATAGTATTTTATGAGTCTAACAGGATCCTTTTTGATGAGAATAATTCCTGATTCGGATTCTGCTTGTTCGATTGTAGGTAATCTCTGTTTTACAGCTTGGTATGGTAGTTGACATTAGAAGAATAATTACGATCAATTTAGGAATGTTGATCTGAAAATGTGGTGTTTATGTAATTAATTTTCCTGAGAGGTATTTTGCGATTGTGCATACAAATACGCCGCAATCATTATTATTTTCTTGTAATGGGGTGTTTATTTCGTTTTATAAGGATAAGGTTGCTGTATTGAATGGTTTATTAAGTTTATCTAAGGATTCTTGCTCTAAGTAATCCTTTAATGGTTTTAATAATTCGTTGTTTGTATTGCCAAGTATATCAAAGTATTTTATAGTATGATTTTTTAATGATATTGCTGCTAGTGTTCAGTGATTGTTGTTTACATGTACGGGAATCAAGATTAAGTCAAAAGAAAATAGATCTATTTTTCGGGTCCAGCGTTTAACTGAATTGTATCCTAATCTTTGGAGTGTAGGGATGAAGAATGTATTAAATGAATAAACTTTGGGGGATTTTACTGAATTTTTGCTAGGTTCAGATATAAGATTTAAGTAAAAGTTAATTATTTGATCGTTCAACCATGAAGTGTTATTTAGTGTGTTTATGTCTTTTCTAGTGATATTCAATCCGAATTTTGTTATAAGTACTTCGTTTTGGGATCCTTGATTAAGAGCGTTATTGATTTTTTCTACTTCTTTATCTTTGATTCTGTTATCTTGTGTGGTAGGTTCAATTATCTCTGGTGTTTCCTCGTAATATTTTTTTATTCTTTTTATGCAAGTAGGGTGGATTTTGTTCCGTGATTTATTTTTTCGAACTTTTATTATTTCGTTATTATCATTTTTAGTTATGTTTTCTTTTCGATACTTGGGCTTTTCTTTGTGTCTTTCATTATTGTAGTTTTTTATATAAACATGTTTGAATGGAATTTCTGGTTCTTTTTCTCTGTTTGTGTTATGATATGATAGCCATTTACGTTTCCTTTCTTCGAATGTTTGAAATATTTTGTCTTTACTGCATAATCCGTATTGTATGTCCTTTGGACGTTGGTAAGTGCTCGAATGAATTGAATTGTTGCAGTACTTTGTAGCTTTTAATATGCTTTCTGTAGTATTTAGTTCGGGATTCGTAATTGATAAGATTCTTATGTGTTCTAGAAGGGTATTGTGGCATCTGTTCATATCTGAATTACCTGTATGTGCTTTAGGTGATGATGTTTTCCTTTCGTAAGTAATCTTTCACATTAACTACGTTAAATTCGTTGTCGGATATAATTTTATCTGGTTTTCCTAAGATTGCATTTCGTTCTCGAATAAGATTTATAAATGTAATAGCATTTTTGTCTGTTGTTTCTTTTGTGTATAAATGTTTAGAAAATTTATCGATCGCTGTGAAATATTGTCGTTTTCCAATAAATATTATATCGATATGTATTATTTGGTTCATATCTGATGGAGTTTCTGTCGATTTAAATTCGGGTTTCACGGGATTTCGATCGTATTTAGCTGAATTACATGTTGCACAATTGTTTATAAATTTTGTTATTGATTTTATTAAATTTTTGTAGTAGAATTTAAGTTTCAACTCTTCGTAGTTTTCTATTATTCCTCTATGGTTTGTTTTTTCGTGGTATTTTTTTATTTGTTCGAAGCCTTGTTCTTCGTTGAGCAAATCGGTGGCATGATGACTACATTTAATAAATTTTATATTATGGTTATTAGAGAATATATGGATAATAGATAGTTGGACTTTATTCCATTCGTGGTCAGTTAATTCACAATGGATTCTGATTCTTCCTTTTTCGGGTATATAACGTCGTAAGATATCTTTGATTATGCTTTCGCTTTCTATGTCATTTTCATCAATAAATATTTTCCTGTTCTTGTTTACGGTTTTTATTTCCTTTTGTTTCTTTTTGACGATGATGATTTGTGTTTTGTATATGTTTACAATTCCTTCTCTAATGGGTATAAAGTCATGTTGATCTTCAACCCCTGAATGAATTGTTGCCATATTACTAGTTATTTCGTCATTCAGATTTATCTCATGGTTATCAGGATTAATTCTACTAAGAAAATCAGCTACTTTATTGTCTTTTCCTTTGACATACTCTATTTTATAGTTATACTCGTTAAGTTTTATTTTCCATCGTTGAAGTTTGCTATTAGAATCTTTTAAATTACTTAACCATACGAGTGGTCTGTGGCCGGTTTTAATATCGAATTGAACTCCGTATAAATATGGCCTGAAATACTGTGTTGCCCAGATTATTGACAGTAACTCTTTTTCTATGGTGGAATAATTACGTTCGTGATCGTTAAGGGTGCTACTTGCATATGAAAGTGGATGTCCGTTTTGGGATAGGACTGCGCCTATTGCTTTATCTGAAGCATCGGTTGTAAGTTTAAATCTTTGTTTAAAGTCAGGGTATCTAAGAATAGGATAATTAGTTATTAGGTCTTTAAGTTTTTCAAATGCTGCAATGTATTTAGGGTTATACGTGTCAATTTTATTTTGTTTTTTAAAGTGTCTGTTAACGGAGATGCTATCTTAGCATAGTTATTTATGAACTTTCGGTAATATCCGGTTATTCCGAGAAAAGATTAATTTTTTTTGTTGTGTCTGGAATGTGAAGATTTGTTATTACGTTGATTTTTTCTGGGTTTGGTTTAATGCCATCAACTGATAAGATATGACCTAAATAGTTAGTTTCTTTTGGAAGAAATTTGCATTTATCGATTTGTATTTTTAATTTATATTTTTTTAAAGATTCGAATATTATTTTTATATTTGTCTCCATTTTCTGGAGGGATGTTGCGAATATTAGAATATCGTCGAGATATACAACACATATTTTATTAATATGTTCCCTGAGAACTTCATTCATCATACGTTGGAACATTGATGGTGCGTTTTTTAATCCTAAGGGCATTCGAACGAACTCGTAGTGTCCTTGGGGAGTTGAAAAAGCGGTTTTGTGGCGATCGGCTTTGTTCACTTCAATTTGATGAAAGCCTTTAGCGAAGTCAAGGGTTGTAAAGTATTGGGCTTTTCCCAATTTATCGAAAATTGACTCTATGTTTGGAATTGGGAATTTATCTTCCGTAGTTTCCTCGTTTAGTTTTCGATAATCTATTACAACTCTCCATTTAGTTTTCCCTGAATTGTCCATTTTTTTGGGTACAATCCAAATGGGTGCGTTGTATGGAGATGACGAAGGTTGGATAATACCTTGTTCTAGCATTTCATTAATTTGAGTGGTAACTTCGTTCTCGTGTACCTGAGGGAATCTGTATATCTTTGAGTATAGTGGTTTGTTGGATTTTGTGACTATATCATGTTTGGTTTGACTGGTACAGGAAAGAATATCTCCTTCTTTGTAAAATAAGTCACTATTATTTTTGAGGAGGTTTTTAAGACTTTTTATCTCTTCATTGTTCAGATCTTTAAAAAGAATATCAGTGGATTCTTTTGATTGTTTGGGAGTGTAATTATTATTTTTTTCTAAGAAGTTTACTTCTTGGGGTACGGCATATGTGAAATGTAATATTTTGTTATTAATTTCAAGAGTTCCTTCTCCTGAAGTTATTTTTGCATTTATAGGGAAAAGAATATTTTGTCCTATGACTGCCTTAAAGGTTTTGTTATGGAAGTCCATTACCTTCCATAGAATTTTATGAGAATGGGGTAAATCGAATTCTTTGGGCATTCCTGTCTTTATTTTAGCTGTGACGTAAGTTTTTCCTCCTAATCCTAATACTGTTATATGGTTTGTTAGTTTTATTCTATTATGGTTTTTTAAGCAGTTTTTATCTAGATTTGAGGTTGATGCGCCGGTATCTATTAATGTCGGTATTATTTAGTTGTCAATGTTTAAATATACTATAGGTAGAGGGTTTCCGAGGCAGGTATTAGAAAATTTATATGCATTTTTTCCTGTTTATACATATTGAAATTATCGACTTGCATTGGTTCTGGTTTATAATTTCTAAATTGGTGTCTATTAGCTTCAAATTGATTTTTGTTAAAATGGTTATTATTTTCGAATCTACGATAATTATTCTGGTCATTATAATTTTTAAATCTGTTATAACTATTTTGATGGTTTGGTTGAGGAAATTTGTTAAGGTTATTATTATTTCGAAAATTATTTGGTCGATAAGTATTGTTAAAATTGTTTCGATTATAATTATTGTTGTAAAAATTGTTTGGGCATGAATTACTTTTATAGTTATTATTTTTACGCGAATTTTGGTCAATATTTTATTCAAGTGTATTTAATTGTAGCTCTTTAAGTAAGTTAAAAGCTTGATCTAGGGTTTGGATATTTCGACTTTCTAAGAGAAACATTTTATATTCTGGTAGAATACTTTTAAATTTGTTCAACACTAAATTTTCGTTTCGTACAGGGTTGAATTCTAAATGTTGATTTTGATTCGGACTTTGTATATATTTTATATTCAATCTGTTCAAAAGATCGTCTAACTTATGGTATAAAATATCAATATTATTAGGGCTAACCTTATGTATTAAATTGACAATATGGTTAAATGATTCGGAGATGCCGTATGTAGAAATGAGGACATCCTGGACTGTTTTCCAAGTTGGGTCTGGTATCTTTTGCATTGTTTGACGTGCTTTTCCTTGAATTCGGTTGAGTATTAATCGGAAAATGTATGATGCTTGATTCCTAGGTGGTGTTAATGAAAGTATCGTATTGGCTTCTGTGATCCAGGAGTTTAGGGCGAATTCTTCATTATTACCATTGTATATTGGTAATCTTCTGGATTCCTTCAACAGCTCTTGGAAAGGTAGTTCTAATGGTAGTATTGATGGTAATGGCGGTAGTTGTGGGACATCTTCTTGGTTTGCTTTTTTTTTTGCGAAGAGGTTTTACCTTATAGCTTACGTTACCTGTGTGCCTTTTCAGCTTGATCTCGTAGTTCTTTGTCTTGATACACTTGTTTCACTTTTGATTGTTTATTTTATTACACAATCCTTCCAAATTTTCTTTGGAGAGAATATTGTTTTTACTATTAATTTTAAGTTTTTATGCACTGATTCTATTGCGAATGAAAACACCTTGCATACCGTGTTTAGCGGAGTCGCGATTAAATTCTTTTGTTGTCGAAAGAGGATTCTCCCTTCTTCAGACGGACGACTGCGCCAGTTACGTTTTTGGCTAACGTTTTGTTCAAAAAATCGGTCGATTTCCTCGACGCGGAATTGCCAAAATAAAACACTGATTTTTAAAAATAAGGTGGACTTTATTTCCTAAAGATCCAAGTTTTTATTCTTTTCTTTACAATTCTTAATTTTGAACTGACTCTCTTATCATAGGGCTTGGCGTATTTATACATTTGGTATGCTGCATCAGCATTTGTAATTCAATCTTCCGTTTGCAATAGATCGTGGACTTTAATAATTGATTTTGGGCTGACCATGCAATTAAATGTGATTTGTTTACAATATATCGTGGACTTTGGTAATTGATTTTGGGCTGCCCATGCAATTAAATGTGAGAATGTTTATTTAGAGTTGGGCTGAGTATTTGGATAGAAATGGGTTGTTGTGATTGATTCTGTTGGGATGTTTATATTATTTGGTGGGTTACCCCGGGTGTTTATGTTATTGAAATTGGTTGTACGTGACTGATAGGATATTCGTGGTTTCGGGAAAGGAGGAATATGTATGGGATGCATGAGTAACTCGCTTGTGATCACACTAAAGAAAGAATTTTAGTGTATTCGTCCATACAGAAAAATTCATATACAAAATTCGGTGACGATTCACTCATGATCGTAGTAACAGCAGTTGGCGGACAAAGGACCAGTTTTGCGACACAGTCGTCACCCAGAAAATACCGAACAACAACCCGGCTAGTAGAACCATCACACAAATTTTGGAGACAATACTCATGTGATCATACCAGTAATAGTTGGCTAAATTTAGATACGCATAGTTCTTGATGAATTTTTCACATTGCAGAGCATTGAAGTATTGCTCTTGATAAAGAACCGCAGGAATTGGCTATTGTCTGTGTCAATGGCATCAGGATCTATAAATTCATAGAAAATTTCCAAAGAAAGCCAGCTTTTTTGAAAGAAATTGCAGAATTTGCTCTTTCCGAATCCAAATATGTTGGCGGTGCTGTCACATCCACTTATGATATGGAGGAGGAGAACGTTTTCAGTTGAATCGTTAGGGGCTTTACGTTTCCCGAGTTTGCGAAGAAAAACAATGTTAGTGTCAGCTATAGTGAGTACAACAAGCAAGTTAATGTATCTGCCCACTATCACAAGAAATTCATACTCTTAGGATTTTGACTTGTGAGATTGAGTGCGTCAATATCTGCCTTATTTTGGTTAGTGGTGATGTTTAAAGCTTGAGGCGCAGTCAAAAAAGTGATACAACTGGTTTATTCTTATTCTCATTACATAGAAACCTTTACTGCGGTATTGTAGTGACTGTTATTTCAACAAATATAACGTCAATAAAGGTGTCGTCTTACATATTATAGTCCGTTAGTCGCTCTTTATATTTCGGTGAGCATCCCCAGGATAACTTTCGAAAATCATCACAGCCATGAAATAATGTATGTGGATGTAATCAGTACAACTCTAGTAGTAAGACACACACTTTCATGTAAAACAACTCGGTGTAAGATTGGGAAAAGATGTGCCCTACATGCTCAAAGTGTAATATTAAGCCGGCGGGTGTGCTATGCGATGGCTCGTGCTGGGTTTTTGAGAGAGCCGATTAGCTGAGAGCTGTTTTGAACAAGAGGAAAGTGGTTTTGATACGGGTTTTGGTTAGAGATGTGAATAGACCAAGCGTTTTGTTTGAATAGAGATGAAGATGGTTCTAGCAAGATCAAAAATCAGTTGTTTTGAATGAAAGTGTCGTGGAAAAATCACATGGCAATTGTAGCGTAAAAGCAAGACAGTTATTTTCATTCGATTGCTTTTGATTGAGATGCTCTACTTTAAGCTGCCTTAGCGGCTGCCTTCATCGGTTGCCGTGGCGGCGTCGGGTCATACTACGACGCCAACTCATGAATTTGGCTTGGGATGCTGCTAGGCGCTGTCGGCCCCGTCGACGACTACGCGGTCGCATGCTTGAGATGATGTGACGGTTGGGTAGTCAGATCGTCAGATGGGTCTGAAATACGAAATGTTACCGTGGCGGGCCCGTCTTTTGCTTGAGACGCTTCAGTTAAGCTGCCGTTGCGGGTACAATCCAATTCTATGACGGCTGATGAATTTGGTTGGGGCATTGTTGTGGTGGCTCGAAAATGCTTGAGATGATGTTGAGAAGATTAATGACACGAAAAGACAGATTGATGGTGTTGATGTGTTGTTGTCTATAAATTGCAATAAAAACATGCTTTTAGATTTGCATGTTACGGCGCTGACACGTATTGGATGCAGAGACAGCGAGTGTTTTGTATGTAACTCGCGACTTCCGGAAATGAATGAATGGAAATGACACAATAATGGGGAGTTGTGTGTGCCATGCAATATCTGTTTGAAGATCAACGTTATTTACTTATGCTAAAAATAATGGATAAAAGACCGGGATTCATGAAATTTTTTTTATTAAGGAAAATGTGCAATCTTCTATATCTATTTTTAGAATCAACATAACAGCAAATATCTGATCGAAACCTTAGTCTACCAGGTGCATCCAATTGTAAATTACTATTTTTACTACTCTAAGAAGCATATTCGCAGAAAACGAGCACGTTTATAATATGCGGGTGACATCGTAGAGGTTGACGAATTCGATCACCAAAAACGATATCAGAATTGTTAGCATAACAATTTTCAGTATAGTAGAAAAAGACTGTATGTGATATTTGTATGATTTTTAAAGTGGTTTATTGTATAGGCCAAAAACGTTTTTACCGGTTGCAAACACACAATCAGGAGAAAGGCATGAATACTCTGTTTCAACATCAGATGGTGAAGTGAAGGCACTCATTATCAGTGAACAGAAGAAGCACTTGACGTAGTCCTTCAAGTTGGTGTAAAAGAAACTGATTTTCACAAGTTTACGTATCTTCCTCTCCTCCAGATCCAGATTCTTGAATGTCTTCAGACGGTCGTATTTGTACCTAAAAGTCAACATATTGACTGAAAGTCCAAGTGCTACAGAACATTTTTTATATCAATCCAGGGATCATGAGAAGATGAAAATCTAAACTATTTTACAAACATGCGATCTTCTTTACATTTCCAAATCCTCTCCACAAGATAAACATAGGGGTGTTTGACATTTGTCAAATATGTCTCATAAAAACCTCATTCGATGATATTATCTTAACCTTCAAGCAAGTATGTGTCTGGTTCGGTTATCCTTACTTTCTGCACCTTAAATTGCCTTTTTGACAGACATGTTCATGCTTCCTGATGCGAACATAATTACCGCTTTTATATTTAGGTTCAGACGGACTTTAAGCTTCCTTTATACTTTTGATAGTAGATAAACATCATTTGATTAATTATCATGGGCAGGTTGCAGATTAATGGTGCGATGCCTTGTTATATTGTATTTATTCACCAATTTACTGAGAAGACTGAGCCAATGAAATTTCCCGTTCATGCTGAACTCACTCCAGATTTTACTCTTAAGAGTATGAATAAATCCCTCGACAATTGATGCTTTTGATGCACTGAATGTAAAATAATGGTTTATTTCATAGTATTTCATCATCTGACTCGATAATTTATTAAAAAATTCTTTTCCATCATCGGTTTGGAGATTTCTGGAAAAACGTCAAGATTTAAGAACTGATTCCATAGCCTTGGCCACATTATTGAAATTTTTACTATTGACGAGCAGAACCTAAGCGTACTTGGAAAATGTATCAATTATTGTCAATAGAAATTTATAACCACGATTTTCAGATGCATATGCACTCATATCAACTAGACCTGCCTGCCAAAGATCATCAATATCCCATATAACAACACGCCGACGTTGAAAGTTTTTTCGTGCGGGTCTAAGAAGTTCATCTGCAAATAGTCTTCTACTCATCTTGAAAAATGTATAAATAAAAGTGCTGTAATAGCTTCTATAAGAAGTTCTTCATTCTAAACACACTGCACTTTGAACACCATTTTACAATGATGGAAGCTGGACCGTCTGGTTGTGGGAAGACGACATTTATAGAAAATCTTCTTAGAAACGGATCCATGATACGACCATCCGTGAAGAAAATTATTTGATGCAATGTTGAGAAGCATGTCATACCAACACATATGCCCTATAAGAATATAGAAAATAACTAACCAACGCTTATTATACTGGACGACTTGATGTTAAATGCATTTTCAAAACAAGTATGTGAGTTGCTCACAAAAGGATCGCATCATCGTAACCTTTCCGTCATTCTGGTGACTCAAAATGGTTTTCATCAAAGAAAATTTTGCGAGATACTTTGGTATCAAGAAAAAGAGCCACGAGACAAAAGACCCCACGAGACAAAAGTCAATTTCATCATCTCGCTAAACAGATATATTCTGAAGACAGTCCGGAGCTCATTAGAATATTTAAAGAAATAACTCTAAGCCTCATAGCTCTATGTTACTAGACCTACACAGGGTATAAATGATACATAACGTTTCCGCATCGACATATTTAATAGAAAGTTTTTAACGTGTTATTGCTCGGAAGAAAATGGTGCCACGAATGAAACGATTGAAGGAGAGCAAACATATTCTGTATGTTCTTTAAAATGATAGTCCGTGTTTAAGAAAGGCTATCCTGACAACAGCGGATCCTGAAGTAATCAAATCTCTTTGTGAAATCACATACAATACATTGAAGAGTAGCCACACACCATCTAAAAAAACTTTCACATGGCTGTGTAAATATAAAAATGCCATGCGTAAACTTGCTGATACGACAAAACTGTTCTGCGACAGAGTCACGTAGTAGTTCAACCAGATGAATCTTTACCTGTATTAATAGGAAGTATAATTTCGGGTGTGATAGATTCTTTCATTGAGAAATATGCATAAAAACAGCAGTCCTAATAAAATTCTTCTTTTATCTTCGGAAGTATGTCAACGTTTAAAGGAGACAATTGTGAGTTCTAGTAAACAGAGTTTGCTTGACAAAAACATGAATAAGATACTGACTAGCAAAAACCTCAATGATACGGCAAAATCATATCAGTATAGGAATGTGCTTATCAAATTTTTAAACACAAGACGAACAAAAAATTCAGTTATGGAAATGAAAGCTGAAAATATTTTATTTGTATTTTTAATTTATATTTTTTTAAAGATTCGAATATTATTTTTATATTTGTCTCCATTTTCTGGAGGGATGTTGCGAATATTAGAATATCGTCGAGATATACAACACATATTTTATTAATATGTTCCCTGAGAACTTCATTCATCATACGTTGGAACATTGATGGTGCGTTTTTTAATCCTAAGGGCATTCGAACGAACTCGTAGTGTCCTTGGGGAGTTGAAAAAGCGGTTTTGTGGCGATCGGCTTTGTTCACTTCAATTTGATGAAAGCCTTTAGCGAAGTCAAGGGTTGTAAAGTATTGGGCTTTTCCCAATTTATCGAAAATTGACTCTATGTTTGGAATTGGGAATTTATCTTCCGTAGTTTCCTCGTTTAGTTTTCGATAATCTATTACAACTCTCCATTTAGTTTTCCCTGAATTGTCCATTTTTTTGGGTACAATCCAAATGGGTGCGTTGTATGGAGATGACGAAGGTTGGATAATACCTTGTTCTAGCATTTCATTAATTTGAGTGGTAACTTCGTTCTCGTGTACCTGAGGGAATCTGTATATCTTTGAGTATAGTGGTTTGTTGGATTTTGTGACTATATCATGTTTGGTTTGACTGGTACAGGAAAGAATATCTCCTTCTTTGTAAAATAAGTCACTATTATTTTTGAGGAGGTTTTTAAGACTTTTTATCTCTTCATTGTTCAGATCTTTAAAAAGAATATCAGTGGATTCTTTTGATTGTTTGGGAGTGTAATTATTATTTTTTTCTAAGAAGTTTACTTCTTGGGGTACGGCATATGTGAAATGTAATATTTTGTTATTAATTTCAAGAGTTCCTTCTCCTGAAGTTATTTTTGCATTTATAGGGAAAAGAATATTTTGTCCTATGACTGCCTTAAAGGTTTTGTTATGGAAGTCCATTACCTTCCATAGAATTTTATGAGAATGGGGTAAATCGAATTCTTTGGGCATTCCTGTCTTTATTTTAGCTGTGACGTAAGTTTTTCCTCCTAATCCTAATACTGTTATATGGTTTGTTAGTTTTATTCTATTATGGTTTTTTAAGCAGTTTTTATCTAGATTTGAGGTTGATGCGCCGGTATCTATTAATGTCGGTATTATTTAGTTGTCAATGTTTAAATATACTATAGGTAGAGGGTTTCCGAGGCAGGTATTAGAAAATTTATATGCATTTTTTCCTGTTTATACATATTGAAATTATCGACTTGCATTGGTTCTGGTTTATAATTTCTAAATTGGTGTCTATTAGCTTCAAATTGATTTTTGTTAAAATGGTTATTATTTTCGAATCTACGATAATTATTCTGGTCATTATAATTTTTAAATCTGTTATAACTATTTTGATGGTTTGGTTGAGGAAATTTGTTAAGGTTATTATTATTTCGAAAATTATTTGGTCGATAAGTATTGTTAAAATTGTTTCGATTATAATTATTGTTGTAAAAATTGTTTGGGCATGAATTACTTTTATAGTTATTATTTTTACGCGAATTTTGGTCAATATTTTATTCAAGTGTATTTAATTGTAGCTCTTTAAGTAAGTTAAAAGCTTGATCTAGGGTTTGGATATTTCGACTTTCTAAGAGAAACATTTTATATTCTGGTAGAATACTTTTAAATTTGTTCAACACTAAATTTTCGTTTCGTACAGGGTTGAATTCTAAATGTTGATTTTGATTCGGACTTTGTATATATTTTATATTCAATCTGTTCAAAAGATCGTCTAACTTATGGTATAAAATATCAATATTATTAGGGCTAACCTTATGTATTAAATTGACAATATGGTTAAATGATTCGGAGATGCCGTATGTAGAAATGAGGACATCCTGGACTGTTTTCCAAGTTGGGTCTGGTATCTTTTGCATTGTTTGACGTGCTTTTCCTTGAATTCGGTTGAGTATTAATCGGAAAATGTATGATGCTTGATTCCTAGGTGGTGTTAATGAAAGTATCGTATTGGCTTCTGTGATCCAGGAGTTTAGGGCGAATTCTTCATTATTACCATTGTATATTGGTAATCTTCTGGATTCCTTCAACAGCTCTTGGAAAGGTAGTTCTAATGGTAGTATTGATGGTAATGGCGGTAGTTGTGGGACATCTTCTTGGTTTGCTTTTTTTTTTGCGAAGAGGTTTTACCTTATAGCTTACGTTACCTGTGTGCCTTTTCAGCTTGATCTCGTAGTTCTTTGTCTTGATACACTTGTTTCACTTTTGATTGTTTATTTTATTACACAATCCTTCCAAATTTTCTTTGGAGAGAATATTGTTTTTACTATTAATTTTAAGTTTTTATGCACTGATTCTATTGCGAATGAAAACACCTTGCATACCGTGTTTAGCGGAGTCGCGATTAAATTCTTTTGTTGTCGAAAGAGGATTCTCCCTTCTTCAGACGGACGACTGCGCCAGTTACGTTTTTGGCTAACGTTTTGTTCAAAAAATCGGTCGATTTCCTCGACGCGGAATTGCCAAAATAAAACACTGATTTTTAAAAATAAGGTGGACTTTATTTCCTAAAGATCCAAGTTTTTATTCTTTTCTTTACAATTCTTAATTTTGAACTGACTCTCTTATCATAGGGCTTGGCGTATTTATACATTTGGTATGCTGCATCAGCATTTGTAATTCAATCTTCCGTTTGCAATAGATCGTGGACTTTAATAATTGATTTTGGGCTGACCATGCAATTAAATGTGATTTGTTTACAATATATCGTGGACTTTGGTAATTGATTTTGGGCTGCCCATGCAATTAAATGTGAGAATGTTTATTTAGAGTTGGGCTGAGTATTTGGATAGAAATGGGTTGTTGTGATTGATTCTGTTGGGATGTTTATATTATTTGGTGGGTTACCCCGGGTGTTTATGTTATTGAAATTGGTTGTACGTGACTGATAGGATATTCGTGGTTTCGGGAAAGGAGGAATATGTATGGGATGCATGAGTAACTCGCTTGTGATCACACTAAAGAAAGAATTTTAGTGTATTCGTCCATACAGAAAAATTCATATACAAAATTCGGTGACGATTCACTCATGATCGTAGTAACAGCAGTTGGCGGACAAAGGACCAGTTTTGCGACACAGTCGTCACCCAGAAAATACCGAACAACAACCCGGCTAGTAGAACCATCACACAAATTTTGGAGACAATACTCATGTGATCATACCAGTAATAGTTGGCTAAATTTAGATACGCATAGTTCTTGATGAATTTTTCACATTGCAGAGCATTGAAGTATTGCTCTTGATAAAGAACCGCAGGAATTGGCTATTGTCTGTGTCAATGGCATCAGGATCTATAAATTCATAGAAAATTTCCAAAGAAAGCCACCTTTTTTGAAAGAAATTGCAGAATTTGCTCTTTCCGAATCCAAATATGTTGGCGGTGCTGTCACATCCACTTATGATATGGAGGAGGAGAACGTTTTCAGTTGAATCGTTAGGGGCTTTACGTTTCCCGAGTTTGCGAAGAAAAACAATGTTAGTGTCAGCTATAGTGAGTACAACAAGCAAGTTAATGTATCTGCCCACTATCACAAGAAATTCATACTCTTAGGATTTTGACTTGTGAGATTGAGTGCGTCAATATCTGCCTTATTTTGGTTAGTGGTGATGTTTAAAGCTTGAGGCGCAGTCAAAAAAGTGATACAACTGGTTTATTCCTATTCTCATTACATAGAAACCTTTACTGCGGTATTGTAGTGACTGTTATTTCAACAAATATAACGTCAATAAAGGTGTCGTCTTACATATTATAGTCCGTTAGTCGCTCTTTATATTTCGGTGAGCATCCCCAGGATAACTTTCGAAAATCATCACAGCCATGAAATAATGTATGTGGATGTAATCAGTACAACTCTAGTAGTAAGACACACACTTTCATGTAAAACAACTCGGTGTAAGATTGGGAAAAGATGTGCCCTACATGCTCAAAGTGTAATATTAAGCCGGCGGGTGTGCTATGCGATGGCTCGTGCTGGGTTTTTGAGAGAGCCGATTAGCTGAGAGCTGTTTTGAACAAGAGGAAAGTGGTTTTGATACGGGTTTTGGTTAGAGATGTGAATAGACCAAGCGTTTTGTTTGAATAGAGATGAAGATGGTTCTAGCAAGATCAAAAATCAGTTGTTTTGAATGAAAGTGTCGTGGAAAAATCACATGGCAATTGTAGCGTAAAAGCAAGACAGTTATTTTCATTCGATTGCTTTTGATTGAGATGCTCTACTTTAAGCTGCCTTAGCGGCTGCCTTCATCGGTTGCCGTGGCGGCGTCGGGTCATACTACGACGCCAACTCATGAATTTGGCTTGGGATGCTGCTAGGCGCTGTCGGCCCCGTCGACGACTACGCGGTCGCATGCTTGAGATGATGTGACGGTTGGGTAGTCAGATCGTCAGATGGGTCTGAAATACGAAATGTTACCGTGGCGGGCCCGTCTTTTGCTTGAGACGCTTCAGTTAAGCTGCCGTTGCGGGTACAATCCAATTCTATGACGGCTGATGAATTTGGTTGGGGCATTGTTGTGGTGGCTCGAAAATGCTTGAGATGATGTTGAGAAGATTAATGACACGAAAAGACAGATTGATGGTGTTGATGTGTTGTTGTCTATAAATTGCAATAAAAACATGCTTTTAGATTTGCATGTTACGGCGCTGACACGTATTGGATGCAGAGACAGCGAGTGTTTTGTATGTAACTCGCGACTTCCGGAAATGAATGAATGGAAATGACACAATAATGGGGAGTTGTGTGTGCCATGCAATATCTGTTTGAAGATCAACGTTATTTACTTATGCTAAAAATAATGGATAAAAGACCGGGATTCATGAAATTTTTTTTATTAAGGAAAATGTGCAATCTTCTATATCTATTTTTAGAATCAACATAACAGCAAATATCTGATCGAAACCTTAGTCTACCAGGTGCATCCAATTGTAAATTACTATTTTTACTACTCTAAGAAGCATATTCGCAGAAAACGAGCACGTTTATAATATGCGGGTGACATCGTAGAGGTTGACGAATTCGATCACCAAAAACGATATCAGAATTGTTAGCATAACAATTTTCAGTATAGTAGAAAAAGACTGTATGTGATATTTGTATGATTTTTAAAGTGGTTTATTGTATAGGCCAAAAACGTTTTTACCGGTTGCAAACACACAATCAGGAGAAAGGCATGAATACTCTGTTTCAACATCAGATGGTGAAGTGAAGGCACTCATTATCAGTGAACAGAAGAAGCACTTGACGTAGTCCTTCAAGTTGGTGTAAAAGAAACTGATTTTCACAAGTTTACGTATCTTCCTCTCCTCCAGATCCAGATTCTTGAATGTCTTCAGACGGTCGTATTTGTACCTAAAAGTCAACATATTGACTGAAAGTCCAAGTGCTACAGAACATTTTTTATATCAATCCAGGGATCATGAGAAGATGAAAATCTAAACTATTTTACAAACATGCGATCTTCTTTACATTTCCAAATCCTCTCCACAAGATAAACATAGGGGTGTTTGACATTTGTCAAATATGTCTCATAAAAACCTCATTCGATGATATTATCTTAACCTTCAAGCAAGTATGTGTCTGGTTCGGTTATCCTTACTTTCTGCACCTTAAATTGCCTTTTTGACAGACATGTTCATGCTTCCTGATGCGAACATAATTACCGCTTTTATATTTAGGTTCAGACGGACTTTAAGCTTCCTTTATACTTTTGATAGTAGATAAACATCATTTGATTAATTATCATGGGCAGGTTGCAGATTAATGGTGCGATGCCTTGTTATATTGTATTTATTCACCAATTTACTGAGAAGACTGAGCCAATGAAATTTCCCGTTCATGCTGAACTCACTCCAGATTTTACTCTTAAGAGTATGAATAAATCCCTCGACAATTGATGCTTTTGATGCACTGAATGCAAAATAATGGTTTATTTCATAGTATTTCATCATCTGACTCGATAATTTATTAAAAAATTCTTTTCCATCATCGGTTTGGAGATTTCTGGAAAAACGTCAAGATTTAAGAACTGATTCCATAGCCTTGGCCACATTATTGAAATTTTTACTATTGACGAGCAGAACCTAAGCGTACTTGGAAAATGTATCAATTATTGTCAATAGAAATTTATAACCACGATTTTCAGATGCATATGCACTCATATCAACTAGACCTGCCTGCCAAAGATCATCAATATCCCATATAACAACACGCCGACGTTGAAAGTTTTTTCGTGCGGGTCTAAGAAGTTCATCTGCAAATAGTCTTCTACTCATCTTGAAAAATGTATAAATAAAAGTGCTGTAATAGCTTCTATAAGAAGTTCTTCATTCTAAACACACTGCACTTTGAACACCATTTTACAATGATGGAAGCTGGACCGTCTGGTTGTGGGAAGACGACATTTATAGAAAATCTTCTTAGAAACGGATCCATGATACGACCATCCGTGAAGAAAATTATTTGATGCAATGTTGAGAAGCATGTCATACCAACACATATGCCCTATAAGAATATAGAAAATAACTAACCAACGCTTATTATACTGGACGACTTGATGTTAAATGCATTTTCAAAACAAGTATGTGAGTTGCTCACAAAAGGATCGCATCATCGTAACCTTTCCGTCATTCTGGTGACTCAAAATGGTTTTCATCAAAGAAAATTTTGCGAGATACTTTGGTATCAAGAAAAAGAGCCACGAGACAAAAGACCCCACGAGACAAAAGTCAATTTCATCATCTCGCTAAACAGATATATTCTGAAGACAGTCCGGAGCTCATTAGAATATTTAAAGAAATAACTCTAAGCCTCATAGCTCTATGTTACTAGACCTACACAGGGTATAAATGATACATAACGTTTCCGCATCGACATATTTAATAGAAAGTTTTTAACGTGTTATTGCTCGGAAGAAAATGGTGCCACGAATGAAACGATTGAAGGAGAGCAAACATATTCTGTATGTTCTTTAAAATGATAGTCCGTGTTTAAGAAAGGCTATCCTGACAACAGCGGATCCTGAAGTAATCAAATCTCTTTGTGAAATCACATACAATACATTGAAGAGTAGCCACACACCATCTAAAAAAACTTTCACATGGCTGTGTAAATATAAAAATGCCATGCGTAAACTTGCTGATACGACAAAACTGTTCTGCGACAGAGTCACGTAGTAGTTCAACCAGATGAATCTTTACCTGTATTAATAGGAAGTATAATTTCGGGTGTGATAGATTCTTTCATTGAGAAATATGCATAAAAACAGCAGTCCTAATAAAATTCTTCTTTTATCTTCGGAAGTATGTCAACGTTTAAAGGAGACAATTGTGAGTTCTAGTAAACAGAGTTTGCTTGACAAAAACATGAATAAGATACTGACTAGCAAAAACCTCAATGATACGGCAAAATCATATCAGTATAGGAATGTGCTTATCAAATTTTTAAACACAAGACGAACAAAAAATTCAGTTATGGAAATGAAAGCTGAAAATATTTTTTTGAAAGACCCTATGACATGCCAAAAAATATAAAAATCTGCGCGATAACGGGCAACCCATGCAAACTTCACATGTACAGGTATAAGAGATATTTGAATCAGTAAATAAAACGACACCACTTAAGCGGGAGTTACTTCATGCTTTAAAGTGGCGTTTATTAGCCAGTGGAGCAGCGAAAAGTCATACACCAGCTTCCAAAATACGAAAAAGGACAACCGATCTGAATAAAATTTAAAAACAGTCACATTGAGGATGATAGAGTTTATGGTAAAGTTCCCAATTTAAGTGAAGAGAAGAGTGTGGGTGAATTTCGTTTACATGTTTATTCAGGAAGAAAGGATGCTGATGAAGTTTATTTGAATTTAGACACAAAATTCGATACGCTTCGAGATTTAATTGATCATATAATAGGACAGATACCACGAGGAAGATAAAAACATGCAGAATTACTGAGAGTGATTGATGCATACATACACCCCATGCATAGTATAAGAAAGGAACGAGAAAAGAAGGCAGGAATTAAACCCACCTCCTATATTTTTTAACCATAAAGATCATGCAGTGAAACTTAACGTAGAGCTTCAATGGACCCAATAGACGCAAGAGCCGGAAACGCGATTTCCGCATCGCCACTTCACACAGTTAACACACTTCCTTCATTCTTAAGGCACTATTAATTTTTTCAATTTCTTAATAAACTAGCTATGCCTATCTATACTTATTCCTATTTACAACTTTTCCTCCGTCTCCCTAAACCTACTTACGTCGCCTGTTGTCCGCTGTCCTCCTTATGATCGTCGTCGAGCTTCAGTCCAATTTTCTTCGAGAGGTTAGTCCACCACCGAACGCCTAGCACCGAACAGCTACGTCGGCGACGTCTTCCTCGTAGTTGCTTCCCCGTCTCAGAGCAGCACCGTACAGCTCAAGCTTCACACTCGATAAGTCCCGCCAGCTGTTCTGCCCGCGATATTTAAGGGATCCCTCAAATCCCGTAGTTGCTGCATAGGCGGTCAACGGCCCGCCGAGTTTGCTGACTTCATCGAAGCTTTCCTAGCTTTGGGACCGGTTTTGGTGGACGCACGTCAGCTGGTGATTTAAGCTTCGTGGGTTTGGCTAGAGCGTTGCACCGCGGGGCGGGGGCGGATATGGTGGCTGCTGCTTGAGTGATGTGGTTGCAGTGCTGGTGAAATAATCGTGGTAGTGGTTAACCATAGTGAATTGCAAGTGCCAAAGGTTGTGGGTATCAAAGGCGCATAGGGAGCTCCATTGGCGTATCGTAGACTAGGCGGAGCCTGGATTTGGATCTGTTGCGTCGATTGTATGAGCTTTGTTTGTTGTTGTAAATGTTGGCAACTTATCTGCAAGGTCTGTGACGTTGACTGTAATGAATTTTGCTGTTGATGATACTTTAATTACGCAGCCACGCGCGCACGGTCAGGAACACTCTCCATAAAACCTTACTACCTACTTAGCTATCTAATCCAATATCCTTAACATACATACATCTCCTCTTTATTTATATAATTCAAACCTCTAGCCTAAATTGACCTACTGCCTACAATATAATTCATTAATAACAAAATAATTAATTAATAATTTGGTCCTTGGGTCCATTGAGTCGTCGCGAATCGTGTTCCCGTTTCCGGATTTGTGGCCAAGGCAGTCCCGGCGCATAAACGGGTAGCGCACCTTCAAAACTTATTCCCACATTCCTCTTTGCGGGTTTAAGCCGGGAGAGACTGTCCAAACCGTGGCCAGGATCGGCTGCGGTGCATTGGTGAACGTTACAAGAATTAAAGTTGTAACAATTGGCGCCCAACGTGGGGCCGTTAAAAGAAAAAAAACAGAACTTTGGCAATTGGGTACGGCAGCATTCGAACGGCGGATTCGTTCGATGGATTCAGTGAGTGTTTGTGGCATAAAAGTGACCGAATGAGTGCTGACACGTCCATGCAATCGCGGAAGTGTGAAATTGTGGGAGTGTGCTGATTGCGGATGTGTGAGTTTGCGGGTGTGAAGAGTGGAAACAAAATTATAAAGATACGAATGTATATAAAGAAGTGTGATTTCCTCTGTCTAGTTCGTTCTTCTTTTTTTCCTCCTTATTTTTGTCCTCATTTGTGTTAGGTTCATCATGGCAAAATTTAGTGAGGCTATCCCTTCACTAACGAGCAGGACCGCAAGGCAGTAGAAATGGTGATGGTAGAAGTGGGGCCGCTGTCAGCGGATTTTTGGGGGATGAGAAGTACACTGGGCTTTTGGTAGCCAAGGCCAAGACGGAGTATGGCCTACGGATGATCGCTAACCTGCTACGGGAGAAAAAAAGTAGAGCATCCCACAACCGAGAAGTTTGCGACGGCAGCTTATTGTAATGAGATTATCGTAGGATCGTCATGTGGAGCGCGTTGTAGACCAAGTGATGGACGTCTTCTACGAAATTCTTCTTCAGAAATGATCTTCTTCTCACTGTGAAAGAAGTTATTCTCAGAAAAAAAACAATGAGAATTTCTAGGGACCTACCGCCAACTAATTAATTACCACATGTTTGGCGCAGTCCAAAAGAACAGACAGCCGATATTGCTGAATATTGAAATTGCCGAATTAAGGCAACTTGTAGTCTGCTAAATAAGGCAGACTTTACCCAAATATCCCTATTGAACGTTTTGCCGATTTTAAGGCAAAAGTTGCTGTATAAAACAAACAACTTCGTTCAACTAAGGAACAATTCTGAGCCCAGTGCCAGCCTCGCTCCTTCTTTTTATTTACAAATTTCTCTCTTAGTTTCTATGTACACTAAATTTGCTTTTTCTATTACAATTCCTACTCTAGTTTTAAATCTACTTACCATAAGCAATCGAACGCGATTCAAATTAGTTCCCACAGCGTTCGTCGTATCCAATATAGCATACTTTGCATTGACCCACTCAACGTCGCATAAGTTATATTTTTGCTTACTCTGGGTTCAATGCTCTACTAAGAGTTTCACACGGTATCACGCCATATCGATGTAGGTTTGAGGATGTGCTGTGCTACGATAGGGAGCTTACCGAAGCTAAGAGAAGCTTGTGTGGGAAATTAGTTGTGTATTGGCTAGTTCCAGGTTTGGAACTAGGAATACACTACATTATGCTCGTCTTAGGACATATGCTGCTGCTGGCAGAAGATTATGGAGAGTCTAGAAGTTTGGAGCCAGGAAGTTGGGACAAGGCAAATATGCGACGACGACGACAACAACAAGCCGTCAGGTGCGACCCATAAGGTTCACACGGTTAAATTCTCAGTAATATCTACATAGATATTAAAAATATTAAACACATAAATAATTATGGAAATTTTACTTCATTAAATAATAAAAATGTACCTATCATAAAAGTTATTGGCATGACTTAATATTAATCGCATCATCTACCGGAGCATCAGTTGATTACGTTAGGATTTTGGTGGATTGGTTTGATTGAATATTCACGCGGATCAATCGGAGAGGGGACAGTTTACAAAGCCTTTTCTACGTTATTCGTTATTTTCATATCGATGCTTGAAGGATAAAAAACCAATGAATGCAGTTTTTGTTATTACGCCCACTGAAGAAATTTTGTCGCTTCATGGCCATTTTGAATAGTTGCGTTCAAAATTGCCAGCACTTCGGTATAATCACTAAATTTGTATTTTTCACGATTTTACATCAATGAGACTAATAATTATTACTTATTTTCTGTTGGTAGTAGTGGTAATATGGGGGTTCCAGACCGGAAGTGAACTGTCAAAGTCCGATGACGTCATCACCCCGAAACAATGACGTCACGGAAGTGAACTGTCAAAAGGTCGTTGACACCCACATAACCGCAAGCGTGGGATGGCCACGCCCACAAAATCGCAAACCGATTGCGCCATCAACCGCAATCACGGGGATGCCCAGCCGACGACGGCATTAACCCCTTCTTCCCCCTCTCTCTTTCTTCTTCCCCTCTCTCTCTCTCACTCACACACACACACTCACTCACACACACACACGGTCTTACCCACAACGGTGTTGCCACACGCACGATCCAATTCGGCGCCCCGCGATCCCACTTTACACCGACGACCCTGTAAATTTCACGACAAGACACTTTCACTTATTCGGAGCCACTAAAAATCGGTTGTGGCGTTCAATTTCGCCTCCAAGAAAATTTCCCACGAGCGAACTACAGGCAATTCACAGTCGGAGGTTAGTTTTGAATATTGTGGTTTCTAGAGGAAATTGCGTTGATAAGAGGCACTCATTTCTACTGAATGAGGATGTGTTTTTTTTATTTTTAAACGAAATACCGTTGATAAGAGGTATTCGTTTCTATTTAATAAGTTTGTGGTTTTTTGAAATCGTACTGCGCTATGACGAAATGTTGGCCGTGAAATAGACAACTGAATGCTAAAGGTATTTTTTTGTATTTCCTGTATAAAAGTTGTGAAGCCGAAAAGAATTTATCAGAATTTTTGTGGTTTTCGAACACGCGTTTGAACGCATGCGAAATAGACAGCGACGGCACACGGGAAGCTGACAAAAGCATGCGGTTACGTTTAATTCGAGTGATATTTTGTTTAAAAAAAAGCCGCTAGGAAAACGGGCCATGAAGCGCGAGAACCCTTATCACACTGTACTATATAAAGAGCCCCGAAATTTATAAGAAAAAGAACACAATTGACTTCTTCCGTTCAGGTAAGTTTACTTTTTTGTCGTTGTTAACCTTGTTATGATTTTTTATCCACTTAGGTAAGCTCTATTCCGACCACATTGTCACACACGAACGCCGAACCCTCCCCCTAAAAATATGAAGGACACAATGTGCGTTTCGTGTCGGAAGGATCTCTGGACGTCTGGTTCTCAGAAAAGACGAATCATCATCGACGTCCAGGGATTTAAAACGCAAATCAACAAATTTGTGTTGAAGGAGCTGGCGGTTTACTTTAACACCACAGAACACCACAAAATTTTGGTGAAATCGCCCTATGACTTTGGGCGATTATCACCACATCACCAAAAGCAAGCTCGTTGGCTAATCGACAAATTTCACCACCTGGACTGGAATGACGGAAAATTGACATTCGATAGCGTGAAAGCATTCATCGAAGTGAACATAGACAAGGAAAACGACACAATCTATGTAAAAGGACTGGAAAAATTGGCGTGGGTGAGGAAAATGATTGCGAAAAATATCATGGCTCACGATTTGGATAACCTCAACTGTCCCGCGCTTCGGATATTAGAAGAAAAATATCCCCCGGGGAGCGCATACAACAACCGCACAAGACAACGTGCCTTGCACAACGTACTATTGTTAAGAAAATTTTTAGATAACGAAGATTGTGCACATTTTTTATAAAAGACAATTGAAACGAAAATAAAAGCTGTTATACCAAAAAATTATTACGCTATCAGTTTTTTGTTTATCTATTTATGGCCAAGAGGAATATGTGGTTAAAAAACACAAAAAAAGAAGCGGGAAAATTCCAATTAAAGTTGAATAATTGTGGTTTATGATTTTGTTTATAGGGCGAACCGAAAACAACAATGGCCATAGTTTTTTCCAAGTTTTAATAGCGAAAGGTGTTTTCAATTTTTTGTGAAAAATGAAAGGTTTTTGTGTGAATGCTGTGAAAAAGACTTTCCGTCTTCTGGTGCCCTGAAGAGGCACATGCAACATACGCACGGTGAGTGGCGAACGAGTTTTTTTCACTTATTCGGAGCCACTAAAAATCGGATGTGGCGTTCAATTTCACCGTCAAGACAATTTCACACGAGCGAATGGATGAGTTTGTGTGGAAGAAAGGCAATTTGAAATCTTATGACGACAAAAATTTTACTTTCAAAGGAAATCTAGAACTGCCAGAATGTATGAGCGGCTTCGAAACGCCTGCATATTTTTGTTCATTTTTATTTACGGACGAATTGATGGACATTGTTGGTGAGGAATCAAATTTGAAAGCTCTTCAACGCAAAATCTGCACACCCGTCAGCATTGTAAAAAATGAAATCGAAAAATTCATCGGGATTACCATTTTCATGTCGCTTGTAAAGCTGGCTTCTGTGAGACATTATTGGAATAAATCTGTTGGACAAAGTTTCGTCTACGAAACTATGGCATGTAACAGATGGGAGACTATAAAGAAATCCCTTCATTTTAATAATAATGAGAGTTTTCGGCCGCTTGGAGCTCCCGAGCATGACAAATTGTTTAAAATCAGACCCGTTTTGGAAAATATTCCAATTGCAATACAATCTTGGATTTTTTTAATTTCTCGACTTAAGTTAAATGTGTATATGTATTTAGAATCATCATTAATAAAAAGGATAGTAGCAGAATGTCTTTTTTTCTTTATTTAACATGCAGGCTCATATTCATGCCTATGTCGTGAACGCATACACAGCCATACCCGAGCAGGGTTTGATGGCAGTGGAAACAACGCCAAGCGTCGGCCAAGCATTGGCGTACAACGAACGGCCAACGGTCAGCTGCCAGTGCTGGGGGTTGGCACTGCGCCAGCACTGGCGAGCGGCACTGGCCCAATGCTTGAAGTCATTACTGAAATATAATAATTTATGATACAAACAGAATGTTTAACGATTTGGAGGAAGTTTCCTAGTGAGCTTCAGTGCAAGTTCGTTATAATAATAAGTATTGCTTAGTTATAATCCGAGAATTTATAGTATTGCATCAATATTGAAATGTCAAGTGAATGGCAAAAAAACATGTCAGAAATTACTGCATTATTTGAAATTCTTGTTGAACTCATAGTTAATATTGATTGAACGCATAAACGATCATTCTACGGGTGTAGGCTGTACAGTATTCCTTTTCGTAGTCGTTGATATTTCGAAGAAATATGCTGCAGGCGAAGGTAAATGGCACGAAGGTCACACTATTCTTTGTTCTTAACACACAATTTTTGATTATTCAGTTTTACACCCGAATTGGGTTTTAAAAGAACTAGAAGTGTCCCTTGCAAACAAACGAGTATGTTTTCAAGGGTATTTTAATATTTTTAACTTCCCAGTATATGGGAAGTTCTTGTAATCGCCTCGAAAATCGAAATTGAAAATTTCGACTTTTCTTTACGTTTTGAGGTTTTTTGAGTATATTTAAATAGTTTTTGGGAAAAGAGATGTATGTATGTGTGTATATATATGTGTGTGTGTACGTACGTTCGTGGACAGTTTTTTCTACGAGCATAACTCATGTAAACAAAGTTGTATCGACTTCGTTAAGGTGTCAAACGAAGCGTCTTTGCAATTTTAAGAGCTGATTAGTTTTTGGGACACGTCGGTCAGGGGATGGATTATGTTGAAATATAATGATCGAACAAAGTCTAGATCTTTATTTGCTTTAGATGTAAAATGGTTTTTCTTCAAATGGACAATATCTCTTTATTTCAACGACACTGATGACATTAGTACTACATCAGAGGAATGTAATTTTGACCATGATTTTGGATTTTTGGATTCGTTCCAATAAGATAAAATAACAATATTGATTCAAGCCCATTTATTTTATATTATAATTATCGACACAACACTGAAATAGAATAATTCGGATGCAATATACGCATGGTAACTTCAGGCCGCACAAGAAAAAGCGGTTTTCAGTATAAAACTTATTATACAAAAACATGTATTTAATAAAAAAAACCATGGTTTTAAAGTTATTAATTAATAGTTTATTGTGGGATCCAGTCTACACATGGTAATTTCTTCAATATCCGGATAGCAGACCTCCTCGCAAACCAATCGGGCAATGAAAGCGCCTCTATTCACTATAAAATCTGCATCGGAACTATTAAACAGACTATATCATCAACTTGATTGATCCATCTATAATTCCCATTCATACTAAACTCTTTCCACATCAATTGATGCCTTAAGAGGACTATACGTAGAATAATGATTTATTTGTTATTTCTCCATGACATTTTTAAAGTGTTTGTTGTAGAATTCTTTTCCATCGTCTGTTTGTAAATTTTTGGGTGTGCGTCCTTGTTGGAAAATTTGTTCAATCGCCATTGCAACTTCTTTGCCAGTTTTTGTTTTGATCGGAGCCGTCCATGCAAACTTTGAAAATGTGTCGATGACCGTAAGGCTGTGGCTCCACATACGATTCCAAATCGGCTTCGGTTTGTTTGTTTTTAAGAATGAACGTCATAGCGGCGCGACGTTTTCTTATTTTGCATGTTATCTATATGAGAACCGGGCGACCCTGCGTCCACGTCCGATTCGATCAATAACGCCGGTTTTACGACCCGTCTGGTTCATAACGACCCGGGTCGACGTTCCGATTCATAATCAGAACGAAGGCGCTTCCTTCTCGCTCATTTACACGCTTTCGCCATAAGATCGGATGGCACCCGGCTCCACGGCCGGTTTTCTGAAACCGATTTTCTGTATGCGCATGCGTTGTGGTCATTCGTTAAAAGGCAGTGAACGGAGAAGGCCATGGAGCAGGTGATAACGGCAGTTGCAAATAATCCGGTAATATGGAGTATTGTGGAGAAAGATTACCACAACAGGGAACTTTATGATGCGGCGTGGGAGAATGTTTGCCGAAAAGTGTGCCCTAGTGCCAGAATTCATCCATTTTAGGATTTTAGCACTGACACCATCAACAACGCAAGACAGATGTTTTCGCGTTGAGCACCGACACAAGAATGAACACTGAACAAACAATCTGATTCAAGAGCCTCGCACGTTCTTATTTCAGATTTGGAATCAGACGTGGAGCCTTGACGCCCGTCGTTCTTATTGTTTACGCATTCCAAATAATAATCGGTTTGGAATCGTACGTGGAGCCTCAGCCTAAGAAGCAAACGAAACCCTGTATTATCGCTAGCATATGTTCCCATTTCGACTAAGTCGGCCTGTCACAAGTCATCCAAACCTTTAATTATAACACGTCGTCGCTTGAACTTTTTTCGAGCGGGTGTATGCAATTCGTTTACTACTTCCCGTTTTCTCATTTTAGGAATGACCCGAATCTCGTTATACGGTTGATATTTGTATAATAGTAGGTCTTTCCTTTAAAAAGCGACCAAATTTATCAACACCCGCTTATAAATAATAATAATGACTAGTGAATTATGATGATGATGATGAAATTTATCGTATGTATTATATTATTTGTGATTCTTTTAATTCTTCAATAATTGATATTATTTCGTTATGATTATTGTGATCTGTTTGTTGCGATGCAATGAGTAACTGCAATCGACTTACTAATTCATTCGGATCATTCCAATATATATAGTCTTTCTGTTTGTTAGGTGTTTGCAAAAAGCTGTAGTTGTTGTATTTAATGTTGGCCGTTCGTTTTAACCCCTTTCCTTCTTTGCTATTCAACAGCTTAGAAATTATTCGTGTATACTTAAAGCCTCAATTTCCATTGACTTGACTACTACTGTCATAAGATCGCCTGTGAGCATTACTATGAAGTAGAATATTTTTATAGTTCTCTAAATCTTTATTAGTATATAATGTTTGATCTGGGTTCTTCATAAAAATCAGTTCAAATAAACCTTGAGTTCACATATAAGAATTCTCATCTACAACTATTTGATTACCATCGACTACGAAATTCGAATTTCCTATTTTCCAATTCTCCTCAGCATCGTCATCCTTATATACACCATAAATACTATCAATTATAGTCGGTTGATTTACATAAATATCTAGATATTGTTTAGAAATATCTGAAAAATGGTTTTGCTTCATGTACTCTTCAATGTTTTTGTCCTTCCGGAGAGGTTACATATTTACGAACAGCTTTTGTAGAAGAATTAGATGAAGTGCTGGTGCGATTAAGTTTTCGCTTAAACTTTGGTGGAGGAGGAGTTTATAAACTATCTTCTTTTTCTTCACTATCTTCCTTGAAACTGTCTTCTTCTTCTTCTTCACTATTACTCGAAGTAATGAAGGCTCTTCCTTAATTTCATTTTTGATGGATTGATCTTGCAACAACTTAGTTCTTTTAACAAATTCTTTGAGAGGGGTAGTGATTGGCTCAAATGTTTCCTCCAACTGAATCTCTATCCCGGCTTTGTTAGCTTTCAGTTGTTGATACTTTTTCTTTATCGAATTGGTTGACTTTACAACATCACTGAGTATTTGTTTATCATAAATTGTCTTTTTCATTGTTTATGGGGGCAACAGCAGCAGTAATTTGTCTTGTTTCGAAAGGTCTCTAAAATATTTTGAAATATTCTTTCAATAGGTTCTAATTTGATTTTGAAATGATTTTTGCTGTACCTAAATCGATTTGTATCTTTTTCGAATTGTTTGGAACTATCTTCACTGTTGCTCCACTCAAAGTATTGAACTGTTATCAAACTGTATTGAACAGCTATCGAGCTGCATCAAACTGATCCTTTGAACTGCAACTGAACTGATATGAACTGTTAATGTGGTCCTTTGAACTGCTATTGAACTGCTTTGAACTGTTAAACTGGTCCTGTTAACTGCTATTGAACTGCTTTCAACTGTTGAGTTGATGCTTTGAACTGCTATTGAACTACTTGGAACTGTTAAACTAGTCTTGCAAACTGCTTTTGAATGCTTTTAACAGATCTAATCTATTTATGAACTGCTTCGATGCTGTGATTTTGCATTTATAGTATTATGAATATATCGAATCCCTTTCGATACCGACCCTTGTCTAGGGGACTGTCTTCATCAATTACACAGAATCCATATTTATCATTCCATTACTCCCCACAGACGATTCTAAACTGGTTGAAAGTAATGTCTGTGTTTACATGATCATTGTAAATGTGTTTAAGTTCGGAGTTTATCTTAAAGTTATATTCCATCAGGTTATGGGATTCTAATAGAATGCATCGTATTTCGTCATTTATTCGTCCAGTTTCATATAGACATTCTATGAAGCAATGTATATAAAAACAACAAAAAAAAAACAAAAAAATTTTCGAGTCACAAAATCGCTATAATAATATTTGCTCGTTACTGAATAATTATAATTGAGTTTATAACTACAATATCAAATTACAACTAATAATATTGATTTGTTATCAACATTATTAAATTATCTATAACAACACCCAATTATTATAGCGAATGATTATTATTAATAATAATTACATACCCTGAATAATGGGAATTATATTACTTTAACTATGTTTGAAATGCATATGCAATTAACAGACAAGAAGTTTAAACTAATGGAGCGCTCTTTGTACAGCTCAAGGTGCGTTACTGATTTGTGACTCCAACGCTTTCAATGCCCGATTGGTTTGCGAAAAGGTCTGCTATCCGGAGATTGAAGAAGTTACCATGTGTATACTGGAACCGACAATAAACTATTAATTAATAACTTTAAAGCCATGGTTTTTTTTATTAAATACATGTTTTTGTATAAGAAGTTTTATACTGAAAACCGCTTTTTCTTGCGCGGCCCGAAGTTACCATGCGTATATTGCATCCGAGTTATTCTATTTCAGTGATGTGTCGATAATTATATTATATAAAATAAATAGGCTTGAATCAATATTGTTATTTCATCTTATTGGAACGAATCAAAAAATCCAAAATCATGGTCAAAATTACATTCCTCTGATGTAGTACTAATGTCATCAGTGTCGTTGAAATAAAGAGATATTGTCCATTTGAAAAAAAAACATTTTACATCTAAAGCAAATGAAAATCTAGACTTTGTTCGACCATTATATTTCAACATAATCCAACCTTATTTTTAACAATCATTAAAGTTATCAATTGAATTTTTTTTTACAAGATATACCCGATACATAAGGCGATATGTGTTTTCTACGCCGAAGAATTTGCGGGTTATAATTCAAGGGTATAAGCTCGCGTAGATCCTCTAATTTGATATTTCGGGAATTGTCGTCGTATGCGGTTAAACGCGTGTTCGAAAATCACAAAAATTCTAATGAATTCTTATCAGCTTCACGGCTTTCAGGCAGGAAATACAAAAAAATACCTTTAGCATTCAGTTGTCTATTTCACGCCCAACATTTCGTCATAGCGTACAACGATTTCAAAAAAACACAAACTTATTAACCCTCATCGGTTCCTCCAAAACATTTTCGAATTGGTTCTTGCATACACGATCATTTACACAACGACTTCTTACCTGCGCAGAATATATCTAAATGAAAACCAACATATGTGTTGTGTTTTTTTATCATTTGTAAAGTGTTTATTATTATTATAAGGCAAATTGATGATCGTACATATGAAAAAATATTTGAAAAAATACTGATTGAAACATCAATTTTTCACTACATTCAATTTTAAATACGAGAATTAAAAAAAAATGATGCCATTTATGGCTTTGTGTGCATTCGTGCCTATAACAAACAATATGTTACGATGCCATATATGGCTGTGTATGCATTCACGACATAGGCATCAATATGAAACATTCTGCTATTATCCTATTTATTAATGATGATTCTAAATACATATACACATTTAACTTAAGTCTAGAAATTAAAAAAATCCAAGATTGTATTGCAATTGGAATATTTTCCAAAACGGGTCTGATTTTAAACAATTTGTCATGCTCGGGAGCTTCAAGCGGCCGAAAACTCTCATTATTATTAAAATGAAGGGATTTCTTTATAGTCTCCCATCTGTTACATGCCATAGTTTCGTAGACGAAACTTTGTCCAACAGATTTATTCCAATAATGTCTCACAGAAGCCAGCTTTTCAAGCGACATGAAAATGGTAATCCCGATGAATTTTTCGATTTCATTTTTTACAATGCTGACGGGTGTGCAGATTTTGCGTTGAAGAGCTTTCAAATTTGATTCCTCAACAACGATGTCCATCAATTCGTCCGTAAATAAAAATGAACAAAAATATGCAGGCGTTTCGAAGCCGCTCATACATTCTGGCAGTTCTAGATTTCCTTTGAAGGTAAAATTTTTGTCGTCATAAGATTTCAAATTGCCTTTCTTCCACACAAACTTATCCATTCGCTCGTGTGAAATTGAACGCCACAACCGATTTTTAGTGGCTCCGAATAAGTGAAAGTGTCTTGCCGTGAAATTTACAAGGTCGTCGGTGTAAAGTGGGATCGCGGGGCGCCGAATTGGATCGTGCGTGTGGCAACACCGTTGTGGGTAAGACCGTGTGTGTGTGTGTGTGTGAGTGAGTGTGTGTGTGAGTGAGAGAGAGAGAGGGGGGAAGAAGAAAAAGAGAGGGGGGAAGAAGGGGTTAATGCCGTCGTCGGCTGGGCATCCCCGTGATTGCGGTTGAGGGCGCAATCGGTTTGCGGTTTTGTGGGCGTGGCCATCCCACGCTTGCGGTTATATGGGTGTCAACGACCTTTTGACAGTTCGCTTCCGTGACGTCATTGTTTTGGGGTGATGACGTCATCGGACTTTGACAGTTCACTTCCGGCCTGGAACCCCCATATTACCACTACTGTTGGTTTTGAAAAACATGGTATATGCAGTCAAAAATAGGTTCAATTGCATGTAAAAAGTAAAATGTATGTATTACAAATGATGAAGGAAATAATTGAAATCTGACAAATACTAAAGAACAAAACTCCTAAAAATTGCAATTTTTATTCGATGAAAGCTTTTCAAAGCATATGATCTTGAAAATGTTGACTGCAAAACATTTTACCATTCAAAACGTTGATTACCACAATTGCAAATTTGATTTGATTTGCATTGGTTTCCAAAGTTTTTTTCTCATTAAAGTTAAAAAACATGATGCTGTGAAACTATTGGAAATCTGCTCAAATTTTGCATATATTGATAAACTTTGATTGACTTTACAACAATGTCTTTAGAATAAGAGATTTAAGGTATAATCATTCCTATGAACCGTTTTTACATGGTGACTTTGAATGATTTTTTATTTTTAGTTTAACTTTTTTTGTAATCATGAGAAAAGTGTTTGCTGGTTTCTCTACAAAAATTGATAAAAACTTATAAATTCTATAAACATTTATTATTACGATGCGCAAATGAGGTTAAAAATTAATTTTTTTATAAAAAAACTACTTTTGCACATTTTTTTTATTAAATTAAAAAAACCGTTTTAACGATTATTTTGATATACGAAAACATCATAAAAATGTTAATACGTATCGATTGACACAATAATGATGTAAAGATTATATTTGATTCTCGAGATATAATGAATGACGTAAAAGACCTTGATGACTTTTTATTTTTAATGATTTTGTATTTAGAATTTTTTTAACCAAGAAAAAAATATCTCCTGATTTTTAACAAGAACTGTTTGGAGTACATAAATTATATTAACATTGATTACTTCAGTTTGAAAATGAGGTAAAACAATATATTTGTTTTTGAAAAAAACCTAATTTTTTACCCTATTTTTAAAAAATTAAAAAACGGCTTCAAGATTTTTTTAAAAAATTTGATGGAATCACAAAAATATTAAAACGCGTTGATCAAGCAAATTGTATCTTTGGTTCGCGAGATATAGCAGACGACAGAAATGACCTTCAAGCGACGTAAATGTCCTAAACTTGTTCCTTAAATTAGGAGAAAAAAATTAAAGATTAGTTCCTTGTTATTTTGATGTGTATTTCCTCTTTCACAGTTGGATCTCGACTGACTTAAAAACCTCTATACAAAAATGAGTATCTTATATTTATATTTAACTTACTTCCTATATTATATTTACATATGTATTGCCACGTAACGTACAAACATTTTAAGATTCTTTAAAATACATGTGGCATCTTACTAACGAAACATTTCGCACCCGTCCTTGAAATCCTTTTACAAACATTTTAAGATTGTTTAAAATACATGTGGCATCTTACTAACGAAACATTTCGCACCCGTCCTTGAAATCCTTTGGGTTACCGACAAAGTAATAAAAGACAAAGTAATAAAAGAAAAATGTCCGGTTACTAAAGATAATATCATATGTACAAATACATATGATGTTATGTAACTCCGCCCTATCCAAGTGAAAAAATCTGTCCTCAGGTTTAAGTAATCGAAGTACTTATTGATGCTAAGAACTAACAAGATAAGTTTCCTTATTCTTGAAGAAAAATTATTTTCAATAAATTTTAGGATAAATGTTGTCTAACTCATTGGGACTTAGGAATGTTGATACTGTAAAGTTGTAACCTTCTTAGATTTACGATATCTTTGGGCATCCCCTCTGATTTCGTTTTGCTACTAGATATCTGGGCTGAAGTTTGGTTGGGTTGGGGTTTTTTATGAATTCTGTATCCAGATTAACGCTTGATCTTTTATTATTGTGGCATGCATTTTTTCGCTGTTTATTTCCTGTTATTCGCTCTAGAACGATTGAGAGAGGGGTTGTCGTTTGCTGAAAAAATACAGCAGCTGGATTTTCATAATGAGCTGAATGAATTGTGCTATTATAGTATTTAACACATTCTTGTACTGGATTCAGTTCCATTAGGTTTCTATCTTTTTGTTTTTGACGTAAAAGATAAGTCCTAAGGTTCTCGTTTAAGCTTCTATGGGCTATTTCTATATCGGAGTTATCTGTTTTATGCTGGAGTGATACGAAGTGGTATGATATATTATTATTAGTTAACCAACCTTTGGTTTTTGTGTATTCAAAGCGCTCGCATTGTCAGTGATAATTTTTTTTGGTTTCCCAATTTTATTGAACGCGCTTTGAAGAACCTGGTTAACTGTATCCCATTACCGGTTGTTTATTGGTTCAAGTGCCAAAAATTTTGAAAGTTTGTGGATGATTGAATTATATGGTGAATTTTTATCTCTGAGTTGATGTTGTCCGGATACGGTGGATTTTTAAATGGAAGCTTAGCAGGGTTTCTTTCGTATTTAGATTGCTTGCATATCGTACAAGCATTTACGTAATTTGTTATGAGGATTTTTAAATTCGGAAAATAGTATTTGTCCTTTAGATCTAGATACACTTTTTCAATCCCTTGGTTGAGTTGAGTTGAGTTTGCTTGATGGTTCGCTATCAATTCTTTAATTTCTACTTCATTGCAGTGGAGATTCTTTGTTGCTTGCACTACGCAAAATTTTTTGTTAGAGGTACACATCTTTGAATACTCCTCTTGCATCATAAGTAGAGATTCTTTATTTGGAAAGTTAATTGCTGTTGTGCCAGTTTTGGCAATGTGATTGTTTAGTATGTTTTTCATTGTTGCTAGTGTAAACTCTCGAGAAATAAGATGCAGTATTCATTTACCTTCATACTTTATCAATTTAACTTGATTTGTTTTTCCCTGCTTTAAAAATATTTGAGTGTTGTAGAAAATAATCGGTCTTTCTGAAATATAAATATAATTATGATTGTCCTCTCTAGCAGTATGCTGTGTAGCAGCCATAAATTCATTATCAATTGCATTTGCCAATTTTCTTCTAGAAAGGGTGTCTGCTACATGATTCTCTTTTCCCTTTATATGCGATATTTCAAAATCATACTCGCTTAGTTTAAGTCTACACCTTTGTAATTTTGTGTTGTCTTCTTTTATGTTGTCTAAATACTGCAAGGTTTATGGTCCGTAAGAAGAGTAAAGTGTCGACCATACAAATAAAGTTGGAAATATTTGGTTGACCATATGATAGCGAGGAGCTCCTTTTCAATCGTAGAATAGTTTGTCTCGGATTGATTGAGAGCCCGAGACCATAGCATAAATAATACATAGCACGGACACTCCAGCCAATTCGTCACATATCTGTTATACAACCCAAGTGGCCAGCCGGTGCCTAAGTATAGGTAAATGCATATCCGTGTACCCTGGCATGCGTAACAGAGTAGGCAAATTGCATGTGAATGGTTCGTGTACGAAAGACAGAGATGCACATAGAAGCTAATTTCGTTAATTCGTTGAATCGCGACTGACAGCGAGAAATGTCAGTGTGTATTTGACAATTCGCGAGTGGAATATCGCGTGTAATTAGATTTTTGATGTTTTTAATTAAAATTGATAGAAATCGGAGTGTCAAGTGCGGAAAACAACGCGCTCAAAATTTGTGATCGTCGGTGACCCGCGAAGCAACGCGAATTAACTGGCGAAGTGTTTTGTAGCCATAATTTAAATCAACGTGAAAAGTGGCGGATACTTTCCAAAAAGGAAATAAAGCTCCTTCTTCGGTGGTCTATTTATTTAGGAATATAGAGCAACGAAGAAGGGATTGCATTTCCTTGGGACTGCAACACGGAATCAGTGAAAACTCATTGCTAGTGAATGTGTGCAGGTATTAATAGTTGGATGAAATTGTAGTAAAAGACTCCGCGGTAACGCTATGTTTGTATGGTTTTTGCGTTCGTTTCCGCTTATCGGCTCTGAGTGATGGGTAAATCACGTTAGAAACCGAAAATTTGCAATCCAGTGAGTGAGAGAGATTACAAAGAACATTAAAAACCCTATAAAGTGTAAAACTAATGAATTCTCAATTTAGTTGATCTGCTAGAACATCTTACCTATGTTTTTCAATACTCACATACAAAATTTTTCAATAAAATTTATTGCTATTTCAAATTGCAAGGCCGCGTATTTTCGTTGTTTCTGTTGATCGGGCAGCCCTAAATGCTTCGACGAGTCGCGAATTCGCATCGGGTACTCGCCGCATTCGTTGATTTCACGCACACTAGCGTTAAGTCAGCTGATTTTGGCATGTACACGTACACGGTTAACTTATATAAAATGGCCGGCTCGTCTCTATACATATGCACAACCTGGCCTGGAGAAATTTGAATACAAATTTCAACCTACTCTTTCGCGCGCGAGGTTGGAAACGAAAGCCAGAGCGCTCTCTCAGACAGGAGGGGTAATTTAGGCATCTTTTGTCTCAAGTCGACTTTGACAGCTCGAAGTGTCCGTGCTACTTATTACTTATGCTATGCCCGAGACGCGAAAGCTATAGGTTTTTTGTTTTGCCACAGAAATGCTCCCATAGCAAATTGGGAAGCGTCCGTGGTTAAAGTAAATGGCTTCAAAAAATCCGGGTGAGCCAAAATCGGATCATTAATAATTAAGTGCTTTTATTGATTGAAAGATTTTATGTAATCTGGATCAGAAACAATGATTTTGGAATTTTTATGTAACCTTAAGGTAAGCGCCTTAGCTATTTAGGCATAATCTTTAATAAATTTGCTATACAATCTTGTCAAACCAAGGAACCTCTTTATCTGCTTGGTCGTTGTCGGTATAGGAAATTTTAGAATGGCATTAATTTTGTCTGGATTTGGCTTAACACCACCAGCAGGAGTAATTACGTGACCTAAAAACTCAATATGTTTTGATAAGAAATGTGTTTTAGAGAGTTGAATTTTTAGGTTGGCATTTTGTAACTTGGTTAAGATGTTTCTAAGGGCTATTTCGTGCTCTTGCAGTGACGTACTAAAAACTAAGATGTCATCCATATATAGGAAAAAAGTTTTATTAATATATCTATGCAAAATGTTATTCATTAATTTTTGGAAAGTACTTGGTGCATTTTTGAGGCCGAATGGCATTCTTAAAAATTCAAAATGTCCCATCTCCGTGGAAAATGCCGTTTTATGCCTGTCTTCAGGTTGCAGCTCAATTTGGTGAAATCGTTTGGCCAAATCGATGCTTGTAAAATATTGGCCGTTTCCTAATTTCCCTAACAAGTCGTCAATGCTTGGAACGGGGAATTTATTTTGTACAGTTAAGTTATTTAATTTTCTAAAATCGATAACAAATCGGTGTTTTCCACCTTTTTTTGGGGACAACCCATATTGGATTGTTATACGGAGATTGCAAAGGCTGTACAATTCCTTGTCGCAAATCCTCGTTGACTTGCTTGTTAACGAAATCATTGACTGAGTGCGAAATTCTGTAATTTTTTTGATAAAGTGGTTTGTCCGATGTCAGGGGAAGAGAATGCTTGATGCTGTGAGTAAACGTTAATGACTGTTTTTCGTGATATTGCAAGTCTGAGAATCTTTGGTTATACGATTTATAAAATTAGACTCTTCTTCTGAATACTCTTCTTTGCTAGGATGAATTTCAGTTTGTGGGAAATGTTTAAGTGCTTCCGAGATAAAGATTCGTTCTGCTTGTTCGCCAAAATATAGAACTTGTTTGGGAGTGATAATTGTTATATTTTTATAATTAATAATGATACCAGCGTCAGCTAATATGTTATTTCCTATAATAGCATGGAAATTTTTATGGGTAAATGGCAAAAAATGCCATTGTACAAACTTCATTGATTCAAATTCTTCGGGAAAGCGAGTACGGAGATAATGAGTGCTTCGCAAATTTTGATTGATTGAGGATATAGTAATAGGATATGAAGAGAGAATTTTCTGATGTTCGGGGACAATTTTTTCGTCAAGAAGTGATATTGAACACCCTGAGTCTATAAGACATTGAAGTCTTCGACCTCCCTCTGTAAGTTCCATAATTGGTAGTTTTTGCCCGAGGCATCTGGACGAAAATCCTGCGTATTCTAGGTTCCTCTGAACGGATAGTGTTCATTGATAAATCATCAATAAGCATATTAGGCCGATTTGGGAAGTGAAAATTATAAGAGTTGGAACCTCGAAAATTGTTTGAATTTGGTTGCCGTTGAGTATTATTAACGCGATTAGTCGAGGGGTAAACTTTATCACTAGGACGATTCATTAGATTGTATTTTTTTAAACAGAGAAATTTACGTAATTTGTTTGTACTAAAAATTCGTAAGCCTTTTCAAGCGAGTCGGGATTTCGCACACAAAGGATTCCACGCAAAGGTTCGGGACATTTGGTCACAAATATATCCTTAGGTAAACACTTATTTAAACTAATTTTGCCTATTTTCACTTCTTCGCTTAAATCTGCACTATATTTTATCTTATTATTAATTTTGCCTCAACACTTACGTATGTAATTGTAAAACTGAGCTCTCGTTGTGAATTTCGCAGCTTGCATTTTTCCAATAAGTTGAGTTTCCGACTGCTGCTTGTCAAAATGTCGAATTAAGATGCTTTTTGTTTCATCCCACGTTGCAACTGTATGACAGCTTAGGGTAGTGCGTGCTTGTCCGATGATTTTTGATAGCAATTGCTGGAACAATATTTCGCTGTTTTCGTTAGCCGTTATGTGTGGTGAAATTGCGTTGACCGCTTAGATAAGTGGATGAAGGTCATCTTGGTTGCCATCGAAAACTGGTATTGTTTAAATGAATTTCATTATATTTGAAAAATCCATCGTTTGAAGTTCTTGTTGGTCTTCTAAAGTCCATTGGCTGAGGAGGTTGGTAAATTCGTTCACTTGATTCATACACTTATTGTTTTGCCAAGTTCCAGTCTCAGGAATCTAGCAAAAACTGAGTGTCTATCAAATGCAGTGCCAACTGTGCCAATTACAAGTAGCGATGTAAATGTCCTAAACTTGTTCCTTAAACTAGGAGAAAATATCAAAGATTAGTTCCTTGTTATTAACTTCCCAGTATATGGGAATTTCTTGTAATCGCCTCGAAAATCGAAATTGAAATTTTCAACATTTCTTTACGTTTTGAGGTCTATAGAGTATATATAAAGTGTTTTGAGAAAGGGAGATGTATGTATGTGTGTGTGTGTACGTACGTGCGTACGTTCGTGGTCACTTTTTTCTACGAGCATAACTCACTTAAACAAAGTCGTATCGACTTTGTTAAGGTGTCAATCGAAGCGTCTTTGCAATCTTAAGAGCTGAGAGCCCCTTTGAAGGTCATTTCTGTCATACGTTATATCCCGCGAACCAAACATACGATTTGCATGCTTAAAATCGTTGGAGCCGTTTTTTAAGTTAAGAAAAAAAAGTGCAAAAATTAGGTTTTTTTATAAACAATAAATTTTTAACCTGATGTACGAAACACAGTATTCAATTTTTATAAAATTTATATACTTCAAGCAGTGCTTGTAAAAACTTCATCCAAACTTTTTCTCATGATAACAAGAAACATCAAATAAAAAATAAAAAATCACTAACAGTCATCATGATCTTCATGATCATTTCTTCCAGTCACTATATCTCACGAACCAGATATAATATTTGCATCATTTACGTGTTTTAAAATTTCTTTGATTATTTTAACATAATAAAGATCCGTTTCAGCGGTTTTTTTAATTTAATAGAAAAAATGAGAAAACTTAGGGTTTTTTTCATAAGAAATATTTTTAGCCTGATTTGCACAACACAGTAATATATGTTTATAAAATTTATACATTCCTATCAGTTTTTGAAGAGAAACCAGCAAAACTTTTTTCATGATTCTGAAAAAAATTCAATTAAAAATAAAAAATCATTCAAAGTTACCATATGAAAGGGGTTCTTCTGATTCATATTACCTTATATCTTTTATTCTAAAGACTTTGTTGTAAAGTCAATCAAAGTTTTAAAATGTTTGGATAATTTGAGCAGATTTTTAATAGTTTTTGAAGTCTTCTAATTAAAAAAGCGGCTTAAATTTTGAAAACCATCAAAATTTCAATCAAATTTGCATTTGTGGTAATCAATCATCATCAGTCATCCACCAAAAGCCTTACGTAATCAGTGGACGCTCCCGTAGATGATATGATTAATATTAACTCATTCCTGTTACTGCTATGAATACCTTTCATTATTATTGTTTAAAGCAGTATTATTTTCAAAATTATTATTGTGTTTAATATTTTTAATGTTTATCTAGATATTACTGGGAAGTTGACCGTGTGGACCTCAAGGGTCGCACTTCGCGGTTTGTTTTGATGTGTATTTCCTCTTTCACAGTTGGATCTCGAATGACTCAAAAACCTCTATACAAAAATGAGTATTTTATATTCATATTTAACTTTTTTTTCAACGTTGGGAGGTGAAAATCTTCAAAAGATACTGATCAGCTCTTGCCTCTCGGCATGCCGAATTTCTACCGACTAAAAACACCTCCGTTTCCTTCAATCACTCTCTCCATCAAAAGTTAGTAATTCTTCGTATTTAAAATTTTAAGGACATAGTACTTCCCAGACGATAAGAATCGGTATAAGGCTGAGGCTCCACGTACGATTCCAAACCGATTATTATTTGGAATGCGTAAACAATAAGAACGACGGGCGCCAAGGCTCCACGTCCGATTCCAAATCTGAAATAAGAACGTGCGAGGCTCTTGAATCAGATTGTTTGTTCAGTGTTCATTCTCGTGTCGGTGCTCAACGTGAAAACATCTGTCTTGCGTTGTTGATGGTGTCAGTGCTAAAATCCTAAAATGGATGAATTCTGGCACTAGGGCACACTTCTTGGCAAACATTCTCCCACGCCGCATCATAAAGTTCCCTGTTGTGGTAATCTTTCTCCACAATACTCCATATTACCGGATTATTTGCAACTGCCGTTATCACCTGCTCCATGGCCTTCTCCGTTCACTGCCTTTTAACGAATGAACACAACGCATGCGCATACAGAAAATCGGTTTCAGAAAACCGGCCATGGAGCCGGGTGTCATCCGATCTTATGGCGAAAGCGTGTAAATGGACGAGAAGGAAGCGCCTTCGTTCTGATTATGAATCGAAACGTCGACCCGGGTCGTTATGAACCAGACGGTTCGTAAAACCGGCGTTATTGATCGAATCGGACGTGGACGCAGGGTCGCCCGGTTCTCATATGTATAACATGCAAAATAAGAAAAGGTCGCGCCGCTATGACGTTCATTCTTAAAAACAAACAAACCGAAGCCGATTTGGAATCGTATGTGGAGCCTCAGCCTAAGGGATAGTACCAAATCTGTAAATTTTAGTGTCCTTTTATTTAGATTAATATTCAGACTATATGTTTATGAATTATTTCCTGTTGATTACATGTTTGGTTTTGAGTTTAGTGGAGCTGATTGTACTTGTGACTTACTGCCAAAGTCGGTCCTGAAGTAGATATTTTTTAGTGTCGTTTTAAAGGAAGTTGGGTTCCTTTATTATATTTACATATGTATTGCCACGTAATAAAATGTTGCACAACTAAACCCCTCCTTGAAATCCATTTTCCAAACATTTTAAGATCCTTTAAAATACATGTGGCATCTTACTAACGAAACATTTTGCATTGTTCCTTGAAATTCTTTTACAAACATTCTGAGACCCTTTAAAATACATGTGGCATCATACTAATAAAACATTTCGCACCCGTCCTTGAAATTCTTTGGGCTACCGACAAAGTAATAAAAGAAAAATGTTCGGTTACTAAAAAAAATATCATATGTACAAATACATATGATGTTATGTAACTCTTTCGCACACACATACATCTCTTTTTCTAAAAACTATATAAATATAGGTACTCTAAAGTCCTCAACAAGAAGAAGATACACTGGCCCGTGAAAATATTGAGGACATACTACGATCGCTGCACGAAGAACTGGAGTTCAAGGATCGTAACCTTCCGATAGAATTGACCGAAGCGCGTACTGGATATAAGTTAGCAATTAAGGAAATGAATTGTTACAACTATATTTTGCCCAACGTCCACCACTGCAGCGCAGCCGACCCTGACCACGGTTTGAGCAATCATACCCGGCTTAATCCCGCGAAGAAGGGTGTGGAAATATTGTTTTATAAAAAGCGCGCCACCCGTTTCTGCGCCGGGACTGCCCTGTCCGCGAATCCGGAAAAACAGGATTCGCGACGACCCAAAACCACCGACCAAATAGTGAGCTTGAAACAAAGGACACACAAAGCCGGAAACGCGACGTCCACTTCGCCACTTCACACAATAACGACAAACTGATTTGCTGAACTAATTTTTTTCCCCTAAAAACCTATCTAAATTCTAACTATATATTCTTTATCTTACTTACAATTTGTTGTGTCCTTAATCTACTTCCGCCGCACGTAATAGGATAACCCTTGCAGTCCCTGTGTCGCTTTCATGGTACTGCTCGACGTTGTGGGGGTTGGGTTGGTCGGAGTCGCTCGTCTGGCTGTTGGAGACACGCGTACACACTATTTTAAAACATACAAAGTAACGACCATATTTACAAGTTTTAAATTTCTAGCTTTTTAACTTCAAGCTTTACAGCGCTATTGGTTGTGTTAAACAAATCTATGGGATAATGGATTCCCGAATAATTTTACTCCTTCTAGAGGGGAGTTTTGACCGTATGCAGTTTTGTGCTTTTTTCGAAAGAAAAGATCGCTGCACTTAGTCGATCTAAAAGGCTTTCTAAACGACATTTCGCTTAATATGTTAGGTGTATCAAGTTTAGCGTTGATTAAATTATATAGAAACACCGCGTCAGAACATTTCCTTCTGGTCTCAAGTGATGTTATATTTAGCGCGGATGTTCTTTCAGCAAAGAGAATGTTTTCCGAATTAAAACCTAGCTTGTAACCAATAACCCTTATAAATTTATTTTGGATCTTTACTAAATATTCAATAAGGACCTTGTAGTAAGGATTCCAGAGAACGGAACAATAATTTAGTTGGCTCCTAACCAGTGAAAAATAAAGCATTTTAAGTGCATTTATATCAAGGAATTCACGTGTGTTTCGTACAACAAACCCGAAGCTTCTCAATGCTTCACTTATAGTTTTATTAATATGACTCAAAAAGTTTAACGACGTTTCGATTAATACACCCGGCGAAGCTTGCTTCAATACAACTCCATTAAGAGTGTAATTGTAATAGATAGAGGATTTACAGCGATTAAAGACCATAAGTTGGCATTTGTCAATATTGACATCTAAACTATTCAACGCACAGTAGTTAAAAGCTTGTCTAAATTTGACTGTAGTAGTAAGGTATCTTCTATTGACTCAATAGACTTGTAAATCTTGCAGTCGTCTGCAAAGAGCAAAAACTCAACGTCATTAAAAATTAATCTTATGTCATTGATGAAAATTAAGAATAAGATAGGCCAGAGGTGAAATCCCTGAGGGATACCAGATGGTAAAACAAATTTCTGAGAATATTGATTACAAGCTTTGACTATTAATGAACGATTTCGGATATAGTCACATAGCCATTTTAAAATAACAACACTGAAACCAATTATTCGCAGTTTTCTCTCAAGTAAGCTATGATTAATACGATCGAATGCCTTACTGAAGTCGGTATAAATGGAGTGAACTTGATTGGAGCGGAACAACGAATAGGTGATGTAACTATGGTATTCTACTAAATTAGTGGTAGTAGATCTATTTTTGCAAAAACCATGTTGTCGTGGTGTGATGATCGGTCTTAATAATGGGCCAATGAAGTCAGTTAGCAGACTCTCTAGAATTTTAGGAATCACAGAGAGTATGCAGATCGGACGATAATTTCTAATATTTGATTACAACCAGATTTGAGTATTGGAACTACAAAGCTTGATTTTCATATTGTTGGGAAGCAACCACTATGCAAGGATTTGTTGAAAATGTATAGAAAAGGGGATGTTAGGGTCGTCGCACAACATTTTACTAGGATCGAAGGGATACCATCCAGGCCAGCGCTCTTGCTTGGGTCAATAGTATTAAGTTTATGGATAACAGAGTCTTAAGATATCGAAAATTGAGATATATTTAGATTGCTAGGTGATTCTGAAGGCGCATGATCGCTTTAAGAGGAGTCATAAACGTTAGAGAAAAAGGAGGCGAACATATTTGTAATTGAAAGTCTGTCTGAGCTATATGAATCATGAAGATGCATTGTTGATGGAAGTGAATTATCGGCTTTAAAAGACTTAATGTAATTCCAAAAATGTTTACAGTTTTGCGGTATTGATGCTTCTATTCGTAACAAATAATTTTTGTGGTTGATCTTTAACTGAGCCTTGCATTCAGATCTAAGTTTAGAGAATATATTGTAATCAAAAGTAGATCCAGATATATTGCAGTATTTATGAGCACACTTCGTTTCTTGTCTAAGCTGTTTTAATTCAACTGAGAACCAGGTTGGATAATGTTTGTTATTAGTGTGAGATTTAGGTACATGGAGATCATTATACTATTTAATATTACATAGAACAGATTGACTGCATCCTCCCCGGAGAGATCGTTTAATTCATTATGCCAGTTAATAGCGTTTAGTCGATTGAAGTTTGCTTTACGAAAGTTAAGTACTTGTATTTGTATAGTATTATCGTGTTCAGGTTCATTTGATTTGATGATAACGTTCGATGGAGGAAGAAAAGCATCAACGGAAACTAATGGAAAGTTATCTTTTGCTATTTGAATATTATAATCACTGTTTGAAAATATTAAATCTAGTTTTTTATCATAAATGTTAACAACAGGATTAAGTTGAGAAACATTTAGAAAAGAGAATGATTCTACTATACTATGAGTTTTTTGACAATTTGTATAGCTTATCCATTCTTGTTTACCCCATTTCACGGCAGGCAAATTGTAGTCACCAGTAATAATAAAGTTGCGTTGGGAAATGCATTACAACAGCTGGTAACATCACAGGCATGACGATCGTAAATGTCTGGAGACACATCGGGAGGCAAGTAAACAGTTGAGATAATGAACTGACTTTCCGACGTTCTGACTGATGTGAACAATTGTTCAACGTCGGTATGTGTGGAGACTTCCTTCACGATGTTTGATTGTAGTCTGTTGTTAACAGTAATAAGAACCCCACCGCCTTTCGTCTTATTTGACGTCATACTGTTACGATCGTGACGTTAGACAATGTAGTTCTTAAATCCAAGCTCTGAAGATGTGTGATTACAAGTAAGCCATGTTTTTGTGAAAATTACGACGCCGAAGTGGTTGAGTAGAAAATTTTGCCGTAAACTATTGATTTTTCCAGATAAGCCTCGCGTATTTTGATAGTAAATGTATAAATTATTAGTGATTAGTTTTTTGTAGATTAACGTATGATCTTCGGTGTTCCGTGTACGTATTTAATCGCAGTATGTGGCTCGGTTTTCTTAATCTGATCCAGCTCTTCGCGTAGTTTTTAAATGTAATTACGTTGATAAACTGTTTGATCGTCCATTATTACGATTCCTTTGGTTTTTAGATATTCCGAGCAGTTCTTTTTGTTCCTCAAAAGTAGCAGCGCTAATTCTGGATTCGGCAACAAAACCTTCATATGACGATTAAAGTCAGGTTTCGGCTTAACTAGACGCGCGACTTTAATATCAGATGCTACAAGGATTTGCGGGTATATTATTTTGTTGACAATTTCCAAGGCTACGGTGAAATCCGTTACAGGTGATGTTTCGTTAAGTTTGCGAAAAAAATGTTTGTTGATCTCTTCTTTCTATCCTCGATTTCAGAGATGGCATCCTCGATGGTCGGTGGTGAAGATTCAGATTTTAGGATTGAAATCTCGCTTCTGAAGTCAATAATATCATCCTTCAAACTGTTGACTAAGGCAACTAAAGTGTCAATTTGGTTGTGTGAGCATTGGTTGCAGACAAACAAATTGGGTTTCTTAGCAGATTTTAATAATTTCGCGGCTCCTCTGCTAATATAGGCACAGGTGGAATGTTGTGACAGCTTGCACTTGTCACATGCGAATAACTCTCCACCAGGTTCAAAACCTTTGCTACAGGAGGAGCAAGTATTCAAACTAAAGGTGGGTATGACGGTCAGCGCTGTCAGTAGGTTATGTTCACGCACCAAATCGTAGAAATTACACTTTACAAAATGTTCAATAATGGGAGTGTAACTTTTAAATGCTCGTGTTTATGAACAAATTATCTCAGTATTTACACGAAAATTATCTGTTTAAACGCTAGAAAAGTTTATGAGCTCCCCGGAACAGCCGTAAACTCTTCTTTCTCCGCTTTCTTCTTTGAAATTTGGCCGCCACCCAAGTCAAACACTCAATGAGTTTTCATGTAGCACAGGCAAGCACATAAGCAAGGACGCGAACCACTACATAAAGCTTAAAGCAAGTCGCAAAGCTTATTAGGTTTCGAATAAACAAGCAACCGCAAGAAGCGATAACTAACTGTCGAGATTTGAGCACGTGGAACGATTTCAATTAAAAAAGACAATAAACCAGCATTAAATGTCCTGATTATGACGTCTCACTACAAGTATAACACTGGTAAACCAATAATCCAATGATGTTTGGCGCGTGGGCGTGTGTCAGCGCAACACGCGGCGAAGAATGTCTGTGTGGAAGCAGAGGTCGTCACGAGGGGCTTTTGGGTTGCTTTTTCATATGCGAGGGTGGACAAAGGTGTCGAAAAATAGAGAATAGTCCGAATAACAAGCGGTTGTCGATTACCAAAAATACTGAATTTTTTCCAAACTCGAGATCGCTATCGAAACACATCCGACCACGACGGCAGTCAGACTTCTCTATCACTTATACTATATGAGTGTTCTTCTGGCACTTGGTATTTTCCCCAAACTGCTGACTTTCAATATTTTTGAAAGTCAGCAGTTTGGGGAAATCCACTCAAACTCTCGGAAAAATATCGTAAATATTCTTATGGATCAATTCTTGAACGGTTCAATTCGTCTAAATGTTAATAAAATTCGGTTTCTTGGTCTCAGCACTAGTCTTGACTTTCTCTATATATTTTCAAAACCAAAACTGGGAAATTACTGTAGAAAAGGTTTCACTGTAAGATTTGCGCGGTCACGATAGCACACACCGCACTATTATTACTCGAAGATCTGAACTAGAAAAATGCACACCGCTCAAGCTCCGCACCGACAAAAAGGAGATCGAAGTCCCAAAATGCACTCGTCTTCGACCCTTAAGCGTCGCACCGTAGAAAAGACCATCAGCTGCTCCTGCAACCCTATTTATCGGAAACCCCAATCCCGTTGCTACATTGACCCACGAGTTTGCTGACGTCATCAAAGCTTCCTAGCTTCGGGACCGGTTTTGGCGACGCACATCAGCTGCCGATTGAAGCTTCGTGGGTCTGGCCAGAGCGTTGCACCTCGGTGCGCGAAGAATGCTGTGATTGCTGCTTGTACTGGTGAAATAATCGTGACGGTCGTTAACCATGGTGAATTGCAGAGACCAATGTTTGTGGGTATCATAGGCGCATAGGGGGCTCCATTGTCGTATCGTAGACCAAGCGGAGCCTGCATTTGGATCTGTTGCGGCGATTGGGTGAGCGTTGTTTGTTTCCGTGATTGCTGGCAACTTATCTGCAAGGTCTGTGACGCCGACTATAATGCATTTAGCTGTTGATTATACTTCAACTACGTAGAAAAAATTTTTGTATTTTTTTTTGAGGTTTAAGATTTTTAAACCTTCAACTCGCGTGGCTAAAGAGTCCCGCGGTAAGATATTACCAGGTGAGTGAGCGAAACAAGGTTCGGATCAGATTTTGAATATACCATACAAAAAAATGATGGGGTATGAATGTTGATTGGTTGTAGTGGCAGCCACCTTTGTCAAAAGGCGGCTCACTTAGGCCAAGATAGGGTGTGGCACTAAAACCTGTGGGGTGACGAGAACCATTTAGATTTCCGTATGAAGTAGTCTGTGCAGCTAATATTTAAACTGGCTACTTCCACGATACAATTTTAAACATAACAAATTCAATTTATTGGTAAATGGCGTACAAATTCCAAATCAGCCAATAGAATACGATTTTTCTAAGCAAAACCCTATCAGCATTAGAACTTTTTTTTAAAATTTTATTTGGCTACATAAGACATTTAGACAAAATTACATAAAAATTAGGTTATCTTGCATATATGATATAAATCCAATTTTTTGCAGCGAGCGTCCCAAAAGGAATATGCTCCTGTGAGAGGGAGCTATACATTTTGTAGGCTGGAAATTCATACTTATCCTAAAGTTTATTTAGCAAACCTTAAATAAATTGTGATGTATCAATCTTCTAGTAATAAAATTCTTAATTCTACAAAAATGCAATAATTAATTGCATACATAAAAGAGTACTATGTCGAATATGAAATTAATGTAGACATATTCACTACAAGTAAAGTCGAAGAAAGTAACATAATTGAGAAAAAATTTCAAGTGGATCGCATCATCGCATTCAAATAGATTTTGACTGTGGCGCAAATAATTTTTTAAGACAATTTTATAATTAAGCACAGTTAAGATTCTTCTCGTTTCTCTAGATAGCAAATTAAATAGTTTTGGCCCTAGAACACAAGAGTGTCGTTTTGTTATTTCATATTTACACTTGCTTATAGCTAACGTCTCAATTTCTTAGCTTCTTGTGTTAAAATCTATTTGATATAGTGGAAACTTATCCTTATTCAAAAATAAAATTTTTATTAAGTTGAAAGTTAATAATTGAACACATTTATTATTCGAAAGGCTTCTTTTGTCGGGAATAGACGCGATTTTCTTAACCAAAGTTATATAATTATATTTTGTAGGTTCTGTAAAGGAATAATTGTTGTTGTGAATGTACTACCCCACGAAATAATGCCATATTGTAATTTACTTTGAACCAAAGTAAAATATATATTTTTGACCATATTTAAATCAATATAGTCTCGCAAAGTTTTAATAACGAAAATGATTTTTCTCAACTTCGTACAAACCGATGCGATGTGGTTGTTTCATTTAAAATTAGCCTGAAAAATCAATCCTAGATATGATAAACTCTCCACCCTCTTGATAGGAATGTCATTTATTTGTAAAACAAGATGTTCATCATCATATTTCACTCCGAAAAGCATATTAGTTTTCAGCGTGTTCAGTACTAATTTATTTTTGGAGAGCCACCGATATATCTCGGCTAGTCTCTCATTAGCATAAGAATAAAGTTCTGTTAGATTATTGCATGAGCAAATAATGACTGTGTCATCAGCGTACGACGTTATTTGTGACTGCAAGCTACTATTCTGCATTTCTAGTAGGTCATTCATAAATATTATAAACAGGATAGGTCCTAATATCGTATCTTGCGGTACCCCACACTTTAATAACAGACTGTCACTATATGTATCATTTAATTTAACAGTTTGGATCCTATTTCTAAGGAATGATTCAAAAAGACTATAAAAGTTTTCCCTAAAACCCAAAGTTTCAAGTTTGGTTAAAAGAATTTGATAGTTAACTGTTTCAAAAGCCTTTTGCAGATCCAGCAACACTCCGAGGCACATTTTAGTTGAATTTAAGCCAGAGTTTATGTAAGAAGTAACTTCATATATTGCATCTTGTGTGCCTAGCTTTTCTCTAAATCCGAATTGACACTTATTTAAAAGATCATATTTATCCAAATGACTCAGCGTTCTTGCTTTTATACATTTTTCCAATATTTTGCCCAGATGTGAAGTCAAGGAGATAGGTCAATAATTATTTAGATTATCTTTTCCCTTGTATATGGGAACTACTGTAGATATATATATAGATTCCTTGGGTGAAAGATAAATTGTATATGTGTTTTAAGGGAATGGCGATTTGCCTCGAGGTTCCCTTAATTAAAGTGGATCCTAGACTATCGGGACCAGGTGTTTTTGAGTGATTTAACGCATTTATAAGCTGAAGAATTTCCTTTTCAGTGATTTCCGATAGCTCAGCAATATATTCGTATAAGCTTTCGTAGCTATGAGCTCCTACTGGGGATGAATCTGTCAGTGAATTAGTTAACTCTTCTCCTATTGAGATAAAGTGTGAGTTAAATTGTTGGGACATTTCAAAGTCACGTGAATAAATACAACCATTTTTGTTTTTGATAGTTGGGATCTTTACAAAACAGTTTCTATTTCCTATGATTTCTTTACTTTTCTTCCAAAATTTTTTGCTGTCATTCTTCACAAAGTCTAGTTCTAGCGAGTAAAACATCTTTTTAGCTTTTGAGATAACTTTTTGAAGAATATTACGATTTTGCTTAAGACGATGTTTTAAGTGCAAATTGAAAGGTTGTCTCTTAACTTTGTGAGCTAAACTGTTTCGGGTTCTAATTGATCTGACAATTCCTCTAGTTGCCCATTTTTTTATTGGAGTATGTTTTTTAAAATTTTTTAAGTACGAGCTTTTAGTAATTGCGTCATTGAGTATATCAAAGAATGCTTTTAGTGAGCTGTTAGCATCATTAGTATCGAGAATGATCTCCCAGTCTGTGCCTTCAAGTATCGATCTAAGTTTATTATAGTTAAAATACTTTTTCGAAGAGATATCAGACTATTGTTCAAGTTGCGGGAGAATACTACTAATTGAAGAAAATAATAATTTGGCTACTGTACTGTAATGATCAGTAATGTAAATTTTAAACAACCCAGGGTGAAAGTCAAAGTCAAAGCCTTTGTAGAAAATGTGGTCGATATAAGAGCTATTTCTAGTTGCCGTATATAGATATTTCGTAACGACATTAGCACTTAGAGTATCAAGATAGGAATGACTGTCAACTGTAAGAGATGATTCTTCTATGTTGATGTTGAAGTCGCCAGCTATAATGTGGTTCCTGCATTCAGTGGATCTTAGGAATTCGTCAAGAGATGCTATAAAATTATCAGTTCTTCTGAAGCTAGGTGACCTATATATGGCAGTAAGGATAATTTCCTTACAATCATCAATCATGATTTTTACACAGGGAGATGTGCTTTCAATAAGATCACATTCTAGCTCGGCAAAGTTAAACCGTGAACACAACCGTACACAACAATTCCGTCAGCTCTATTATTGAAATTTGTTTTGGCTAATAATTGATAACCGTTAATTTCTAAGAATCAGTCTCTCTAAGTCAAGTTTCGGTGAAAATTAAAATATCAGTTATGGCATCTATTTCATCCAGACGTATAAGTATTTCATCAAAATGTAATGAAAAACTACGCGGATTCATATGACTTTCAAACCCTCATTATTTTTATGGTCATCAAAAAATAATTTGCATTCCCATGCAGCAAGCAGAGTACTTGTTTCATTAGAGTTTTGATTCTCTAGACTAATAAATTCATTATTGAAGTCTGTCATCTAAATAATTAATGATTTAAAAAAAGTTCAATTAACTATAAACTATTTACACAGAAAATCCAATGATGTCATCTAAAGATTTAATTTTTAGTGCTCTTCTGTTTTCGTCTTTGCGAGCATAGACGCAAGTATCTTTGAACCATATATACTTAATGCTTTTATCTTTAGCCACTTTTTTGGCTTCCCGCAATAGGTTAGCTGTGAATGGTGTAAGATATTCTCCCACGAATATGCGCCCTTGACCTAATTGTTTGCATACTCCCATCGCCGACAGTCCGGGTCCAGTATTGTTCTCCCTAATTTTTCACTTGTATGCATTCAAAACCCATTCCTTGGCTATTGTTCTGTTGAAGCGAACAATGATAGAGGGTGCGTCTGCTCGAAGATTGCTTATACGGTAAACATTGCTGATTTCACGTTCGTTGAACTCCACATCAATGCACTTTGCCACAGATTTAACTACTTCCACCAAGTCTTCATTCGGGGTTTTTTTGATGCCATTCAATCGAATGTTACCGCGTCTAATTCGCTGCTTAAGCGACTCATTTTCAACCGATAGGTTATTTACTAGTTTTTTTAACTGGCAATTTTCATTTTTGAAACTTTTTATTTCACCAATTAGTTCATCAAATTTAGCACCATATTTGTCAAATTTATCTGCTAAATACTCAACCGAACTTTTTACTTTTGATATTTCCAGTTCAGATTTCAATCTAACACAAATTTTGGCAATAATTTCCTCATTCTGTAAGGAATCTAGGTGATGCTTCGCGGGGTTTTTACACGTTTCACTCTTACACTGCTCTCGTTTAGCACCAAGTTTTTTTTAGGTTTTTTCATGATTTTACACTACAGCACCCGGAATGGAAATAGTTGTCACATTCTGAGCATATAATTAAGTCTTTCGGATCTAAAAATGATTTTCTACACTAATGGCAAACGTCAAGCATTGCTATAATTAGTTAAATTTAAAGAGTGTTAAGCAACACGTCCGAACTGACTCAGTTTCCAATACCGTTCGGTCAAACTTATCTTACTTTTTTCAAGGGCACTGGTACCAACTATTTCGATAAAGGTCATCGGAAATACAAAAAGTTCTTCGATGATGAAAGCTTCCTGTTAGCATTTGACTTGACTGCAGATAACTCATACGACTCGGGATGTAGAAGTTTGCTAAATCAAAGCGTAATGAGGATTGAGGAGAGATTCAGAAAGGCTTCGAAGAAAAGTGTTACCTGTGTCATTTACGCGGAATATGACGGAAGTATTGAAATTGACAAGAATCGGAATGTATTTACAAGTTTTTAAAAAGCTATACATAGACCGAAATGTCAACCAGATGTGAATAGTATGTATTTGCTCAAATACATAATAGAGACATGACACATTGCCTTCTAAATAATGAGTACTTCTCAGAACAAACTTTACTGGAAAGAAATTACGTATAAATATCCTTCCTCCTTGGCTATAACTACAGATCAGACAGGTGTATTTGAAAAGTTGGAACTCAAGCAACTTGATGAGGATCTTATCAGATAATTGGGAAAGTTTTCAACAGCGTTTGTGAACGGGAAATCGACAAAAAAATTCTAACAAAGCTACGCGACATTGCATAATAAGGTTGTAAACCTTGAAAATGTATTCCTGAACACAATAGAGATCATCAGCACTCTAAAAGCAATATTATATCAAAAAGGTTTTTTCAAGTTGTATATCTCTGCGATCGTTTACCTCGGAAAATCAGAAGCGGCACTCATTGAGTGGTATTCTACTTCCCTAAAAAGGACCAGCTAAATATTTGGAAATATCGAAGTGAAAGGCACTTTAAAAAGCTCCTAAAATCAAACGTTAGAGTGTTTGTGAAGAATAGACGACGGTTACAAAGCGTGTTTTGTTCGGGAATAGCCTTCAAAATTTTCTTGAGGTTTCGTACAGTTCGAGTATTTCTGCATTATTTAAGGTAGCGTGATGTAATAAGCGTTACCATCACTCTAATGTAGCGCTTTCATGTGAGCGAACTCGTTCTGATTCTGTTCTCGGGTCTTCGCTGACAATTCTTGGTATCGGTATGGTGGTGCAAAATCATGCACGATAGGTTGCATCGAGTCAAAAGCTAATAAAGGTAGTTCCTTTATGAAATATTGTTTATTATTTACAGTTATGAACTATACACCAAAAATAAATTCAGTCAGCATATCCAAATGAGATTTTGGAGAGAATAAAAAATTTATTTTCAGTTTAACGGTATCTATATATTTTTACTTTTCACTTTTAACAAATATATATTGCTATATGAGCTAACATCTTGAAAAAATATATGCTATTTGAATTTTTTAAAACCTTGAGGGCATTCAACGACAACCAACATAGGAGAAATTTATTATATCTGCCTTTACCTTCAGAACCGCGTCAGAGAGAAATGCAGTGTTAGACTGATTTACGTTCGAAATTAAGCCGACAATAGAAGCTCCACGCAATTTGCTTACATGTCTTAAGCTAGACAAGATGGGCTTAATTTCAGGTGAAGCTGGAAGTTAAATAGGCAAGCTATTTTTACTGTCTTGCTCCGAACTAGAGAATAGTTCTTCTATCATTCTGTCAAACAAGATCTCGAGCTCTTTAATAGGGCCCTCACACTCTGAATTCTTTTAGTAGGAAGAGCATCCTAAAACCTTTGAGAATAAATTATTTATAAAAGATCACCACCAGTTCGAGCTGAAATTGCATCCTACTCTAGTTCCAGTGAGATTGCAACATTCACATCTGAACTGCTACTAGCCGAACTGTTTTGGACAAGTCTATCATTTGTAATACCGTGAAAACAGAGTCATCTCTATCTGGCTCTCTGGTTGGTAAAGAAAAAGCTCTTTTAAAACTCTGCTATGAAAAGGGGCCATTGTATAAGGCCGAAAAACGAGTTAACAGCTCGATAAATTTAAATTTCTCCTTAAAGTTGAAAGAGATATTTTTCTTCTCCATCTGTTTCGTCAAAATGCTTAAACTAGCTACAAATACATCATATCCTAAGTTTAGTTAACTTATTGAACCTAAACTATCCTTTTTTTGAAAGTATAGGTTACTATCAAACTTTTTATTATATTTATCAACTTAAAAGTAACTTCCCTCTTAACTCCTCGCAAGGTTTGAACAGTATTGTCGTCCAAATAACGCCAGCCGGATGAATCCTCAGCTTTTTCCTCTTTTTTTACCTTCCTTCTGCTGCTCGTTTAGCACCTTGGAGATGCCGGCTCCCACTCCACATATACTTGGTAGTGCCCGTTGTATGCGAATACGCTGCAGGTAGGTAAGTAGACATCCTTACTGCAACAGAAGTGTCAAGAAGTGCTTCCGGCGTCTGCTGTACTTCTAGAGCCTTTGAAATGTGGCTCACCTCCTTACATATCCTAGTCAACATCCGACGGATACCAATTTGTTCTCGAAAATCTGAGAAGGGAACTTTGTTAATACAGTGAAACCTGATTAAATGGGACCTGGGTAAGTGAGAAACCTCTATTATTGAGAATTCCAATGAAGTCCCGGCACTTTTTCATCGAATTACCTCTGTTAATGGGACTTTTGGAACCTGGTTAAATGATATTTGATTTCTAGGATTTATTCAATGTTCACCTCTATAATTGGAACTCTGTACCTCAACCCCTGTATAAGTGAGACATTTTATCTGTTTGGGACAGGTTTCGACACGTTTATTTACAAATCTTTCGCACGTGCTTTGTTTCTCAGTACTATCTCAGGTTTTGACCTACAAAAAAAGTGTACAAAATGTCCAAACGTAAATATAACACATTATCAGCATCTGAAAAATTGAAGCTTCTATCAGATTATGATTGTGGAAAGTCGCGTGATCAACTATGTACGGAGAATAAGATACCAAAGTCAATGCTGTGTGGAATTATTCAAAACAACAAGAAAATTCCGTCTCAGTGTATTGATGGAAAAGGAAAAATAAAACGAATACGATCGGCCAAGTATCCTGAACTTGAAAAATGTCTCTCGACATGGATAAAGCAAGTACGGAATAATAACATTCCAATAAGCGGACCAATGATTAAAGAGAAAGCGTAAGAAAGCACTGAAATCAACATCCTCCAGGCCATGAGATTTGTAAGAAAAGCTTGGTTTTCTGTTAGCAAAACGACAAGTAGCAATTGCTACAAAAAGCTGGATTCAAAGTGACGAATGTATCTGAACCTGAGAACCCACAAGAGGAGCTAGAGATCTGTGCAGCGTTTCCAAAATGGAACAAAATAGTTACCTTCTGTGGGAACGACCAAAATGACCACCAGCCAACTTTTCAGGATTACGTTTCTATAGACGATGATGTACTCATTTTAGAAGAGCTCAATGATGAAGTCATCGTTTCTAAGTATTCTTCTTTGGACACAGAAGAATAAGTAGAAGAAGATTGTGAAGAGACTTCAGTAAAAATTTCAAAGCGTTAGGCGATGGAAGCTTTAGAAACTTTACATAAGTATTTCGAGATGTCAAATATTGATGATTCTATTATTTTTGATCAAATTTATTCCATCGAGAAACAGGTTTCTGCAACTATGGATCAAATACAAACAAACATAACCGATTACTTTAAGTCATAAACTTTACTTATTTGTATTTTTTTATAAAAAATAAATACCTACACTTAATTCGTAAAAAATACACATTTTGATTAACATTTCCACCTCAATAAATAGAATAACGGTACATTTCGACCTCTATAAGTAAAGGCCTCTGTAAATGAGACAACTAAAATTTTAAACCTGTCTAATTGGAAAACTGGATAAATGAAAACCTCTTTAAATGATACAAAATTCTTGGTCCCTTCAGATCCCAATTAACCAGGTTTCACTGTAATTATTTACTTATTTATAGAAAATTATTATTCTTAGCCATAAAATTTTTGGTCGCGCCAGACGAAGTAGGACTTCCTTCTTTGCACTTGAACTGAGGTTTGCTTTTTGACTATCCTGACTTAGAACTTTTATACTGATTTTCAAGGCTATTCACTTATCAGATCATCCCGCTTCGGTCGTACGTATCATCATATTGATATTAACCTCATATATTACAAAATTGAACATATACATGTATTTCCCAGTCAAAAGTAAATATTAACGATTCCCACACGAAACCATTCACCATGCTATCTGGATCGTTTATAATAATTCTATAGAGTTTAATATCGTTCGCGTATTTATCATATATCCATTACCTGTATAAACATTACAATTTTTTTTTGATATACTTGTTATCACGAGCTAAGTGACAAGATTTTTGCTTTCTGTATCTTTCTATTAATCGATAAGATAGACTTGAATTCTTTGAGTTATGATAATTTTGATTCTTTGTGGCTCTTTGTTTCATTTTCATTCTTGCTAATAAAAATTCATGTCGAAACGTGCCTTGGATGCAGTGTAATAATGTGCACGTGTGTACGTTATCTTCTGATGAATTTTATTTGTGTTGAAATAAAATACAGTTCTCTATCTTTTGCTATTTTGTGTTCTGCACCATGGTATCTGTTTCGTTGATATCTTTTGAGGTGGTTGACACCTTTATTGTATTTTTCAAGGTCCTCTTAAAAATCATCCCAACCGACTTGTATATAAGATTGTAATTCTCCTTAGAAACATCAATGTTTTCTTCGAGAATCCATCAAGACAACATGCTAAGTACTTTACTTTTACCGCTAAAATTTCTCCATTGGATCTGTAGGTAGAACTAATATCTTTCAACTAACTATGCCACTTACATTTTTTTGGAGTATTTTTATGACTTCTTTACAAAACTCTTTTTTTAGAATACATTCCAGCTTTTAGTTTCGGCTGTAGGTAGAGATGGCAGCACAATAGTTCCTACAAGCTTCTAAGAAAATGGGAGGGAACACCACATTAAGTTTTTCCGCCTCGTTAAAACGAAGTATGGAGCTAGTTAGTTAGGCTGGCGGTTTATCTTAATGGAGGTGCTTTTTGCTTCATTCCACCCAGATAAGGTAAAAACCCACCCACCCAGACAAGGTAAAACCCAGCGCCAGGTGGACGATCTGAACAATGCTTCCAAGCAACATCCCGTGTTTTAAGGCGTAGATGCGTCACGAGGGAGATTCTTTAAGCTACGCTTTCTGAAGAAAAAATTAAAATATAGGTTATACTTCTAAAGAATCAATAAAAGGAGTCTTCTACAGCTATTTTGGTGTCTTTTTCTTTATTGATGATTCTCACGAGGCTAAAAATAACAACAGGATACATATTTCACTACATTCAATAAATTAGCAAACAACATTGATCTTCAAACAGATATTGCATTTCACACACAACTCCCCATTATTGTGTCTTTTACATTCATTCACTTTCTGAAAATAGGGAATTACATACAAAACAATCGTCGTCTCTGCATCCAATACGTGTCAGCGCCATAACAACAACAACACATCAACAACATGAATCTGTCTTTTCGTGTCATTAATCTTCTCAACATCATTTCAAGCATTTTCGAGCCACCACAAAAATGCCCCAACCAAATTCATCAGCCGTCATCAAATTGGATTGTGCCAGCAACGACAGTTTAACTAAATCGTCTCAAGCAAAAGACGGGCCCACCACGGTAGCATTTCGCATTTCAGACCCATCTGACGATCTGACTACCCAACCGTCGCATCATCTCAAGCATGCGATCGCGTAGTCGTCGACGGGGCCGACAGCACCTAGTAGCATGACAAGCCAAATTCCTGAGTTGGCGTCGTAGCATGACCCGACGCCGCCATGGCAGCCGATCAAGGCAGCCGCTAAGGCAGCTTAAAGTAAAGCATCTCAGGCAACAGCAATCGATTGAAAATATCTCTTTTGCTAAAGCTATATTCATCTCCATTCAAACACAACGCTTGGGCTCTTCACTTCTCTCACGAAACCCCGTATCAAACCACTTTCCTCGTATTCAAACCAGCTTTCGGCCAACCAGTGCTCTCAAAAACCCAGCTTACAATCCATCGTATAGCACACACGCCTGCACATTCGCAAACAGTCGACCGGCCGGCCAGAGTCAAAACTGGACCTTCACACAAAACGCGACTGATCCACTGATATACTTTCGTATCGGCCAGCACGACCAACTAGCACACTTAAGCATGTGTAGGGGTACATGTTGTCCCTTTCTAACGCCGAGTTATTTTACATGAAAGTGTGTTTTACTACTTGCCAAACTCTCTTCACTCCTACAGCTCTCAATTTAGTAGTTCACCTTGGTTTGGTTTTGGTTTAGTAGTACACTTTGGGTTAGTTTAGCTTTCGTTACTATTATACTTCCAGGTTTTTGAAGCCGGTTTATTATGGTTGGCTGTCGCTACTTGTCCACTTGTAGCATATATATACCGGCTGACTATTATACTTTCAGCATGTAGGGCACAGCTTTTCCCGATCTAAGGTCGAATTATTTTACATGAAAGTGTGTGCCTTACTAATAACTCTGTTCAAATTCAACCAGGTACAGTCGACGGAGGATATACGCTACACAAAACGGTCAAACTGGGAAAAAAAATTTCGTCACATCGAGAAAATTTCTGAAGTATCACAACTAAGCAGTGCTTGGCAAAATATGGTAGTTATGATAATATTAAATGGAAATTATCAATGGACAGAGAATGCAAACCTTACAAAAAATACATTTTTTGGGCTGTCGGGGTGCATATCAACACAAGATGCCCAATATACACGCACTAAATAATGCAGAAAAAAATATTTCCCTGAACTGCCTCCACTCCTATACGTCTCTTTAACCTAATGGCATGAATCCAGCCATGCTCGAAAACGTAGAAAACTTGTTCGATCCATGGCAAAGAACCACCTGCAAAGATTTTCTTGCGTACCAAGAAAATGTAAGATTGTTCGAATCTGTACACCAAAAGCAGACAAAATTGCTTAGCTTTCTTCATAGACCAATAGGAATTACTCCTTTAATTTGGAAAATAATGGAGGGAGATGAATATGGATGCATAAGCGAGAATACATGTCCAATCTATCCATCACCTCCTCTCCCCTAACAGTCGTGCACTAAGGAAAAATCGGTGGATGCGAAATTTCACGATGTCATTTCCAATACCGTAAAAGCCCTATGAAGCGCTGCTGAGGCCCGCAGGGTTACTGTGCAAGGAACACCTTTTTTCCATCGTTCGAGGTGAAGCATGTTACAACCTCGACTTCGCGCCCAAACCCGAGGATCCAAGATCTAGTGCCCCAACATTATGGACGCTCCTTGACCTCGGATGCCTCGTGTATACACGCGCCGGCACTGACACAAAGTCGACCGCATAGTGGCGGTCCCGAGTTAGTATTTTATTTTCCGCGGCTAGCTCACCAAGTCGTGGGTTTTAGAAAAGAAGAAAAGAGAAACACCGGAACCCAACGTCACACGCGTCATCAATGAAAAAAATCCAATCCAAAATAAACAGTGTTGGTATTATATATAAGGTGAAATCACAATCAATAAAAGAAATAGTCTTGAACAAACTATCTAATTTTCTTGTAGTTGTGTAGTGAATATTTTGATTCTATAACCTGCATATTTTAGCAGTTATATGTGCACTCTAGTATGATCTCAAGGTTGTGTCTAACATTGACCGACTTGGTTATGAGAATAGTATAATGTTTGATTTAAGACTAACCAAATTACCGCCATCAATGCGAGAGTGACTGTACTTCTTATTGTTGAATCATACATGCTGTTTTTATCGGGTATACTGAGGACCACGCCTCTTCCAAGGCGCTCGTAGTCCGATGGGTGCGGTCTCCCTGGGGCGTTCCAATAAATGAATCTAGCTAGATTCGCATGTCCGCTTGCTTAGGCTGGATCCCAACTACACGATCAAGAATTCTGCCTGGTCTCGAACACGACGACAGATCCTCACGACGGGCTTCAACTGCTGCCTGGAACTCGAACATGACGACAGAGCCTCACGGCGGGCTTCAACTGCTGCCTGGAATTCGAACACGACAACAGAGCCTCACGACAGGCTTCAATTGCTGCCTGGAAGTCGAACACGACGACAGAGCCTCACGACGGGCTTCAACTGCTGCCTGGAACTCAACTTTTCAGTTTTCCGTAATTATCGCCTCCCGTGAACTACAGCCCACGCAGTGAAAAACGGCTACAAAAAAACTCACTACCGTCCGCCGAGGCCGACAATCGCTACTCTCCCACACTCATGTACCATTTCCGGCACGCCGAACATCTAAAAGCTACTTTTTGCGTAGCGTGGCATGATCGATCACTCGTAATCGCGAAAGCTTGATCACGATCCGAGGGTTGGAGCGAGATGGCGCGTTTGAACAGTTTTTTTTTCGGAACTTGGCGACCTTTACACTTTCAGCTAATCGTTGCCAGGTAGGTATTTCTCGAAGTTAGTTGTTTCGTGCAGAAAAGGCGCGAAGATAATTTGAAGATAATTTATGATAGGTACGCAACAAACGTGGGGACGACCCCGCCCTGAGAAGAGCCTCTCCACAATAAAGCCGGGCTATGAATGAACTCTAAGTAATGGAAGATCTCATAGTTCGTAGGAGCCCAGGCAAATGTAGTCAAAACGTCTAAACGTCGATATCATCATCCTCGCTAAACGAACCATAAGGGTTTAACAAAAAAGGAAGTCTTACGTGAAGCACAGCAGATGTAGTCAAAACGTATTTACGTCGAAATCATCATACATGTTCACGCAAGTTCCTCGATACGGTATCACGTTAACGTAACCCTACTCAATCGACAGTTTTACCCCAAATAAGCCTTCAAAACTAACTAATAAGTCGAACAAGCCTTAAACAGAAACGGAACCTATCGACGGCGGGTTACTGAGTTTTCAAACAAAATGAAACACGGGCGTATTGGAAAGGTGACTAATGAAACAGACTATTAATAATTACAGATAGGGAGAACGTTACGAGAAGATATCGGGGACACTACAATACACGGAAAAACGAAATGGTGGTCCGTCCGAGTTTTACACTGGGGTAGAGCTGTACTAACAAAAGGATCGACCGTTGCCGCTCTTTATCGAAACCACATTGAGGGTAACAGGTCTAACCTGACAGATTTCAACCCCAGTCTCGGATCGGCCGAAGAAAACAAACTAGAACTTAAACGACGAAGACAAATACATAAAAATTTTGAGTTCAATATGAACCCTCACCCCTAAGATAGTTGACTAGCAACTGAAACGGCTGTATACCGGAAATGAAAAGATGAGGAATACTAGATTCCGATAGGTAAGATGGTTAATATTCAGAAGATAACGAGCTATGGTTAGAATACAAAAAAAATATGGTCTCACTTCTTGTGAGCAATTAGGATCCCCAAGGATTGTCACTGCCTTAGTTAATTAAAAATTCAAACCCTGATATTCAAAATATAAAGCAATATGATAATATGAGACACACAATTTTTTCACATTATATACAGATAATTGGCCACCAGCAGCCGATGAGAACGGACGCGTTTCGGTCGGGTTCACCAAATATTTATATCAACATACAATCTAGTAGTGCAAAGTGTGAAGTACCGTTAGTGCCAATTATCTGCACAAGCCAGCAGCGCAAAGTGCACACTGCGGTCGTGACCAACCATTTGTGAAAAACCTATCAAGGCGCAACACAGACTAGTGCTAGTGAAATGTGCACTTTAAATAGAGCACCATGATGCAGGCTATGAGTGCAGAGTTGACCTCCGTTGACCTACAGGACGTTGGCCCTAGCGGAAGCAGCATGTCTATTAAGAAAAGCATCCAAACAGGTATCGAAAGATACATTAAAATCTCCGAAAAGAGGAAGCTTAGCCCACCATCTGTGAATATGGGGAGAGCTTCCAAACAAGCAAAAGACGATAATGAAAGATATAAAAATTACTACAACGCACTTGCTACGGACACCGCTGAAAGCACAACCAATGAGCCTTTGGTAGAAGAAAGAAAGAGCAAGTCAAAACCCCCACCGATATTTATCAGAGGTGTAAATAGTGTAGTGCTTGTTAAAGACCTGATCACACTGTTAGGTACAAATAATTTTTACGCTGTGGACCTACGAAAAGGTAATATCAGAGAAACTAAAATCCAGACGGCGGATGAAGTGAAATATTGCCAAGCAGTCAGCTGGCTTGAAGAACGTAAGGTAAATTTCTACACATATCAATTGAAAAGTGCCAAGGGACTGGTGATAATTATCAAAGGCATAGACCCAGAAGTCAAATTAGATGATATAAAGGAAGAACTAGAAAGCAAAGGATTCATGACAAAAGCAATCCACAATGTCATAAATAAAAATAAAGTGCCGCAGCCTATGTTTAAAGTGGAACTCTCACCAGAGTCCAGTAGACCTCCAAAGGGCAAAACTCATCCCATTTACAATATCCAGTACTTGTTGCACAGAAGAGTCACTGTGGAAGAGCCCTTCAAAAGATATGCAACGCTACAATGCCATAACTGCCAGGAGTTCGGACACTCGAAAAATTTCTGCAGGCTAACCAGCATATGCGTAGCTTGCGGTGGCATGCATCCAGCAGCTAGCTGCAACAGAAATAAAGCCGACACCACGTCGAGAAAGTGTGGTAACTGCAATGGGAATCATACCGCAAACTATAGGGGTTGCCCAGTGTACCATGCTATTTACAAGCAGACAAGCCAAACCAAACCACTTCACACAGCAACGAGGCAACCGTTTATATCAACATCTCAACTAACGGGTCCAGCACAGGGGCTCTATGCCCCCACGCGCACATCATCATCCCGCTCCTATGCAGAAGTGACCCGAAACCAACAGAACCAACCCTCTACAGAAATCCCGGCGACTACCAGCAATCAACAAGAAGTAATCATGCAAATATTACTCACACTCACCAATAACCTGCAGCAACTTACCAATCTAGTGAACCAAATGCATTCAAATTTAAGTAAGCAAACAGATCTTTTACACAAATTAACGAGTAAATGAATTCAATTAAGCTAGCATACTGGAATGCAAACGGCCTATTGGCTCGTAGGAATGAATTAGAAGCATTTCTTTTTAACATGGACATAGATATTATGCTCATTGCAGAAACTCACCTCTGCAGCAAAAATAATGTAAAAATTCGTGGATATACTATCTACAATAATAATCACCCAGATGATAAATCGCACGGAGGTACAGCTATCGTTCTGAAGCACAGAATTAAACATTTCCCGCTGTCATGCAACCAAACACATTTTATTCACTATACAGCTATTAATATATATGTTAACAACAAGTCAATTTGTATCGCTGCCACCTATTGTCCTCCTAAATTTAAAATCAAAAAGAAGCAATTCGACGAATTCTTCAACTCGCTAGGTTCCTGTTTCATAGCTGCCGGCGACTACAATGCGAAATCTCCACACTGGGGCTCACGATTGACTTCACCAAGGGGTAAACAGCTCCTCGAATCAGTACTCCACAATAAACTGCAGTGCATATCGGGTGGCTGTCCAACATACTGGCCAACAGATCAACAAAAAACACCAGACCTAATTGATTTCGGCGTAGTTAAAAATTTCGACTGCAGGCGCATCACTATAAAAACGTCCCATGACCTATCATCGGACCACTCACCAACCATAGTTAACATATGTGGTAATGCGACTCCTTGTCATAATTCACCTTTCCTTGCAAATCGAGCGACGAACTGGGAAAAGTTTAGAATGAAGTTCGAGACGCGCTACTGTCCTCATGTAAAACTTAGATCGGCAGAAAATATAGAACACGCACTACTCGATCTAACAGCAACCATCACAGATTGTGCGATAATAGCCACCCCTGAAAACAATAACTACGAAGACAGAACTCAATCAAGATATAATATTGGAATACTTCATCTTCTCAAAATAAAACGCCAAGCCAAAGCAGAATGGCAAAAGACCCGTTCCCCCAAGGCGAAGGCGTCTCTAAACAAAGCCGCTAAGGAACTCAAAAAACGGCTAGCTATTGATAAAAACCAAAAAATTGACACATTTGTAAGTAGCTTAACGGTGGGAGCAGACACCAATTATTCAGTCTGGAGGACCGTGAGAAGAATACAGAAGCCAGCCCTGCCAATAACTCCCATCAAGGACAGATCGGGTAATTGGGTCAAAAACCAATCCGAGCAAGCGGAAGCCTTCGCAGCTCACTTGTCCAACGTCTTCAGCGCAACAACAAACAATGAAGTACAAGAGGACTTCACCGAAGAATCTAAGCTGGTACTTGGCAAACCCATCAGATTCTCACAAATTGAATTCCTAAGAAAACTCAATGATATAAACCCCAACAAAGCTCCAGGACACGACCAAATCACTGGTAAGATGATCAAAGAATTACCCCCTGGAAGTAAAATGGCAATCCTTCATATATTCAATGCTATACTTCGTGTCAACCACTATCCGGACCAATGGAAACATTCTAGAATTATAGTCCTACCAAAACCGGGAAAGGACAAATCCAAAGTAGAATCATATAGACCCATTAGCTTGCTCCCAATACTATCAAAGCTGTTTGAAAGACTCCTTCTAGATAAAATGCTTCCCATACTTCACTCCGAAAATCTCATACCTGACCACCAGTTTGGATTCAGGCACGAGCATTGTACCATTGAGCAAATCCATAGATTAGTAAACTATATAAAGAACGCACTGGAGGGAAAACAATATTGTACTGGATTATTCCTTGATGTATCACAAGCCTTCGATAAAGTAAGACATGATTATCTTGCTCAACTAATCAGGAGCTACCTTCCGCCTGAATTCCAAGGCATTCTGCTAAGTTACCTACATAATCGCACCTTTAAGGTAAGATGTAACGACCAATTAAGCAAAATACATCCAATCAGAGCAGGGGTTCCCCAGGGAAGTGTCCTGGGACCCATCCTATACCTCCTGTACACAGCGGACTTACCGACTAGCAGCCACATACTAACTACAACTTTTGCCGATGACACGGCTATTTTATTCTCCCATATTAACCCCTTAACAGCAACCAGGGAGCTACAGTACCAAACGGACAAGATTGTGGAATGGGCCAATAAGAGGCGAATAACCATAAATGCATCTAAAACGCAGCAAATCACATTTACACTTAGGAAACGTACATGCAGATCAGTCATAATTAACGGCATAAAAGTACCAAAAACTAAAGTGGTCAAATATCTCGGTGTACATCTAGACAGAAGACTAACATGGAAAGCTCATTTAACGAAAAAAAGAACTCAAGTTAGCCTACAATATAATAAAATACGCTGGTTAATCCACAAGAAGTCGAAGCTGACTCTGGCAACCAAAATACAATTGTATAAATCTCTGCTGAAACCAATATGGTCATACGCTATACAATTATGGGGAACCACTAAAAAATCGAACCTAAGCCTAATAAAAAGAATTCAAACAAAAATAATAAGAACAATTCTAGGTGCCCCCAATTATGTAAACAACAAAATAATTCAACGCGATATGGGTATAAACACGGTAGAGGAAGAAATTAAAAAACACAGTGGAAACTATATGAAACGTCTGGAAAAACACCCAAATATTAAAGCAAGAGAAATTTTGCAAACTGCACCGTACTCAAGACTGAGGCGCATCGATCCGCTACAACTCCCTAATAGGTAGCCAATAAAGCCCGTAGTACATTCAACTCCACCATTGTGTAGAGACGGTACCTTTCGCATACCAGGTATAAAAGGATTATAGACGATCCATCAAAAGAGCTATCTGGACCCTAGCGTGCAACTATACATGGAACAAAAAAATATGAACATTGGACATTAAGCGACATAATTACATAATTATTAGAGCATACATTCAATAGTGAACTATTGTAAACTCCCCTAGCTGTAAGAGTTGTATTATCAAAGCCTACAATGTACTGTCAGAGTAGGTTATTACTATGTTTAGAAGTAAGAGTTGAATTAACATAAGCTAGAGATCTAAGCAGTGTAGATCTAATACTTATTAAAAATTTAATAAAAGTTAAAAAAAAAATATACAGATGTCAACGCTCAACGCGGACTAGTTAGAGACCCCAGAGGTCGTCAATTCTCTAGCATTTTGCGACTCCAAACCCAATTTTATCCGGAACAAACGAATACTGAAAATAGCGTTGCGGATATACCTAATTAACTTTACTTTTATATACAAGATGAAAGATTAACGTCCACACTGATGCAACTAAAACATTACGTGTTGAAGCCACCAGGAAAACTCATTGGACCGTTATCTTCAAACCGATACTTTAGCCTAACCGAAATGAAAAGAACAACATCCACACTGATGAAACCAACGCTACGCGCAAAGCCATCAGAAAAACTCATTAGACTGCTGCTTTCATAAGGGACCAAGCCCTACCTAATTCTCCGAATGTTATATCTGCAACCTATCACTCAAACCAACTAACACTAATCCAAAACTATTAAAGATAATTAGAAGATAGGAGTATGCATCACTACCTACGATAAGATACTATAAGATACGATATGATATAAAGGCTAAAATAGACAAGATACAAAATAAGGAGTAGTTACGTTTTTATGTCTTGTACATGACATATTCCCATAGACTTCCAACCGGGCGAACTATAACTCCAGGCACAAACTTCGGGGCAAGTTTGGCGGTGAAGTTGTTGGTAGCCTTACTAAGACTGTGGCTACGAACGTACACCGTTTGGCCGTTAGCAAAAACGCAAGGTCAGCTACGCAAGTCGTATCGACGCTTACCTCTTTGGTAAGCTTCCTGAATCCTATGGGCTACTGTATTCTGGATTGCACGTAATTTTTCATTACGTTCCGTAATACTTATTTGTTCGTCCGAAAGAGAGGATAACTTCCTTAGCAAGGAATACTCAGAACCATTTCGAATGGCTTGGAAACCGAACATTAAGAAATGTGGTAAATAACCAGTAGATTCGTGCGAAACATTAAGAAAAGCGGCAAAAGATTCCCCCAAATGTCCATCCCAATTGCGATGATCATTCCCAATATATGAGCGAATGACAGACAAAGTGGATTGGTTAGTGCTCTTCGACGTGTTTGATTGAGAGGAATACCGTAGAGAAAACACATGGGTTACACTGTAATCAGTCATGAGTTGGGAGAATATTTTTGAAGTGAATTGAACTCCATTGTCAAAATGAAGATATTCCGACACTCCAAAAGTATGGAATATACTTTCAGTGAGGAAACGAACGACTGCTTGTGAAGTAGCCTTCGGCATGGCCTTGAGCTATATAAATTTAGTATACTGGTCTAATACCACAAGGAGTTGGGTATTACCTAATTTAGACCGAGGATAAGGGCCTTAAAAGTCGATAAATATTCGTAGTAACGGACGTTCAGAAACACGAATTTCGCCTAACGGAGGCCTCAACGTTTGATTACTGAATTTAGTTTATTTGCAAATAGCGCAGTGACGAATATATTTTATAGCATCCAACTTAAGATGTGGCCAGTAATATTAACGCCGAAGAGTTTCTACTGTTTTATGAACCCAACAATGTGAAGCTAACGGAGGGTTATGCGTTTGTGCAATAAGACGTTCATGCAGACCATCCGGGACCCATAATTTAATTTGGGGAATATTTACATCATTATTCGACAGGACACCAATATTTATGTATGTTTTCGCGTCTCGTACTCATAAATTGGAAAACTTATCGGGTTCTCGCTCAATAATCGCGATGCGATCTACATAAGAAGCTTCCTGAAAGGCAGAATCGAAGATAGATACAAATGTTCAGGCAGAATCGGGTTGGAATTGGCAATAGATAGAGGGGACATACCGATTGATGAAACGTTTTCATGTATGCGCGATAACGCGTCAGGAACAACATTGACCGAGTCCTTACAGTGTTCGATTTGAAAATCAAAACCTTGTAGTTTCAGACTCCACCGAGCCAATCTACCAGACAAATCCTGTTGGTTCATGAGCCATTTTAGACTGGCGTGGTCCGTTATTAAAGTGAAAGGTAGACCTTCAATGTACGCACGAAATTTTTTACGCTCTGCACCGCGGCGAGATATTCGAGCTCAGTTATAGTGTAATTACGCTGAGCGGCATTGAGTTTGCCAGACATGAAAGCAATGGGTTGTTCTATACCCTCGGTATTCTTTTGAAAAAGGACACTACCAATGCCGGTAGTACTAGCATCGCATTGAATATAAAAATGTTGATTAAAATCGGGATTAATCAAAACGGGTGCAGATATTTAAAATCGGCAACGCCACAATTGCCGAACATCTGCGGGGCACACACACGATGACAGCGTGGACGACCACTGACTCCATCATCAGCCGCCGAACTACGCGGAGTAGTTTTTTTGATATGTAAAACCAATTTTCTAATAAAATACTCTTGACTAATTAACACTTGTTTAATCTGTTGGAAAGCGTTTTCCGCAGCATCAGTCCACTTAAAGGAATATTTGCCTTTCAGTGGGTCCGTTTAAGGTGTGGTAATTATAGCGAATCGAAGAATGAAACGCCGATACCATCCGGCCATTCCCATAAAACGACGAACTGCCTTTGCAGACTTCGGAGTCGGATATTCGACAATACTTGAAATTTTAGTGGCATCCGTTTTTAGAATTCCGTCGCTCACAATATATCCAAGGTGTTTTATTTCACGTTGAAGGAATTTGCTTTTCTGCACATTGATAGTGAGACCAGCGGCCGTGAGAAAGTTGGCTACTTGGCCTAATAGATCGAGATGCTCATCGAACGTGGCACTAGTAATAAGTAGATCGTCCAGATACACAAAAATTTTATCCTGGAACTCGTGAGGAATAACTTTGTGCATAAGACGACACATCGTTTGTGGTGCATTGCACAAACCAAAAGGCATGACTGTATACTGATACAAAGGTCTACCGGTAACAGATAAAGGAATTTGCCAAAAGGCATCCTTCAGATCCAAACTAGTAATAAACTTAGTGGATTGTAAACGCGATAAAAGTCCGTCAATTAGCGGAAGAGGGTAGGCATCCTTGACTGTCACTTTGTTTAAGCGGCGAGCATCTAGACACAACCGAATTTTTCCCGGTTTCAGAACTAACGTAACAGGAGAACTCCAAGAACTCTGACTCTCTTCGATAACTGCCAAAGAGAGCATGCGATCCAGTTCCAGATAAAGCTGATCCTGAATCACCGGAGAAACAGAGTAGTGGCGCTGTTTGATGGGTTTTGCGCATCCGGTATAGATAACGTGTGACAACAAAGAAGTTTGTCCCAGCCCTTGTTCGTTGAAGGAGGGAAAAGTTTGTATAACGGATTGTAGTCGAACTTGTTGATCAGTAGTAAACTGATGAAATGGATTGATCTCTGGATTAGAGATAGATGAAATCTCCGAAACGGAGGGTATTTCAAACGATACTATGTTGAATGTATTCCAAAAATCAATTCCCAAATAAACGCGATGTTCCAATGAAGGTACTACCAAGAATCGAAGTGGTTTACTCAAGTTACCAAAAGTGACGTTAGTTTCAACGTATCCCAATACAGATACTCGTTGACCGGAAGCGGTACTGATGTGAAGTTTGGTATTATGTAAATAAAGATTTATTGAAGATATCCGTTCTAGAGCCTCCTGACCTAATACACTTACGCTGGCTCCGCTATCAAGCAGACCGCCTAGTTTATGACCATTAACAAGGATGTTTCGAAAGGGACGAGAATCGATATTAGTTTGATTTGCATACACGGAATGAATAGCTGCTTTACGCAGTTGTCGGATTCTAAAGAAGTACAAGGCTGCACGTTTACGTCTACGAAGTTGACTTTTAGAAAGAAAAAAACGATAATTAGGGGTATGACGACAAATAGACGTTTTTGTGGATGAATTTATTGATTCGGACTTATGGATTAAGCCCATGTTTGTAACAGTATCGACTTGAGGCTCGAATTTGGTTTGGGTACTTAATTCTCTCGTCAACACGGGAGAAGGAAGAGTACGGTTATTTATCGACGTGGATCTTGATCCGACTTGCCTGGATAGGTTGTCGCTGACCGGCCGCCCAGCTTTGAAGGTCCCGACGTTTGGTTCCCAGGAGTGGGCCGGTTCTCCGCGAACGGCACACTCCTCTGGACAAGGAACATTTAACACAATTTCGTTTGAGGATTCCCTAGTGTCCGCGACCAAAACAAAAGACTTGTTTCGTGGGTTCTTGGCAATTCGAGAAAACTTGTCCAATGTCACGACAATTCCAACAGACACTTGGTTATTGGAAGTAGCGACTGGACGTTGAAAGGTAGGGTTGTCAGATCTACGAAACGGGTTCCGATTGGCGGATGGCCTTATCCGTTCATTGGACTCAGGGCCAATGGATAGGGTATGGTGGCTAATTTCGTGAATGGAACGCCGCAATATGGGTGCGGATTTTTGGATTGGACTGTTGCGATTCCAAACTGAATCAACTGAAATACAACATTGAACTAATTCCTGAGTGATTTCAAAATGTCGACCAGCCAGATGGTCGCTGAGACGCGATTGCATGTTATGGTACAAGATTACTTGCAAATCAATATCCGGGAGTATTTTATTTAATTGGAGAGACATACTTTCAATGTCATCGAAAAATTCAATGAAGGGTTCGTTGTTACGTTGAATCCGAGCGTCAATACGTCTACGGATGTCTACGTCAGAAGTGGTAGAACCAAACCTGCTCAAAAAGGCGTTTTTAAAATTTAACCAATCAGATGAATTGGGTTTTAATTATAGGTATTTCCGATACCACACGGCAGCGGGTCCACGAACCAATAAATGAAAATTTACGATTAATTCGGGATATGTTACTTGATTGGTTTTTGAAAGTGTTTCCACTTGAAATAGGAATGTCTCTGCGCTGAGACCTGAGGTAGATCCATCAAAACAGATACCCCATCGGAAGATCGGGATATGTGTCCGGAACGAAGATTTGGAATGCTCTCTCCCGCAGCTTGGAGGAACATTTGAGGGTGACACAGCTGAATATGAGGACATAGAAGGGTCAATTTCCTCAACAGGGAATGTAAGATTAGGGTTGGGCACGAATAATGGCCTTTGCCTGAAATCAGACTCTATTGGAATGCACACGGAAGTATTTACTTGGGAACTATCTCCCACCTCAGCTACTTGAATAGGATCGGATGAGTTCCGATTGTAAGGATTTGATTTGATGGCGCTGTGTCGCGCCAACTCCAACGAATGGCTACTTTCAGACCGAGTGTTAGACATTTTAGATGTATACACCTTATTAAGCCAAAATGCCATAGGAACTAGGCATGTGTAGCTCATCGCGGATATGATTCAGTGATCCGAATCATCTTAGAGATCCAAATGATTCGAATTAGTGGAATCAGTTCATTTGGATCAGTAAATCTATCATATCTCATGGATCAGAAGCACAAGACACAAACCAATCATCCGCGAGCATGCTCCATTCAGTAATCTGTAAAGTAAAGAGAAATACACTCTTCATGCAAAGAGACGATGCAGCTCGCATTTGGATGGGCATAACGATGAATGTGCACATGAGATGATATGTTTGTAAATAATTTGCAGGGCTGCCAGAAGTAGTTTATGAATAGATGCATATATCAAGATGCAATTTAAAGTTTCGATTGTAGTAGTTTAAAATGTGAAATTATACAATATGATCTTATTTGAAAGTACAGATTTTTATCATTGTCAGACAGTAAAGGCGCAATTGTGCTTTTATATATTTTGTGTGGAAATTATATATTAACATATTTTGCATATAAAAATGTAACTTTATTAAGGTTTTTTCAGTCAAAAATGGGCTTCAAGATTCGGAAAGCGACGATCGTAAGTATTCCGAATGGAGTTTTATGAGCTCAAAAGTCAAGTAAGCAACTTATACATTTACAGATTTACCTAATTGTATGGTAACTGTATATAGCGTACAGCGTACCATATCTTTCTGTATACCTAACTCAACATATCAATCATCTCTTCTGACTCATTGCTCCAAATGATCTAGATGATCCAAATGATACATATCACTGATCTGGATCTTTTTACTGAGCCAGATTCAAATGAACCATTCACAACAAAGCTATGTTTTTGCCACCTTTAATAGGAACGTCCATGTTGTTGATGAATATTATTTATACAAATTACGTTAATACGAGGACCGATATAATAATTTAGAATTATATATGAAACGGCATACGATACGATATGTATTAAATATTTCCGTAAGGGAATTTAAATTTGACGAAATTATATTTTTACACGTGACGATATTTTTATACAAAACTAATATGGCGATACTGATTACTCGCTAATAAGCGAAACGCCCCAAAAGCTTATACTACCTAAAGTGATAAACCTGCGTTATCAACTACGCCAACGACAGGTATTCAAGAAACGATATATTAAATACGCGATACCGGCAGCGATTTGTGTGTGTGTGTGTGCGCGATTTACAAAATTTTTACGTAAATTGTACATGAATTTTTACAAAAGTTTAACATAGGTTTAACACGGTCAACTTCCCAGTAATATCTAGATAAACATTAAAAATATTAAACACAATAATAATTTTGAAAATAATACTGCTTTAAATAATAATAATGAAAGGTATTCATAGCAGTAACAGGAATGAGTTAATATTAATCATATCATCTACGGGAGCATCCACTGATTACGTAAGGCTTTTGGTGGATGAGTGATGATGATTGATTACCACAAATGCAAATTTGATTGAAATTTTGATGGTTTTCAAAATTTAAGCCGCTTTTTTAATTAAAAGACTTCAAAAACTATTAAAAATCTGCTCAAATTATCCAAACATTTTAAAACTTTGATTGACTTTACAACAAAGTCTTGAGAATAAAAGATATAAGGTAATATGAATCGGAAGAACCCCTTTCATATGGTAACTTTGAATGATGTTTTATTTTTTATTAATTTTTTTTCAGAATCATGAAAAAAGTTTTGCTGGTTTCTCTTCAAAAACTGATAGGAATGTATAAATTTTGTAAACATTTATTACTGTGTCGTGCAAATCTGGCTAAAAAAATATTTTTTATGATTAAATTAAAAAAACCGCTGCAACGGATCTTTATAATGTTGAAAAAAATCTAAGAGATTTTAAAACACGTCGATTGACACCTTAATGATGTAAATATTATCTCTGGTTCGTGAGATATAGTGAATGGAAGAAATGACCATCAAGATCATTATTACTGTTAATGATTTTTTATTTTTTATTTGATGTTTCTTGTTATCATGAGAAAAAGTTTTGATGACGTTTTTACAAGCACTGCTTGAAGTATATAAATTTTTTAAAATTTGAATACTGTCTTTCGTAAATCAGGTTAAAAATTTATCGTTTATAAAAAAAACCCTAATTTTTTGCACTTGTTTTCTTAAATTAAAAAACGGCTGCAACGATTTCTTCCAAAATGTGATGGATTCACACAAATGCTAATACGCGTCGATTGACACCTTAAGCATGCAAATCGTATGTTTAGTTCGCGAGATATAACGCATGACAGAAATGACCTTCAAAGGGGCGAAACAGCAAACCCCCCGACCGAAGTGTCCCAAAAACTAACCACCTCTTAAGATTGCAAAGACGCTTCGATTGACACCTTAACAAAGTCGATACGACTCTGTGTACGTGAGTTATGCTTGTAGAAAAAAGTGTCCACGAACGTACGTACGTACGTACACACACACACACACACACATACATCTCCCTTTCTAAAAACACTTTATTTATACTCTATAGACCTCAAAACGTAAAGAAATGTTGAAAATTTCAATTTCGATTTTCTAGGCGATTACAAGAACTTCCCATATACTGGGAAGTTAAAAATAATAACATCACTTGTTTTATTAGATTATTTTATTATAAATTTTCTTTTTTTATAAGAGAAACAGTGTTGGTATTATATGTTATGGTAAATCACAATCAATAAAAGAAATAGTTTTGATCAAAATTATCTAATTTACTTGTAGTTGTGTAGTGAATATTTTGATTTCATAACCTGCATATTTTAGCAGTTATCTGTACATTCTAATATGATCTCAAGGTTGTGTCTAACATTAACCGACTTGGTAATGGGAATAGTATAATGTTTGATTAAAGACTAACCAAATTACCGCCATCAATGCGAAAGTGACTATACTTCTTATCGTTGCATCATTCATGCTGTTTTTATCGGGTATACTGAGGACCAGGCCTCCTCCAAGGCGCTCGTAGTCCGATGGGTGCGGTCTCCCTGGGGCACTCCAATAAATGAATATTGCTCGATTCGCAAGTCCGCCAGCTTGGGCAGGATCCCAACTAGACGATCAAGAATTCTGCCTGGTCTCGAACACGACGACAGATCCTCACGAGGGGCTTCAACTGCTGCCTGGAACTCGAACACGACGACAGAGCCTCACGACGGGCTTCAACTGCTGCCTGGAACTCAACTTTTCAGTTTTCCGTAATTATCGCCTCCCGAGAAATACAGCCCACGCAAAACGGCTACAAAAAACTTACTACCGTCCGCCGAGGCCGGCAATCGGATCGCTACTCTTCCACACTCACGTACCATTTCCGGCACGTCGAACATCGAAAAGCTATTTTTCGCGTAGCGTGGTATGATCGATCACTCGTATTCGCGAAAGCTTGAGCACGATCCGAGGGTTGGAGCGAGATGGCGCGTTTGAACAGCTTTTTTCGGAACTTGGCGATCTTTACACTTTCAGCTAATCGTTGCCAGGTATGTATTTCTCGAAGTTAGTTATTACGTGTAGAAAGGCGCGAAGATAATTATGATAGGTACGCAACAAGAGGCAATACACGAAGCGCCCGTAATGTGAATACTAGCCAAAGACAAATATAATTGCGACAATATCAATAGTTGCAGTCAGTCGCGCTAAAAGTGGTGCCATTTTACACCTTGAGTTTCAACAATGTAGTTGACTGTCATACGGTGGATTTTCAACGAAGCTCCTCATAAAAAGTGGAGCTCAATGAGCAACCGGACATGAAAGTATGCCCATCAATTTAAAAGTGGACTTTTTGGTCAAATGAAAAGCGGACGTTAAATATTCCATCATCTTTCAGTGCAGTCAAAGCTTACATTATTGCAAAACTCTGAAGAAAACTTGAAGCAAGTGGCACTCTGATAACACTTCAGCTGCTTTAAGGTTCTTTTGGGAGATGACAACGCTAAAAAGACTCATGAATTACAAGTCATATCTGAAATGAGATGCGCTTTGTTAGACAATTATCAAGTTGGTGCGCGTGCATACCGTATAGACCTAGTCAAAACTTAACGGGGTAGTACCGGTTAAAATAATTTTTCATTTTACAATTTAATATACCTTTGGAAATCACGTTTCAAAAGTTTATTAAGATATTTCCAAGAATAAAGAAGTTTGAGCGCGCACGCCTTTGTTGTTTTTCAAGCGATATTTTTGATAATCGAAACTTTAAACGCATTTTTCTCGAAATGACGTTTTTCCAACGGCGGACAGCTATTTTCCGGATTGGCCTACCCGATTTAAATCAAATTTAGTGTGCTACTTTATTCAAGTATGCTGTGGATAATCTACCACAATATAAGCGAAAAATCAATCCCAAAAAATTTGGCAAGCGAAACAAAGTGAAAAAAGCGGTTTTTGGAATAAAAATTCAAACAACCGCTATTTTTTGATCATTTTTTTAAAACATTGTGATAGATTAACAAGTAAGAAAAATTCCTTTTTAAAATGCGGTTTGGTCTTCTATTTCAAATTTTTCATACCAGAGAATATCTGTCCGCAATGGGACGAGGTATTTTTCGACCTAGACCTAGTCAAAACTTAAAGTTGTATTATAAGGTCACTACCCTTAACCCGACCTAATCTAACCTATCATATATGGTAGCACACTAGAGCTTCTGGGGTTAATTCTATAATATTTGTATTGGTTTTATTGTTTGTTTTTGTCTCTGAGTCGCACTCAAGACTACCTGTTATCGTCGTTAAGTGATACTACGGTGTTAAAATGGCGTACATCTCGTTGTATAGTCGAAAACATTTATTTTGGAACTGTTTTTTTAAATTTTTGCTCTTCTTTTCATTCAATATCGTTCAGTTCAATGGCATATTAAAACTGCATTATAATTTTCTGTTTGCAGAATATAAGCGTATATGCGTAGAATGTATTTTAGAAATTCCCATTCAAGATGGTTCTGCTATGCTTCTTTCTTAGTAGAAAAATTTGTCACCCACTTATATTTATTCTACGAAAACAAGCGATAGAACGTTTGATCGAAAATAGTTGCAACATGAGGCAGATAATTCAATGCGAGATTTTTTAACTGTTTTCTATTTACTGTTCATATAATTTTGGGTGGTATCTTCGCTTTTTTTCTTGAAGTTTCGTTTTTGGCGTCCATTTTGAAAGTTTCTCATCGAAATTCCTCATCAATAACTATAAACGTACCTTTAACTATGGCGTGTAGCTCTATAATGAAAAAATCTAGCAGGTGTTAAAGATCGATATGGTTTCACAACAAGCCGCGAGGTGCGACCCTTGACGTGCACACGGTCAACTTCCCAGTAATATCTACATAAATATTAAAAATGTTGAACACAAAAAAAAAATGAAACTAATACTACTTTAAATAATAATAATGAGAGGTGCTCATTACAGTAATTGAAGTGAGTTAATGTCAACCATATCATCTACGGGAGCGTCAATGGATCACGTAAGGCTTTGGTTGGTTTGGGCAGGCTACAAAGCCTTTTTTACGTTATTTGTTATTTTTATATCGATGCTTGAAGGACAAAAGAGCGCTAGCAATAATAAATGCGTATTTTGTTATTACGCTTCCTGAAGATATTTTCTCGCGAGGTGGCCATTTTGAATAGTTTTGTTCAAAATTGCCATGACCGGCATAATCATTGAATTTGTATTTTTTTACGATTTTACATCAATGAGACAAATAATTATTTCTTATTTTCAGTTGATCTTAAAAAGCATTGAATATGGAATCAATAATCAGTTTAATTGCATGTAAAAAGTAAAATGTTTTACACATAATGATGGAGGAAGTAATTGAAATCTTACGAACACTAAAGCGTTGATTAGCTCAAAAGCAAATTTGATTGAAATTTTGTTGGTTTTCAAAATCTGCTCAAATTATGCAAATATTATAAAACTTTGATTGACTTTATAACAAAGTCTTAAGAACAAAATATATAAACCCTTTTTACATGGTAACTTTGAATGATTTTTTTTAATTTGGTTTTTTTTTCAGAATCATCCAAATTTTTTTTGCTGATTTGTCTTCTAAAACTGATAGCAAAGTATATATTTTATAAACATTCATTATTGAGCTGCGTAAATTAGGCTAAAAATTTATTTTTTATGGAAGAAAACCTAATTTTTCGCATTTTCTTTTATTAAATTTAAAAAAAACGCCTGAAACGATTTTTTTATAAAACCAAAAACAGCCCAAAAATGTTAGTGCACGTCGATTGACACGCTAATGATGCAAATATCATATTTGGCTCGTGAGATATATTGAATGTTAAAAATGACCTTGAAAATCATGATGACTTATAATGATTTTTTATTTTTTATTTAAATTTTTACTTCATCATGAAGATAGGGCTTGTTGGTTTTGTTACAAAAACTATGAGGAGTATACAAATTTTATACATATAAATTACTGCGTTTTGCAAATCAGGTTAAAGCTTATTGTTTGTGGAAAAAAACCTAATTTTTAGCACTTTTTTTTAATAAATTGAAAAGCGGTTCCAACGACTTTTTTAAAAATTTGATAGAATCACACAAATATCAATACAAGTCGATTGACATCCTAACTATGCAAATCGTATGTTTGAATCCGGAGATATAACGACAGCAATGACCTTCGAAGGGTCAAAACAACAAACCCCCCGACTGAAGTGTCCCAAGAACTAATCAGTTCTTAAAATTGCAAAGGCGCTTCGATTGACACCTCAAGAAAGTCGATACAACGTTACTTACGTGAGTTATGCTAGTAGAAAAAACTGTCCACGAACGCACGTACGTACGTACACACACATATGTACAACACTTTATATATACTCTATAGACCTTAAAACGTAAAGAAATGTTGAAAATTTCAATTTCGCTTTTCAAGGCGATAACGAGAACTTCCTATATACTGGGAAGTTAAAAACATACCCAATGATATCTAAAACACAGACTGCAAAAGCTCGTCGAAATTTTTGAAGTGAAAACTTCTTTTTGGTGGGGGAAATGTTATGGATTTGCGTCACCGACATGTTCATGACTGTCGCACGCGAGTTATACACGAATAGTAAGTGACGTACCACAGAAACGGTTTTTGTATGGGTGGGAACGGCATTTTCATTCTTTTCCAACCAGAATAGCGAGTGGTTTGGGGTACCACGTTTGTATGGCTGGAATAGGGTGAATCAGAGTGACTCGGTCTTGGGTGTACCGAGGAACGGGTGCTGAGATTGTGGTTTTGTATCAGGTGTGTGGCGGTGATTGTTTGGGAAGTGGTGAATCAGAGTGGTTTGGTCTTGGGTGTGGTGTGGAATGGGGGTTGTGATTGTGTGTTGGTATCAGGTGTGTGCCGGTGATTGGCGGCGTTGGTAGAAGGTTATGGAGGGTCTGGGTTGGGGCTGTGATTTGCACTGTTGGTAGAAGGGTGTTGCGGTTGTTTGGTTGTGTCAGGCCGTGGTAGGGTGTAGAGCATCAGGTTGTTGGCGGTGATTTTTAGCGTTGGTAAAAGACTATAGAGGATCGGTGTGTTGCGGATGTTTGGTTGCGTCAGGCCGTAGTAGGGTGTGGACGATCAAGTGTGTGATGTTGATTGGCGGCGCTGGTAGAAGGCAATAGCAGATCAGGTGGTTGGCGATGATTTTGAACGTTGATGGGAGGCTATAGAGGATCGGAGTGTTGCGGTTGAGTGCGTCAGGTAGTCATAGGTAGTAGAAATAAGGTCAGATGTTTTGGCTGTAGCTGTGGTTTGTGAGATGTGTCATGTGTTGGGAGATGTTGTGTGCATAACTGGTTGGTTGGCAGGAGGCTTAGAGTACGTAAGAAAGGCTGCTAAAGTCAATTTTTGTAAAATGGTGAAACAGACGCCCAGAAACCCTGACAGAAAAAACATAAATGTACCTCCATGTACAAATTCAAGTTGAATTTCATTCGTTAGCGATGCCGTGCATGTTAATTCAAGTTTTCCTTCAACCGAATGTATGAAGCACCTGTTTAAGACAACGAATGATGGGTACAGGTTAAAGCCTTGCACGTACATTTTCTGTGGCTCTGTATAAAATTTAGCTTAATGTAATACGAACCCATTGATTTCAATACGCCGTATTGCTGTACTTATTTGTGCGAACGAAGGGTGAAAAGAAGTGTGAAATTTTAATGGTAATAGCCATTCATACTGATTCGATCGTATCATCAATGGGTGCATATTCGTGTATCTGCATGGAATGAGAATTTCGATCGGTCGCATATCAATTAACTTCATGCACATATACGTTGAGATGTTTTCAAACAGGTGGTAAAAAATATCTCAAGTCTTTTTTGAAGGCGAGCGAATGATGGTTGAGAGGACGATCACATACATGTTTATTGTAATTTAAGGGATTCCCCCAAGGTTTATCGTGACGTCGCATTGACCATGTTGCAATTGGGTGCATATTAATTAACTCGCTTACGAACCAACAGACTTGCGAAAAAAGAAATATTATTGGAAAGATTTCGATATCAGCTGCATCTTAAACTGAAATGGAAGGTATTTTTCGACACTATAGATCACGCCGCGTCGGGAGGATCCTAAACGGCCGGTTGTGGAGTTGTTGTCGAATGTTACGCGTCTTGAGTTGAATTCAGGTGAAATGGAATGATGGGAAATGGTCTAATACATAATTAAACTGTGTGTATGCCAATTAGCAGATGCTTTATGGTTGCTGACGCTTGCTTGGTACGCTTGAGGCAAGAATCGCTGGACATGAAAAGACCTGTATATTGAACCAACTGAGGGTGAAAGTAATTAGTGTCTGCGGAAAAAATGTGTTTTAAGCAGTGCCTATTTAATTACTTAATACGTGTGGTATAGGTGAAGGTCAAGGCTGATGGTTGAATGCTTTTGTGTTGCGGATCGCGTATTCGTTCTGTATATTGAAATTAGCTGAGGATGAATATAATTAGCTCGTGTGGAAACATCTGCTATTGAGTATGTAATTACTCACCCGTATTACCCTATGTGCGCGTAGACAGTATAAAAGTGAAGGGTTGCAGTCAATTATCAGGCATAAGTTTTTGAAATCTTTTGGACGAAGTTGTGACACGAAAAATATGGTTAGTAATAATATTACATAATCCTTCGTTCTTTTTTCCAGAAAACTGTAGAAGTGTTGAACAATGAGTACAGTCCGGATCAACACGTAGCACTTGTTGCTTTGGAACACGGAAAGAAATATAAGGTTGAATGTTTTCGTTTGGTCAACACGCAATATGGATCACGCCTCACCGTACACCTAACCAATGGAACCTTTTGTTTTCTTCCACCAGGATTCTCAGAGAAAATAAAGAAACAGCGTCAAATTGAGGATCTAAACGAAATTGCGGAAAACTATCTGATTTTCGAAGGTAAAGATGACACTAGAGGTGGATATTTAAAAATAAAATTTGTTCAGCATAACGACGATGAATTTGAATAAAAAGTCGCTTTTGCCATACAGCATTGTTTTATTTCTATTTCATATTTTTGCATTTCACATCAGTGTAAGAAGAAATTAAAGACTGGTTTGAATGTAATTTATAATTTTACTTAAATATCTCTTTCAAAACTTTTCATTTCTCAATTTATAATAAAAACATATTAATTTTCTAATTTTGCCGGAGATTTTTTCCACATGGCAGCATTTACAGGTATCTGTTCCGGAATCGGCGTTGTCAGAAAACCAAGGGCAGGATTTCTAATGAGATCCGTGAATTGATGTGCCATACGGTATCGTCAAATACAGCTTTAGTGTGTTGATATCTTTTAACAGATTCTCACGATGTTCATCCAGAAGTACATCCTCGTAATCAGCAACAAAATCAAATCTACGTAGTTCTACTGTGCAAGACATCTTGTTTATCTAAAGGTTGTTTCTAAACTGACTATGTTAAATGCAAAAACCTCTCATTAAAAATTTTCTCTCTGAATTTTTTAAAAAGAACAGGGGCTATAATTTCATTTAGTTGTGAAATACGCTGGTGAAACCTAAATCTGTCACGAGCATGTATTTCCCACTCCCCTTTACGACTCATGCAATACGCATAGTTCCAGGCTATCATGCATCTAATGCAAGCTATATCGGTGAATTTAACATTGTTTTCCATGTTAGCAGACTGTAACAGACTTTTAGCAAGGTTTCACACTACATCTTTTATATCTATCCATGAATTATGCGCTGAAGAAAAACCGAGCCATTTTACAAGAACACGATTTTTCTCTTTTTTTAAAATTTTCTCGACAAGGGAAACATCAGGGTGCTTTACCTTTGATAATTCTAACTCATAAAAATCGCCTTGAATAGTGTTTCCTTGATAATCCTCAAGGATATATGTTCGCGGTTGTGTCTTTTTTACGACCCTTATCTTGAATATCTCTGTTGACCAATTCGGGGTGTAGCCTTTTTCAAAGACGTGCTTGTACTTGCTTATGCGAACATAATCACCGATTTTATATTTAGGTTTAGAAACAACCTTAACTTTCCTATGCAAAGTTGCAAGTAAATGAACTTCGTTAGATGTGTTGACATCTATAGGTCTCATTTTAATAGTGCGATGCTTGGTTCTAGTGTACTTATCAATGAGCCTTGGTAAAATATCAATCCAACGGTACTTACCCTTCATACTGAATACGTTTAAAAGATACAATTGAAAGCTCTTCTGCACAAAGTTTGTTTGACAAACGCATGAGCAAAATATTGAACACTAAAAATCTTAATGATAAAGCAAAATGGTATCAGTATAGGAATGTGCTTATGAAATTTTTAAATGCAAGGCGAACAAAACAATCATTTATGGAAATGAAAGCTGAGAATGTTTCTTCGAAAGACCGTATGACGGATAAATTTTTTAAAAATTTGCGCGGCAACACCACTCAGACGAGATTTGTGATTAAAAATGAGGAGCCCACACAAACTTAACCTTCACGGGTGGAAGAGATATTTGAATCGGTAAACGAAATGACACCACTAAAGTAAGAATTGCCTGCAGCTGTAAAGCGACGATTATCAGCAAGTGGGATAGCAAAAAGTCTTAAACCTGCTCCCAAAATAAGAAAAAGTATGTCTGATTCATTTCGAGAAACTGAAAAAGGGTATAAAGTAATAACTAGTGATGATGGAATGACACAGTATACAATCCCGATGGATATGAGTATCGACGAGCTGAATGATGTATCCACTGATTTAGATGAAAGAAATGATAGAGGTATAGTGACTTATTTAGTTCCAATCTCAGACAGGCAGTCTATATTAAGACCTTCGCGGCTAAACCCTAATCAATATGAGGCTGACTCTCCTATAAGGAAGCCTACGCGACAAAGTGAGCGGTTGATATTAAGGACCTAGCCTAGGTTCAGTGCAAGAAACCTGAATTGGGACAGAATCTAGAAATGCCTATTAACATAAAAGGTGCAGAGTTCTACGTGTGCTTCTTGAGTAACAGTTCCCTCGACATTTACCCTGACAATACACTAGCATCTTTCGAAAATATATTACCGAGTATGTGTAAGTTTACTGTCAACTGGCATGTTAGTATACCAGAAATCGCTCTACCAAAACGAAGAAATGAGAAAAGTGTATCAGATAAGGGAGGTATTTCTAAACGGTCTGTACCCGCTGAAGACGTAAGCGTTACCGAGGTACCACAATCTGTATCAATTGGAAAAGATTCAAAAGCAATAATCGCTAAAGTTGTTGGGTTGAGTAAATAGCATGTTCGTTTTAGATGGGATGCGAATGATTTGCAAAAGTTATGTTATAAGGGAAATGATATGAACTTTTCATCATTCCTTTCATCATTTTTCTTGGCAATTAAACCTGACTATTATAACTATTACTTAACCGAAATCAAACAAACAGATTTTTGTATAAATATTTATCAGTCTGGAAAGGTTGCTGAAAAAGTTTATCTAAAGTTAAATGCAAAATTTGAATCATTTCGGGCGTTTATAGACTACATAACTGGGCAGATTCCAAGAATCAAACGAAAGCATGCCGAATTATTACAGATGATTGATCAATATATTCATCCGGCAAATAGTTTAAGGAACAAGCGAAACAAAAAGGCGAAACCGACTACCCACACATTTCATCTAAAAGATTATGGCGTGAAGCTTAATGTACAGCTACCTATTGCGTCACCGATTAACATAACAGATTTCATTGCCCTATTACTAAGCGGAATTGAATTCAACGATGAAAACCTACTTGATAAAGAAAAGCCATCTGAAACCACAACATATAAACTGCGAAAACAAAATTGCCTCAGCTATCCGTGGGTCTGTATCCCGTGCCGTTAAAGAGTTCGGTACAGAAATATTACCCGATGGGTGGATCCAAACAACCGATTTCCACACTATTATTGATATGCCATACAAAAGAGCCGATGGATCAAAAGCTACAACTCCTGTTCCAATAGAGGTGGATAAAACCGACAATATAGATGGTTTATTCATCGACGCTTTCCTGAAAACACCCGTTGAGAAGCGCGATCCCGAATCGATAGATACAGAAATAAAAGAGTCGTTTGATAAATCAATATTGCTGGACAGTGTAAGTCAGCTGGAAAAATCATTGTCTGTACTTGAAAAAAGAACACATTGTGACTCATCCAATAAAGGTATTGATGATTGTGAAAAAACCGAATTGATAAACGTTTATACAGATATCATTAAACCCAGAATAATAGGAAATAAACTGGTAAGAAATCTACGGGCGATCCCCTTGAAAGGCTGTGATAGCGTGTTCAGATTCGAGCATGTGGAGTACTGTCCACTTGAGAAAAGCTTTATTGAAAGTATCTCAATCAAAATAACAGATCATCACGGTGAATTAGTCAACTTTGAACCTAGCTTTACTCCAACATATGTCATGCTTCATTTCAAGCGAAGGTTAGAATCTATAAATATTCCTACGTTGTAAATATCAACATAGTTTGGACACTGAATTTCACACGCGATGAATTCACACTACGCACGTTACTACCTTGTCCAGAGTGGAGGTAGATTATCAGACATTGGAGAACTATATCGATCGCCACTTGTGTACCAGCGTGGAAGGGGTGTTGGGAGTTTTTTCAGTGGGTTGATACGTTATCTTCAGCCTTTATTTCTGTCCGGTGCAAAAGCTATAGTAAAACAAGTCATCGAAACGGGAAAGTCCATTTTTAAAGAGGCAGGAAGTAAACCACTGAAGCAGGTACTACAGGAGCAAGGGAAATCTGCAGTACATGAATTAACCCAAAAAGGTATAAATAAAATCTTTGATAAAATGGAGGGTAGAGGACGACGAATGGCTATCAAAAGAGCTAACCCTTACACAAGTAAGCGTTTGAAATCAGTGCCTGAGCATAAAAAAAGGCGGAAGGTGAGAAAGCTGTCATCTAGCAAGACTAAGAAAACTATAAAACGACGGCGCCGAGTAAGAAGGCGTGCATTGGATATATTTGACAGATCGATAATACCTTCATGATGCAGAAAGACTGTAAAAAGTCTGATTTGGATATTTCTGCCTCCTCACCAATTCAAAACAGTATTTTGAAAACCGAAGAAGTTGCTTACAAACCAAATGCATCACTGGACAATTCTTCGGTGTTGGAATTTGTTTCGCTTGGTCATGGGGATACATATCGTGACTTATTCAGCATCTACTTACAGCTCAAGACGCAACTGATTAAACTAAAAAATGGTACAGAAGAACTTTTCACCGAAAAAGAAAAAAATTAAGAAAGTTGATGGGGGTGAAGGTTCAGCTGATCCGATTGGTGTAGCTAACAACCTCATGCACTTACTTCTTAGACAATGCACTGTACAATTGAATAGGAAGAATAAAGCTCAGACAGACAACAATTACCACTATCGAGCCTATATTGAAAATTTACTGAACTACGGTAAAGACGCTGCATCCACTCATTTGGAATCTGCCGGGTGGTATCTAGATCAGAATGAGATGGAGATGATTGAAGACTCAAGACCTGGTGGTGGTCCTACCGAGTTGAATGAAGGCTATCTTAAACGGTCTGCAATGATTGAGAAGAGTAACGTGGTCGAATTGATGGGCACAATTCACACATATCTGTCAAATCAAGATAAACTTTTATTGAATGGAGTGGACATTATCATTGGAAAAACCGGAATTTTATTTGTACTCGAAAGAAGATGACTTTAACCCACGTGTGACAATACTAGAAGTGACAATGTTCATGAATCATGTTACCGTCAACCCTAATATATTGTTAGCACATGAAGCTGTACTACAACGCACAAATGCCGTTTACCCATACAAGCGAGTGGAAGCGAAAACTTATACACTACCCACCAAGACATTCTCACTATCACTTGATAACGTAGAGATCGGCCAATTACCGAACCTGCTTGTTTTCGGTATGGTGGATAATGACTCATACACCGGAAAGCGCCCAAAAAACCCATTCAACTTTAAACACAACAGCATAACTAATTTCAATCTATCAGTTAACGGCGTTCAAGTGCCAAAATGTGGAAATCACGTATAAATATCCTACTTCCTCAGCTATAAGTACAGATCAGACAGGTGTATTTGGAAACTTAGAGCTCAAAAGGCTTGATGAAGATCTTATCAGGTCCCTGGCAAAATTCGCAAAAGTCTTCGTAAACAGAGACTCAACAAGGGGGTTCCTACCGAGTTACGTAACATCACACACAAAGGTTGTAAGCCTTGAAAACATTTTCCTGAAAGAACAGGAATGAACACGATAGAGATCATCAGCACATTGAGAAGTAACATTAAAACAAAGAGGTATTTATAAGGTGTTTACCCCTGTAATCGTTTACCTCGAAAAGTAAGGAAGCCTGCATGTGTCATCGCCAACACCGATCCGGCCAGTAAACGAGGACGCCATTTGGTTGCATTTTATTACCCGAAAAAAGGTCCGGCTGAGTATTTTGACTCATTTGGTAAATATCCTGATAACAAGTTCTTTAAAAAATTCCTTCATCAAAATGGAAAAGTGTTTGTGAATAATAAGCAGTGGTTACAGGGTGGCCTCTCGACAACATGTGGACAGTATTGTTGCGTTTTTCTACATTTTCGTTGTAGTGGCAGAAGTTTCAAAAAAAATCCTAAAACGGTTTTAAACTACAGGTTACAATTTCAATGATGGTGAAATTATAAATTTATTTCGCAAAATTTATATGAAGGACAATTCACAAAATGGGGGTGAGTTTTGTAACCAGACCTGCATGCGAGAAGGCGATATAAAAGCAACTTAAAATGACGTACTCACCACAGTTTACTTCTCGAGCTACGAAAGATGTCAACCCCTGTTAACAAGTCTACTAGTAAGCAATCGCAAGCTTCTAAACGTGAGGTGCAGAAGAAGAGAAAAGCAACGAAAACTTCATCTAGTATTATCTCCAACTCCAAGGAAACCAAGACAAAAACACTCCCCAAGTCTAGTGTGCCGTGCAATGAAGATATTCTTTTGAATTATACGTACTATCTAGATGGATGCCATAATCGTAGGATAACACTAGGATTTGACCCACGAACATTTCAAGCAAAGGCTATCTTTCACTATCATGGACGGTACCCGCTAGCAGTTGACCACAGCCAATGGAATACGTTGTACAAACACCTTAACAATTTAACAGGCACAGCAGGCGCTCATTTCCCAGAGAACCAATTAGGATCTTTGAAACGTTACCAGATACTTGTAGGCGTTGGTAGCATAACACTAAAACATGCAGAGCTATTCAAGCTATTTGAGATGATGGATTTATTCAATATGGTTATGCACCACAACAACCTGCCTTCGGAATGTGTTAAGGAATATTATGAGCTTCACAGTAACAGGTGCAAAGAGAAAGATCTGTTGAAGCTAAGTTATGAAGACTTTTTCATTCCATCTCGAATATATTATATAAATATTAACTATTCAAGACTTTTTTATGAATTTCCAATTTTATGCAGTTGTAATATTTTTTTTGACGTTTTGAAATAAAACAACACAATTATACATTGCAAAATAAAACATATTTTATTCTCACACTAGTAATACACATTATTCATTAAATAATACATATAAAGGTTGATACAATTTTGAGCGGCACATCTTGTTGTAGCAGTGGCAGTGGGTCGTGAATTCTACAGGTTGTCTTAAAATTCTTGAGCTGTCTCAGTTTTGGTATTTCTAGCTGTATTACGTTAGCATTTGGTAAATATTATTTTAAAAACTTTCCTTAATAGCGCCTTTCATATATATAGTCGTTTCGTTGAATTCTGTAAAAATGTCTGGAAGTCGATTATAATCTACATCACCATCACACCATCGTAAGCCATTGATATTAGTCACATCAAAATCATTTTGACCACGCGTTTTCGGGTGTAACTCCTGATAAGGATATGGTGGAGTAAAATGATGAACCACAGGTAAAGTTGATTCAAAAGGTAAAACAGCTAGTTCTTTCACAAAATATTGACCGTTTCCCCCATACACAAACTGGATGTCTATAATAACTTGTGCCATGTCTCACTGTTACACGGTTTGCAATGAAATGAAAGAAATGTTTAGAGTAGTGGTGCTTATATTTTATTCTGACAAAAAATTTGATTTCACCATAAGTGTAACGAGTAATTACTTAATTTCATAACAAAGCCAAAATAACTTAACTACTAAACTCAGAGATATAAAATTCATTAAAATAATAAGTGTATTAATACAATGGTAATATATCGGCGTAAGCAACCATAAAGCATCTTCTGATTGGCATACACACAGTTTAATTTATGTATTACTTCATTTCCCATCATTCCATTTCACCTGAATTCAACTCAAGACGCGTAACATTCGAAAAAACTCTACAACCGGCCGTTTAGGATCCTCCTATAGTGTCGCAGAATACCTTCCATTTCAGTTTAAGATGCAGGTGATATTGAAATCTTTCCAATAATATTTCTTTTTTCGAAAGTCTGTTGTTTCGTAAGCGAGTTAATTAATATGCACCCAATTGCAACATGGTCAATGCGACGTGACGATAAACCTTGGGGGAATCCCTTAAATTACAATAAACATGTATGTGATCGTCCTCTCAACCATCATTCGCTCGCCTTCAAAAAAGACTTGAGATATTTTTTACCACCTGTTTGAAAACATCTCAACGTATATGTGCATGAAGTTAATTGATATGCGACCGATCGAAATTCTCATTCCATGCAGATACACGAATATGCACCCATTGATGATACGATCGAATCAGTATGAATGGCTATTACCATTAAAATTTCACACTTCTTTTCACCCTTCGTTCGCACAAATAAGTACAGCAATACGGCATATTGAAATCAATGGGTTCGTATTACATTAAGCTAAATTTTATACAGAGCCACAGAAAATGTACGTGCAAGGCTTTAACCTGTACCCATCATTCGTTGTCTTAAACAGGTGCTTCATACATTCGGTTGAAGGAAAACTTGAATTAACATGCACGGCATCGCTAACGAATGAAATTCAACTTGAATTTGTACATGAAGGTACATTTATGTTTTTTCTGTCAGGGTTTCTGCGCGCCTGTTTCACCATTTTAAAATGCTAGTACGATCGAAATTCAAGTTGAGTTTGAACATACATCTATAGCTGCAGATATTACTTATCGATATTACAAGGAGCTCATCGTTTGCAAGTTAATTGTATGCACTCCTCTGCCGATACGATCGAAATTCAAGTTGAATTTGAGCATACATACATATACATTAGTAAAGTTTCTTTTGCAAGTCTCTCTGGTGATTCGTAAGCGAGTTAATTAATATTCGCGACATCGCCAACGAACGAAATTCAAGTTGAATTCGCACATGAAGGTACATTTATGTTTTTTCTGTCTGGTTTTCATGCGCTCCTGTTTTACCATTTTACAAAAATTGACTTTAGCAGCCTTTCTAACGTACTCTAAGCCTCCTGCCAACCAACCAGTTATGCACACAACATTTCCCAACACATGACACATCTCACAAACCACAGCTACAGCCAAAACATCTGACCTTATTTCTACTACCTATGACTACCTGACGCACCCAACCGCAACACCCCGATCCTCTATAGCCTCCCATCAACGTTCAAAATCATCGCCAACCACCTGATCTGCCATTGCCTTCTACCAGCGCCGCCAATCAACACCACACACCTGATCGTCCACACCCTACCACGGCCTGACGCAACCAAACATCCGCAACACACTGATCCTCTATAGCCTTCTACCAACGCTAAAAATCACCGCCAACAACCTGATGCTCTACACCCTACCACGGCCTGACACAACCAAACAACCGCAACACCCTTCTACCAACAGTGCAAATCACAGCCCCAACCCAGACCCTCCATAACCTTCTACCAACGCCGCCAATCACCGGCACACACCTGATACCAACACACAATCACAACCCCCATTCCACACCACACCCAAGACCAAACCACTCTGATTCACCACTTCCCAAACAATCACCGCCACACACCTGATACAAAACCACAATCTCAGCACCCGTTCCTCGGTACACCCAAGACCGAGTCACTCTGATTCACCCTATTCCAGCCATACAAACGTGGTACCCCAAACCACTCGCTATTCTGATTGGAAAAGATTGAAAATGCCGTTCCCACCTGTACAAAAACCGGTTCTGTGGTACGTGACTTACTACTCACACGTAATCTCAGATAATAAACATGTAACCGATTCCGACATTACAACATCATTTACACCTGTCCCTGAGCCTCGTAAATCTCTACCAACATTCCTCCCACAAAGAATATGAGTCATGTGATCACATATGTTGATATGACTCACCCATTGTCCCAATTCCTTTTTATATAAACATTAACCCATTAGACCCAGTGATGACAGAATTGGATTGTTAAAAACGAAATCATTACGAATTAATTGTTTTCGCGAACGTAATTACCTCTGGCATAAATAGTATCATAATTTGATGAGCTGTGTACAATTCATTGACACAAGACATCAAAATACCTTTAGTGCATGAAACTAATTGCAAATGAGATCAGTTCGCATAAACAATAAGCACTAATAAATGAGAGATCTTATTGTCGTCTAAGGCAGTCTAAGATTAAACCAAGTGATAGAAGTTCGGTATAAATTAAAGTTGTCTAGTTGTAATAAAGTATAGTTGGGAAGGAAAAATAAAGTGTATTTTTTCTAATTCGAAAGTGAATAAAAAACAACAAAAATAAAGTGTATTTTTTCTAATTCGAAAGTGAATAAACAACATAAGTGGCGCAGTCGTCCGTCTTAAGGAAGGAGCATCCTTTTAAAGCAATCGAACCTTCGAAAAAAGAGGTTTTGTTTTAGTAAGTACCCGACACCGCTACGTATAATATTCTTTGTACATGGTGTGCGAAGTAAAATTTCGAATCCGTACTTAACTAAAATAAAAAAAAGTGAATTGGATCCGTTTAATAGGTTGAGTCACTTCAAAAAAACATAAAACTAACGAGAAAATCGTTGGTATCTTAAAAAAAATATATCAAGGTATTACAAGTCTTTTCAACAAGTTGAAACAACTAATTAGCCATGGAACTTCAACTATCCTCCGAGGAACTAGCTCGCCGTCTACAACGGTAACAACGAAGAGTATTCCCTCAATACCTGGATAGATGAGGCCCACATAATCCTAAACCTATCACAGCCTGGATACCAGCAAACGTACATTTTGAGACTCATCATCAACAAGCTTCAGGGTTCTGCTCGAAATGCAGTCCAAAAGATTTCAACTCCGAACTGGCAGAATGTGAAATCATTGCTGATATCAACATTTGGCGTAAACGAAATATATAGCACAATTGTCAATCGAATTCATTTGGTTAGTTCCAGCATTAGAAATATAGGTGATATGTATCTTAGGCTAAATAGCTTGTTAAATCGTTTAAACATCAAATATTTACTAGACCGTAATCGTGCATTACACGATGAATTTAATCCAGTACGTCATGAGACTTTAGTACTAAATAAATTTAAATCTCTCTTACCAGAGTACAAAACATTTCTTATCGAAACTCGTAATTGTGTGACCTTCACACCTGTTGTGTGAAATTCAACAGAATACTAATTGCCAACAATTTGATAGTGGTAGAAGTTCGTATCGCCGTAGCCATAACTACAACAACTATCAGCCGCGAAATAATTCATATAATAATAATACGCGTAATTTCAATTCAAATAGTAATTCACCACGGAACAGCTCAAATCAGGATTACCATAATAACAATTATCGTCGCAATAATAATCATCATCCAAATAACTACCGTCAAAACTATAATAATTATCGCTCCAATAACTATTACAACAGATCAAATAATCGTGCTGAACCAATGCAGCTAGATAACACCGCGAGGTACGGAAATCGTCAAAATCCAAACATTGAACCAATGGACGTAAATTTTCAAATAACAGCCTCGGAAACCCTTTTCCAATAGGTAATTTAACCATCAACGATAAAGTGATCCCTGTACTTATCGATACAGGAACATCTACTACAAGTATTGATGAAAATTGTCTTAAAAGTTCTCCGAAAATCAAGTTAAATGATTCATTTCCGATCTTGGGTCTCTCTGGTACATGTTATGTAATCCATAAAGTTAAAAGTGATATGGCCAAAGAATTTGAATTATCTGAAACATTTCAAATATTATGGAACGTTATAGACTTCCGAAATAAACAATTTAAGGCAATAATCGGTCAAAACATACTACACCCATTAAACGCAATGCTACACATGGGAAAAGAATATCTTGAATTGAAAAATCAAAAATGTAACTGTAACTGTGCAGTCACTGTTGAAATTAATGTTCAATCTGAATTAAGGCAAAATCAAAATAATTCAGTAAATAAGTTGTTCGAAAATTTAAATAGCGAGGAATCTTGTGCTTTAAATGAAACATTTAGGGCAAATGAGGATATATTGTACAAAGAAGGAACAAACCTGACCTGTACAACAAAAACAAAGCACGAAATAATAACCAGCAACATTAAACCACTATATTCAAAAATATACCGTTTTCAACAAATTCACGAGCAGGAAGTTAATATCCAAATCAACGAAATGCTCAAATAGAAAATTATCCGACCTTCAATTCCACCCTATAACGCCCCTATCTGGGTAGTCCCAAAGAAAATAGATAACTCTGGTAGAACCAAATGGCGCATAGTCATCGATTATCGGAAATTAAACAATGAAACGATTGACGATAAGTTTCGTATTCCAAATATAGAAAGTATATTTGACAAATTAGGAAAAGCGCAGTTTTTTACGACTTCAGATTTGGCGAAAGGATTCCACCAAATCGAGATTCTGGAATCCGATCGTTACAAAACAGCCTTTTCAACTCCACAAGGACATTTTAGGTTCAACAGACTGCCCTTTGGACTGAAAAACGCACCTGCTACGTTTCAGAGAATGATGAACGAGGTTTCACACGACAATATAAGTAGAATATATGTTGTCTACCTAGACGACATCCTTACTTTCTCTACTTCGCTCCAGGAAATGGAAACAAACATAAGGATAATATTTCAGACACTTCGGAAGTATAACTTAAATATCCAGGTCGACAAATGGAAATTCTTTGCAAAACAAACAGATTATCTTGGTCATATCCTATCTGTCGACGGCATCAAACCTAATCCTGATAAAATAAAAATAATAAACAATCTTAAAGTCCCAGATACTTCAAAATGAATTAAATCTTTTCTTGGCATCACCGGTTACTACCGTAAATTCATTAATAATTATGCTAAAATAGCAGCCCCATTGACCGATGCCCTTAAAAAAAACTATAAAATAAATGCCAACAAACCCAAATATACAGTCAGCGAAATTTATTTAGCCGCATCCTATTTGTGCAATCAAATCTGGAAGTTACGCCGTAAAAGGAGTAAATAAATAAAAATAGAGATTATTTTAATTTACATTTATTATTTTAAGATAATTTCAGAAGGTTTATATATCCAAGTAATATCATCGCTTAAACTAAATAACAAAAACAAAACTAAACAACTCTATTCTAGAGCGAAATTGATTTAAACGCAGTCTTAAAAATCAACTTATCTACTATATATTTACACTCAAATTTAAAGAAAAAAAATATTAATAATTAGTATGACTTCCATTTCTATTTATAACGGCAAAAATTCGATGTGGCATAGATTTTACAAGATTTGTTAATGTTTCAATTTCAATCGCTTCCCAACATTGTTTAATTTGTTTTTTAAGGCTTGAAATATGACTAGATTGTCGCCCGTTCTTGTATACGTCTCTAGCTAAGATTCCTCATAGATTTTCTATGGGGTTTAGGTCAGGACTACAAGCGGGCCAATCCAAAAGTGTGATATTTCGCTCAATAAACCACTGCTTTGCATGCTTGGAAACATGGATCGCAGCATTATCTTGCTGAAAAATTAGATCCTCGTCCAAGTGTTGCTCCATAAATGGAACTAAAACGTCATCTAACAGTTCCACATAATTTTCTGAATTCATTTTATGGGATATAAAACAAATTGGTGTCCTGGCATGGTTACTAAAGGCTGCCCAAACCATAAGGCTTCCGCCTCCAAAGTTGCGGCTCATCTTGGGCGGGTTACTTTGGCGTAAGTCATGCCAATAATAACTGAATCCGTCGGGTCCATCCAGATTAAATTTTTTTTCATCTGAAAAGATGACGGTTTTCCATTTATCCCCCATATCCATGTGATTTTTCGCAAACTGCAGTCGATTTTGCTTATGGTGTGGTTTGAGTAGCGGCTTTTTACAAGGTTTTTTGTACTTTATGTGGTCAGTGGATGATAAAATTTGCTGCACTCGTCTTTTAGTCACAGGCAACTCCAATGCGCTTACAATCTGACTAGCGCTTATATGTTTTTTTGTTGCAAAAGGTATTATTTGACCACGTTGTCGATCAGATAATTTTCTATTTCCTTTCGTATTACAATTCTTTCCGTAATTCTCACGTAGTTTTAAGTAATTCCTTACTACTTTCTCGGAACGGGAGATTTTTTGAGCAATTTTCCGATTTGAAAGGCCTAATTCTTTAAATGCCTCAATGTAAGACCTTTCTTCCACAGTGAGATACTTTTGTTTCGGCATGTTCGTGAATAATCCTGTTTTACTGAAATTACTACATGAAATTTATTATACTCTTAGAGAACAATAAATACTTGCTAATGTGTATGCGTAAACGCTTAAAATTTCAAAAGAAATCTTAAAATACTGTAAAATTGTTTGTCGCGGCTAAATCAACTTCGCACTTTGAATTAATTAAAGTCAATATCTTGCAGTCATATCTCGTATGGAACTAGTACAAATTATCATTAATCCCTAAAATGAAACATTTGCGCTCAGTTACGTGATAAAATGTCCAAACTTGTCCATACTTGAAAGGAAATTTCGAGAAATAACGGTTTTCGTTAAAAAAAATTTGTGCGGCTAAATCAATTTCGCTGACTGTATTGCAGCGTTCGAAAAATTAAAATCTCTGGTGACTAATTTTCCAATTTTACATTATCCGAAAAAAACAAAAAAATTGTTTTAACTACTGATGCATCTGACACAGCGATTGATGCTGTTATTTCTCAGCAAGGACATCCTACCTGTTTTGCGAGTCATACACTGAACGAACACGAACGCAACTATTCGACCATTGAGAAGGAACTCCTCTCAATTGTATGGTCCACTCAATACTTCCGCCCCTATTTGTATAGTGTAAAATTCGACATTCGTATCGATCATCGCCCTATGATTTGGCTAAGCAACTTGAAAGAGCCAAATAGTAAATTACAACGCTGCAAAATTAAGCTCAATGAATATAATTTTGATAAACAGTATCTTAAAGGTAAAGAAAATAAAGTAGCCGACTTCTTGAGTAGAATTAATGCCGATAAAAATGAAATAAACGTAAATACTGCTAACAATAACCTAGACAATATATCAATAATATGCGATGACGAATCAAATGTAGCAACAATACACTTTGGGGAAGAAAGTCAGAACGACTTTATTCCGCTCAAGGAATGCATTGTGAATACTTATAAAACGCAAATAATAATTGTCCAGAAAAAACATAGCGAATATAAAAAAAATCATGAAAATCGGAAAATATATATCAAAAAAACTCATTTTAGCCACGAATCAAAATTACGTGACATACTGCGTTCCTACATGCCAGAGAAGGGCAGAATTGGCATATATAGTGAATTAAGCGATTCAGAATATAATAAAGTACAATTAGCAATCATCGGTTTATATTCTAATAACAATTATATTTCATTTATAAAATGTGCATACAATGCAACGGACATTACAAACGAAAACAAATGTTTCAAAATAATTAAACAAATTCACGAAAAAAGTAACCATCGAGCAATACTTGAAAACTATCGTGAACTAAAAATTAATATTATTTCAAAAATCTGTTCGTACTTTTAACAAAGTACATCAATAATTGCGAAACATGTAATTTAGCAAAGTATGATCGCCATCCCGTAAAACTAAAATTTAAGCTCACCGAAACTCCGAATGATGTAAACCAAATCATACATACTGATATCTTCTATATTTGTAACCGTCAATTCTTTACAAAAATTGACAACTTTTCAAAACACCTATACCCAAAGGAAACAACCGATAAAAATTCAATTACATTTATAAATTTACTCCGAGAACGAAACGCAAACTTGGGGAAGCCGCAAAAAATCGTTTCCGATAACGAATTTAATGTTGTAAATGTTCGAGATTACCTTCGTACTGAAAATATCGAGTATCATGTTTCTTCACCACAATCTCACACTGGTAGTTCTGATATGAGCAGATGCCATGGTTCTTTCAATGAACACATAAGAATCCTGAAATTAAAAAATCCTGAACTAAATATTTTCGAAAAAGTGCTAAAAGCTACTGAATATTACAACAATACGATACACTCAACCTCAGAGTACCGACCCTTAGAAATACAACAAGGCTTACATCGCAAACAATATTGTCACCAAAAATTTCTTTCAAAAAAACAAAATTGGTTTACAGAACATAATTGTAACCGCGAAGATCCTCAAAGCCATGTTTTTATCAAAAATCCTGTTAACAAATGTCATAAAAAACAACCAAAATACCTCAAGCAAAAAATACTCAAAACTTCTGATAACAATATAATCCAAGATAAGAAAAATAAACATAATAATAAAATTCTCCCTTCACGTATAAAACGAATCAAAAAATACTATAATCCAGATCCTGATCTAATATCGGAATTAAAAGTAACCAAAACAACTCCACCATTCAATACTGAACTTGATACAACAATTACATCTGAACAACAAAACATAATCCAACAGGCCCTAGAACCGAAAAATCAAACATTAATCTCCAAGCTCGGTATTAACATAAGTAGAGATGATATCAGTACGCTTAAAACAGATGAATGGATCAACGATCAAGTAATAAACTTATATTTCAATTTAATTTCGGAACGCAGTATCACAAATCCTCTGCTACCAAAAGTCCATTCCTTTAACACATTCTTCATGTTATGCCTTTTAAAATCAGGTAAATTCGGTCCGTCGATGGACTAGAAAAATTGACATATTTTCTTTCGACATAATACTCATTCCTGTTCATGTGAATAAAAATCATTGGTCATCAATTTCCAAAATAAGACCATACAATATTTCGACTCTTTGGGAAACCCAAACAATCAAATTTTTAACGCATTAGTCAATTGCATGGAACTTGAATCCTTAGACAAAAGCAGCAGCCATTGAATTTAAAATTCGAAAAGCACAACGTAGAAAACAGCCCTCAACAAACAAATTCTACTGAATGTGGAGTATTTACCTGTGTTACAGCAGAATACGTAGCAAGTGAACTAACTATTTTGCACAACAACACATACCGTTCTTCAGAAACAAAATCATTCTTGAAATACTTCAAACGAAATTATTCCCAAAAGCTTGAAACAATTTAATTTTACAGATACATTCACCACACTACAAAATTTCCAAACTCATTTTGCTTGCAACCGTATTTATGACCATTGGAACCGTTTTCGCTGAAATAACCATCGAGAACATAAACACCGAGTCTGGGATAATCCTAATCAAAAACGATCCCATCCGCATAATTCAAGATTACCGACGTATTTACCATAAAATAGACCTCAAACAATATGAATCAGCATTGGAACAAATAACTCGAGAAATTGCCCCTAATCCCTACATTCTCGATGCTATAAAAACAATTAAAGGAGAGTTAAAACTACTTCATTTCGATTACTTTACAAATCGAAATATTTCATCGAACCCACTTAAAATCAATCGTCACAAACGTAGACTAATTGATTCCATCGGAAAAGTCTATAAATTTCTTTTTGGACTAATGGACAATGATGATTTGGAACAAATTACGGAACACTTGAAAGTGATTGATACAAATAATCATAACATCTTCGCGAATAAAAAAAAAATTGAAAGGAGAGTTGGACGACCTGCACTTCAAAAAAATTTTACTCAAGTGGGCTATTGCTCACTAAGTCCAACATCTTCGTTTTGTGAGTAACCCCATTGGAAAACCCTGGATCGATAAGATCAATTTCCAAGTCAACATTTGACTGGCGATAAGCTGTTTGGGCCCCCACGTTGGGCGCCATTTGTAATGAAATGATTAGCAGCGAACGTTATCGCTTCGAAATTTCAAGCCAACAGGACTTTCGTCTTGTTGGCCTCAAGGACGTTAAGTCACCGGGACGAGGCAACGAACCCATGTGTCGTTCAGACGAATTCGGGTTCGGCCTCTACCTAGCTAGAGGAGTGATGGCTGCTGGCAGGCCAGCTCAGCTCGGCGCGTATCGTCGCGGGTGCGTTCTCTAGCATCAGTCCCGAACCTCATTTCCAGAGATTCAGCCATCAAATTGCCCGCTTACATACCGACAAAAAAATTTCATCCAACAAAGCAAACTATTCATCTTGTGAGACTTTACCTCCTACGTTACTTTACCAAAAGAATTCTCGCGCGCATACCGAAATAATACCGCGTTCCAAAACCTACCCGAGAGAAAAAAAATTATTTACGTTACATTGATCTAGTGAAAAAATTCCCAAACTATTCAAAGAAAACAAAAAAACGAAAGACTACCGCGTACCGGAACAATCTCTCGGGTGGCCGTGCTACTCTCGATTAGGAAGACGAGCTTCAGCGGAGCTCTCCAGGCGCAGATGTCGCTGCCTGGGCCCGCCTTACCATGGCCTAGTCCTTGCGTGTCCGCATGTGTTGTGCGCACTAGGCCCACCAATACTTACTTCAGCCGAGGTGAGTCCTGTTCCTTAAAGTCTGAAGGAGGGAGGAGCCTTATGGAAACTCTCGCTGATTAGGTTTTAATATTCCATGTTTATGCTCTTATTTTCGTTCTTTTCAAAAAAATTGGCACATCTAGGTTCGGTATAATACATTTTCTCTTTACATATATATTTCACTCTTATCATATAACATTAGTATTAATGAAAATTTAATTATGTACGTGTCCTCAAAATTATCTACACCCTGCGAGTTTTTCTATTTTCGCATGTTTTTTTTTGTATTATAATAAGAGCAAATTCAGCAATAATAATCATAACTCGATAAATTGTGTTACCTCATAGTTGATATAAAAATAAAATAAATGTTTTATAGAACTGTTTTTGGTTTTCAAATGTTGTTTTTCGATCTCAGTTCGAATCTAACCTATTCATGGTTCGCTAGAATTAGCAATTACAAAGACAAAGTTGATAATATATATATATATATATATATATATATATATATATATATATATATATATATATATATATATTTCATTCTTATTATATTGTATTCTTTCTTCTTTATTTTTGGTAAATTTTCATTTCGATTTAAAAGATATTAACAATTTCTTTTCTTTTGCCATACGTGTACAAAATTTGATGAAACTTTCTTTCAAGGCCTTGAGGGGAAGCTTTTAACAATACAAGAAAAATAACATGGCAGCAAATTAGTTGATAAAAATATTCTTAAATCTGCATTAGAGCGCCTCCAAAATAACCTTACCTTAGAATTATTTGCTCGAATCGATAAGACAGCAAATTTTTACGAATTAAATAGAAAATGTTTCAAGATTGTATATATATGTGTGTATTTAAATGTTTTTCTAAACTAATTATTTATCTAAATTATTTTTTTTTCAAAGTTCTCAAGCGCTCAAGCGGCTCTTGCATCGACAATTTGTTTGAAAAAAAAAAGAAATATCAGACAAAAATCATACAAATTACATTACGTAATCACACATTACCTCCCTCTAATTATAAGTCTAGATAAAATAACCTTAAAGCAAGATCATAATATAAATAAAACATACATTAACTACAACAAATTCATTAAAGTGGCAAATGAAATAAACTGGACTGCAGTATTGTCTGTGCAAAACCCTGAAAATGCAATAAATACACTTATAACTAAAATAAGAAACTGTATTCAAACGGTCACAACGCAAACCAAAAGAAAGAAAAAATTTAATAAACCTAGGAAAAATGGATCACGAAAGGAATAATCATTTCGACTAATACCAAACAAACTTTGTATAGCTTATGGAGAAAAGATCTAACTAACGCAGTATTAAAAAACGGATACAAAAATTACATGAAAATTTTAGAAAATTGTATCAAAGAAGCTAAAAGCGACTATGAAAAACGAGAAGTCAATCGAAACAGTCAAAACCCAAAAGGTCTGTGGAGAATTATAAACTCCAAATTAAACAGAAATAAAAAGCAGATTAGTACCATGACAATAAAATCTATATAGCAAAATGATCAAACAATAACTGACCCGTCAGAAGTATCTAATACACTAAACACTTATTTCAGTCATATTCGAGCGGAACTTAGTAATAAAATTACGCCACCGTTAAATGAGAGAATAACCTTACCTTTCAACAATTGTAACTCTACCTTTTCAAATCCTTAAAACAGAGATGAAGTTGCAATAATAATAAAAAACATGAAAAACAGAGCTGGAGGGGTAGATAAAATAAATATCAAGACGTTAAAAAATTTATCCAGCTATATAACAGATTCTTTAACTCACATCTTCAATCTATGCGTGGAAAAAATAATTTGGCCTCAATGCCTAAAACAAGCTGAAATTGTACCAATATTTCAGGCAGGAAGTAATCAGAATCCATCTAATTATAGACCGATCTCTCTTATATCCAACATAGCAAATATATTCGAAAAAATAATTTATAATAGAATTTATTGCTTCATTGATAAAAGCAACAAACTTTCGAACAAACAATTTGGATTTATTTAAGATAGAGGAACAACGGATGCACTAAAATATATTACTTGATAAAAGTAAGCTTTTGATACTGTCAATCATGACATCTTGTTGAATAAAATATACAGATATTGAATTAGCGGCAACGCATATGAACTATTAAAAAGTTATCTTACAGGTAGAGAACAGACAGTAAGAGTAAACGGCTGCATTAGTGATAAAAACGAAGTCATCACAGGTGTACCTCAGGGAGCAATTTTGGGACCTTTGCTTTTTATTCTGTGCATAAATGATTTACTTAAAATTATGCCGGAAGATTCTTTTCTATCGTATGCGGACGACATGGTGATTCTTTCATCTGAAATAATTGGATAACTTCTCAAGATAAAATGAATACACATTTAAAGAAAGTTGCATCCTGGCTTGCATTAAACAAATTATCATTGAATGTAGGAAAAACCGTGTATATAACCTTTGAATGCTATGTAGATACTGTTCCCAACAGTTTCGATATTAAAATAGGTTTAAAAAAGTTGAACAGAGCAAGCAGTTGGAAGTACATGGGAGTAATATTCGACTTGAATATGAAATGAGACAAGCATATTGAAAATATCATACAAAAAACTAAATATCTAGTCTTCATCTTCTCGAAAATTATGCAGTTAAAAACATTAATGATAATACATTATGCATTTTTCCACAGTTATGTTATTTTGGTATAAAAGCATGGGGAGGTGCATATAAAAGTATCTTAAATTTGCTCCAAAACCTACAAAATAGGATTCTAAAAATTATATAAAAACACCTTCCTAACACAAAATTGTGCGTTAAATATTGACCAGTTATTTATCTATAACTCTTTGTTACTCCATTATGGTGATCTAAAAAACAAATATATAGAGTCAGATAGCATAACCAGAAATAATAACCTACAGATGCCAAAAATATATAAAAGTGTGAGTAACAAAAACAGCTATGTTGTAGCATTAATAGTATACAATGTACTGGCAAAAGATCTGAAAACAATGTCTATCAGCATAAATACTATTAAGATTAAACTAAAAAATTGGATAAGATCTTGTCACTATCAAACAAAAATGACTACAGTATGTGACTAATCTAATGATATAAAGTGTAACAATTTCAAAGATATGCTTCAATGAAACAAGTGCTCTGAAACTACATATTCAATTATACTGGCTTATGAGCATGAATGTATTATATACGCGACGAGTAAGGAAAAATATTTCGAGTCATTAGGTTAAGTTAGCTGTAAGATAGTTTTAACTATGCCAGACCTATGTACAGGTATTCATATTACCTCTATAGGAATTTGCAGATGTCAATTGTAATTGTGAACTGGTTAATAAATGAAAGAAATTTCAGCTGTATAGCTACTGATATACTGCTATAAGCATGTCGGTGACGCGAACTCACGAGATTTCACCCATCCATAAAGCGTCTAACGCGCACAGCACACGGCCGCTGCGCGAGTTATGTTTTTTATTTACTTTCGAGTTAGAAAAAAATACACTTTATTTTTCATGTTTTTTATTCACTTTCGAATTAGAAAAAAATACACTTTATTTTCCTTCCCCACAATAATTTATTACAACTAGACAACTTTACTTTATACCGAACTTCTATCACTTGGTTTAATCTTAGACTGCCTTAGACGACAATAAGATCTCTTATTTATTATATTAGTGTTTATTGTTTATGCGACAGTTCGCAGTATCAGTATCTCATTTGCAATTAGTTTCATGCACTAAGGGTATTTTGATGTCTTGTGTCAATGAATTGTACACAGCCCATCAAATTATGATACTATTTATGCTAGAGGTATTAAGTTCGCGAAATCAATTAATTCGTAATGGTTTCGTTTTGATCAATCCAATTCTGACATCACTGGGTCTAATGGGTTTTAAATGTTTATATAAAGAGGAATTGGAACAATGAGTGAGTCATATCAACATAAGTGATCACATGACTCATATTCTTTGTGGGAGAAATGTTGGTAGAGATGTACAAGGTTTAGGGACAGGTGTAAATGATGTTGTAATGTCGGAATCGATTACAAGTTTATTATTTGAGATTACATGTGTAACTTCTCCCTCCTTTTGATCAATGTTGTCAATGTTGTATTTATTTTTCAAAGAATTACATTATTTTGCAATAAAATTATAGTGCAAATGAGCAAGAAATGAGTATAATTATAAGCAAAAGAATGAAACTCGTAGTGAGTATATTTTTGTGATGCTCGAATTTAGTTTCTTCAATTTTATCCAAGTTTTCAAAGTTTGCAAGTTGCAGATCATTAAGGCTAATAGTGCAGTAATATTCTGATATATTTTTAACAGGTTCTCAAATCAATATCTGTTGAAATTGTTTTACATCGTTTGTGTAGAGTTTCCCATGTATGTGCAGTTTACAATTACTAAATCTAATAACATAGGTTCCATCTAGTGGATACAATTTTCATTACAATTTTGATTATTATTTTCACATACATTCACTGATAGTAATAGACCTTTTTCAATTACTTCTACATTGCTATATGGTTTTAGTTTTATAATACATTCGATTGTTTTACAAAATAATTGATTATTTAATGATTTAGTGCGTTTTTCCGTACAAAATAGTTGCCATGATATAAAACTACTTCTGATATATTATATATGTTAGGAATTTTTCTAACATAATAAGAAAGTAATGGTAGCGATAACACCGGTATATTGACAATAAAGATGACTGTTACATCATTAGTTAATACATTTAATGTGATCTCTTTAAGCTCATCAATGTGGATAATTTGTGTGATTCAATTTCGCTATGTGTCAAAATTGATCTAGTCATAGTATCTGTTTTAGCTGAGTTTATGTTATCGATAATTTTCTCTAGTTCATCTTTAATAAGATCAAGGCTATGAGTTAATTGTGAAATAGCGCACGGCAGGCAAAAATAATAATTTTTGGAATCTTTGGGTGGATCCAAAAGCGGCAACCCCGCACACCGAGAAAAACCAACTTGCAGCGCTCAAGCCGGGGAGTCTGGTTTGGGCAGCTACCCGACCGGTTTTTGCGGAGAACCGCTAGGACGAGACTGGACCGGGGAGTCGTTTTTTGGAACTTGGGCGGTTGACTGGGTACGGCAGAGAAAAGCAAGTCCGCGTGGTGTGAAGCTGTTGGTGGGATAAATTCTGAAGATTGTGGCGTTCACAAGTGTAATTAAATAAAAGAAAACTGTATGAGAATCGCGAGTCGCGAAGAAAGGATTGTGGTTTTCGCGCGCGAAAGTAGATCGGCCCGAGTTAGATCAAATGGATAATTAAAAAGGGAGTTGGTCGGGGTTGGAGATATCATGTGTGTTGAATTCGTGGGATAATCCATTCCAATTCTTCACTTTTGTAGACCGCCTGTGGTAAATTGTGCGCGAATAATCTTTTCCGCGGCTATGACCAAGTGAAAATGAATTGTGGAGTCGAACTTTTGTGAAACAAAATATCAACGAACTAACAAAAATCGTAAGAGAACATTCGACTTTGAAAGGCTGCATCTGGGATTTGTGCAAAAACAAAATCTTTATCAGAATATTTTTCTTTTAATGCTAAATTTGTCAATATCTGTGCGGTGATCCTGACGCAGTGACATTTGTTCCGATATAAGCTGAGGTGACTAGTGCGTCAGCCAGAGGAAGCCCCTTAGCCAGATTCTAAAGTTCAGAAGGATGCTCCAATCCTAACCTAGAAACGCAAGGTCCAGGTACGACTAGAGAATGAAGTTTTAACGTGTGGTAAATATCCATAAAAAAATTACATTGAGAACTTTGAAAAAAAAAAGAATTTAGATAAATAATTAGTTTAGAAAACATTTAAATACACACATATATATACAATCTTGAAACATTTTCTATTTAATTCGTAAAAATTTGCTGTCTTATCGATTCGAGCAAATAATTCTAAGGTAAGGTTATTTTGGAGGCGCTCTAATGCAGATTTAAGAATATTTTTATCAACTTATTTGCTGCCATGTTATTTTTCTTGTATTGTTAAAAGCTTCCCCTCAAGGCCTTGAAAGAAAGTTTCATCAAATTTTGTACACGTATGGCAAAAGAAAAGAAATTGTTAATATCTTTTAAATCGAAATGAAAATTTACCAAAAAAAAAGAGGAAAGAATACAATATAATAAGAATGAAATATATATATATATATATATATATATATATATATATATATATATATAT
>OZ012659.1:41981198-42186158 GCA_963942545.1 Oxycera nigricornis
ATATATATTTCATTCTTATTATATTGTATTCTTTCCTCTTTTTTTTTGGTAAATTTTCATTTCGATTTAAAAGATATTAACAATTTCTTTTCTTTTGCCATACGTGTACAAAATTTGATGAAACTTTCTTTCAAGGCCTTGAGGGGAAGCTTTTAACAATACAAGAAAAATAACATGGCAGCAAATTAGTTGATAAAAATATTCTTAAATCTGCATTAGAGCGCCTCCAAAATAACCTTACCTTAGAATTATTTGCTCGAATCGATAAGACAGCAAATTTTTACGAATTAAATAGAAAATGTTTCAAGATTGTATTTATATGTGTGTATTTAAATGTTTTTCTAAACTAATTATTTATCTAAATTCTTTTTTTTTTTCAAAGTTCTCAATGTAATTTTTTTTTGGATATTTACCACACGTTAAAACTTCATTCTCTAGTCGTACCTGGACCTTGCGTTTCTAGGTTAGGATTGGAGCATCCTTCTGAACTTTAGAATCTGGCTAAGGGGCTTCCTCTGGCTGACGCACTAGTCACCTCAGCTTATATCGGAACAAATGTCACTGCGTCAGGATCACCGCACAGATATTGACAAATTTAGCATTAAAAGAAAAATATTCTGATAAAGATTTTGTTTTTGCACAAATCCCAGATGCAGCCTTTCAAAGTCGAATGTTCTCTTACGATTTTTGTTAGTTCGTTGATATTTTGTTTCACAAAAGTTCGACTCCACAATTCATTTTCACTTGGTCATAGCCGCGGAAAAGATTATTCGCGCACAATTTACCACAGGCGGTCTACAAAAGTGAAGAATTGGAATGGATTATCCCACGAATTCAACACACATGATATCTCCAACCCCGACCAACTCCCTTTTTAATTATCCATTTGATCTAACTCGGGCCGATCTACTTTCGCGCGCGAAAACCACAATCCTTTCTTCGCGACTCGCGATTCTCATACAGTTTTCTTTTATTTAATTACACTTGTGAACGCCACAATCTTCAGAATTTATCCCACCAACAGCTTCACACCACGCGGACTTGCTTTTCTCTGCCGTACCCAGTCAACCGCCCAAGTTCCAAAAAAACGACTCCCCGGTCCAGTCTCGTCCTAGCGGTTCTCCGCAAAAACCGGTCGGGTAGCTGCCCAAACCAGACTCCCCGGCTTGAGCGCTGCAAGTTGGTTTTTCTCGGTGTGCGGGGTTGCCGCTTTTGGATCCACCCAAAGATTCCAAAAATTATTATTTTTGCCTGCCGTGCGCTATTTCACAATTAACTCATAGCCTTGATCTTATTAAAGATGAACTAGAGAAAATTATCGATAACATAAACTCAGCTAAAACAGATACTATGACTAGATCAATTTTGACACATAGCGAAATTGAATCACACAAATTATCCATTGATGAGCTTAAAGAGATCACATTAAATGTATTAACTAATGATGTAACAGTCATCTTTATTGTCAATATACCGGTGTTATCGCTACCATTACTTTCTTATTATGTTAGAAAAATTCCTAACATATATAAATATATCAGAAGTAGTTTTATATCATGGCAACTATTTTGTACCGGAAAAACGCACTAAATCATTAAATAATCAATTATTTTGTAAAACAATCGAATGTATTATAAAACTAAAACCATATAGCAATGTAGAAGTAATTGAAAAAGGTCTATTACTATCAGTGAATGTATGTGAAAATAATAATCAAAATTGTAATGAAAAATTGTATCCACTAGATGGAACCTATGTTATTAGATTTAGTAATTGTAAACTGCACATACATGGGAAACTCTACACAAACGATGTAAAACAATTTCAACAGATATTGATTTGAGAACCTGTTAAAAATATATCAGAATATTATTGCACTATTAGCCTTAATGATCTGCAACTTGCAAACTTTGAAAACTTGGATAAAATTGAAGAAACTAAATTCGAGCATCACAAAAATATACTCACTACGAGTTTCATTCTTTTGCTTATAATTATACTCATTTCTTGCTCATTTGCACTATAATTTTATTGCAAAAATAATGTTAATTCTTTGAAAATAAATACAACATTGACAACATTGATCAAAAGGAGGGAGAAGTTACACATGTAATCTCAAATAATAAACTTGTAATCGATTCCGACATTACAACATCATTTACACCTGTCCCTAAACCTTGTACATCTCTACCAACATTTCTCCCACAAAGAATATGAGTCATGTGATCACTTATGTTGATATGACTCACTCATTGTTCCAATTCCTCTTTATATAAACATTTAAACCCATTAGACCCAGTGATGTCAGAATTGGATTGATCAAAACGAAACCATTACGAATTAATTGATTTCGCGAACTTAATTACCTCTAGCATAAATAGTATCATAATTTGATGGGCTGTGTACAATTCATTGACACAAGACATCAAAATACCCTTAGTGCATGAAACTAATTGCAAATGAGATACTGATACTGCGAACTGTCGCATAAACAATAAACACTAATATAATAAATAAGAGATCTTATTGTCGTCTAAGGCAGTCTAAGATTAAACCAAGTGATAGAAGTTCGGTATAAAGTAAAGTTGTCTAGTTGTAATAAATTATTGTGGGGAAGGAAAAATAAAGTGTATTTTTTCTAATTCGAAAGTGAATAAAAAACATGAAAAATAAAGTGTATTTTTTTCTAACTCGAAAGTAAATAAAAAACATAACTCGCGCAGCGGCCGTGTGCTGTGCGCGTTAGACGCTTTATGGATGGGTGAAATCTCGTGAGTTCGCGTCACCGACATGCTTATAGCAGTATATCAGTAGCTATACAGCTGAAATTTCATTTCATTTATTAACCAGTTCACAATTACAAATTGACATCTGCAAATTCCTATAGAGGTAATATGAATACCTGTACATAGGTCTGGCATAGTTAAAACTATCTTACAGCTAACTTAACCTAATGACTCGAAATAGTTTTCTTACTCGTCGCGTATATAATACATTCATGCTCATAAGCCAGTATAATTGAATATGTAGTTTCAGAGCACTTGTTTCATTGAAGCATATCTTTGAAATTGTTACACTTTATATCATTAGATTAGTCACATACTGTAGTCATTTTTGTTTGATAGTGACAAGATCTTATCCAATTTTTTAGTTTAATCTTAATAGTATTTATGCTGATAGACATAGTTTTCAGATCTTTTGCCAGTACATTGTATACTATTAATGCTACAACATAGCTGTTTTTGTTACTCACACTTTTATATATTTTTGGCATCTGTAGGTTATTATTTCTGGTTATGCTATCTGACTCTATATATTTGTTTTTTAGCTCACCATAATGGAGTAACAAAGAGTTATAGATAAATAACTGATCAATATTTAACGCACAATTTTGTGTTAGGAAGGTGTTTTTATATAATTTTTAGAATCCTATTTTGTAGGTTTTGGAGCAAATTTAAGATACTTTTATATGCACCTCCCCATGCTTTTATACCAAAATTGACATAACTGTGGAAAAATGCATAATGTTTTATCATTAATGTTTTTAACTGCATAATTTTCGAGAAGATGAAGACTAGATATTTAGTTTTTTGTATGATATTTTCAATATGCTTGTCTCATTTCATATTCAAGTCGAATATTACTCCCATGTACTTCCAACTGCTTGCTCTGTTCAACTTTTTTAAACCTATTTTAATATCGAAACTGTTGGGAACAGTATCTACATAGCATTCAAAGGTTATATACACGGTTTTTCCTACATTCAATGATAATTTGTTTAATGCAAGCCAGGATGCAACTTTCTTTAAGTGTGTATTCATTTTATCTTGAGAAGTTATCCAATTATTTCAGATGAAAGAATCACCATGTCGTCCGCATACGATAGAAAAGAATCTTCCGGCATAATTTTAAGTAAATCATTTATGCACAGAATAAAAAGCAAAGGTCCCAAAATTGCTCCCTGAGGTACACCTGTGATGACTTCGTTTTTATCACTAATGCAGCCGTTTACTCTTACTGTCTGTTCTCTACCTGTAAGATAACTTTTTAATAGTTCATATGCGTTGCCGCTAATTCAATATCTGTATATTTTACTCAACAAGATGTCATGATTGACAGTATCAAAAGCTTACTTTTATCAAGTAATATATTTTAGTGCATCCGTTGTTCCTCTATCTTAAATAAATCCAAATTGTTTGTTCGAAAGTTGGTTGCTTTTATCAATGAAGCAATAAATTCTATTATAAATTATTTTTTCGAATATATTTGCTATGTTGGATATAAGAGAGATCGGTCTATAATTAGATGGATTCTGATTACTTCCTGCCTGAAATATTGGTACAATTTCAGCTTGTTTTAGGCATTGAGGCCAAATTATTTTTTCCACGCATAGATTGAAGATGTGAGTTAAAGAATCTGTTATATAGCTGGATAAATTTTTTAACGTCTTGATATTTATTTTATCTACCCCTCCAGCTCTGTTTTTCATGTTTTTTATTATTATTGCAACTTCATCTCTGTTTTAAGGATTTGAAAAGGTAGAGTTACAATTGTTGAAAGGTAAGGTTATTCTCTCATTTAACGGTGGCGTAATTTTATTACTAAGTTCCGCTCGAATATGACTGAAATAAGTGTTTAGTGTATTAGATACTTCTGACGGGTCAGTTATTGTTTGATCATTTTGCTATATAGATTTTATTGTCATGGTACTAATCTGCTTTTTATTTCTGTTTAATTTGGAGTTTATAATTCTCCACAGACCTTTTGGGTTTTGACTGTTTCGATTGACTTCTCGTTTTTCATAGTCGCTTTTAGCTTCTTTGATACAATTTTCTAAAATTTTCATGTAATTTTTGTATCCGTTTTTTAATACTGCGTTAGTTAGATCTTTTCTCCATAACCTATACAAAGTTTGTTTGGTATTAGTCGAAATGATTATTCCTTTCGTGATCCATTTTTCCTAGGTTTATTAAATTTTTTCTTTCTTTTGGTTTGCGTTGTGACCGTTTGAATACAGTTTCTTATTTTAGTTATAAGTGTATTTATTGCATTTTCAGGGTCTTGCACAGACAATACTGCAGTCCAGTTTATTTTATTTGCCACTTTAATTAATTTGTTGTAGTTAATGTATGTTTTATTTATATTATGATTTTGCTTTAAGGTTATTTTATCTAGACTTATAATTAGAGGGAGGTAATCTGTGATTGCGTAATGTAATTTGTATGATTTTTGTCTGATATTTCTTATTTTTGCAAACAAATTGTCGATGCAAAAGCCGCTTGAGCGCCGATCAGATGATCTTGTTACTGTTTGGAAACAGGAGGTATATTCATTCTCCAAAAAAATATTCAAACATTCCTGGCTAATATTATCTAAAGTCATTAAGTCAATATTGAAGTCTCCGACTATATAATGATTATTAATGTTCGAACAATTTTTTTATATATTTTTTAATGTATTTATAAATTCGCTTTCCTCTAAATTATGAGGTCTCTACAGTGCCGAGACCTCAATAGTGCTTTCTGAATTTATTTTTATATTAGAACTTAAAATCGTCAATCTATCAACTATTACGGTTTCAGTTTTCTCAATAACATTCGTTTAAATATACATAACTACGCCATCGGCTCTGTTTATTTTGCTATGATTATAGTAAATGTTATAACCTTCTAGTTGATAGTATAGGTGCACTAGGTTCCAGGTTTCAACACATATTATCACATACGGCTTGTTAGTCATAGCCTCAATTAGCACTTCAAGCTTATTAAAATTTATATTAAGACTTCTTATATTTACATACAGTATTAATTTTTCATCGCCGCTTACATTAGTATTAAGTGAATTCAAGTCGTAGAAAATACTTTCTGCTTGTAATACTTCGTTGAAATCCGGATATTCTTCCTTCTTTTAGTTTCGTGTTTTCATGTTGCGAGGATGAGCTGTCATATTGTGCAACATTAGTGCTGCGTATATATTACAGTAAAACCCGTATATATGCAAACCGCTCATAAGCAAAACCCGCTTATAAAAACATAATTCCAAAAACCCCGTAACTTTTCTTGACGTTTTCTATTATTTTTGAACCTCATAAATGCAACCCGCTTTTAAGCAAAACCCCTTTTTAACCACAAAAGAAAATGTCAGATTTCCAATAATCAGATCGCTATTGCACCGTTTATATGCACATTTCTTATTTGTTCAAACTGTTCAAACATGTCAATAGCACCATTTGGGGAGCCACTGATGTAATAGCTTCATGTTTTTGGGGTGTTGACAGGAAGGCATTCGCATAACGTGGCTTAATTTTTCTTGATTTTCGTTATCTATAAAGTTTATTTGCTCTGTATTGCATGCATACTTGATGAGAATATTTGCGTTATTTATGGTATAAAATGCAGTAATTGGATATAGCTTTTTCTTTTTCAATGAAAGATGCAGTTTTTGACGGACATGGCGTCTCAACGTATATCGCTTACAATACGGCAGGAGCTCGATATTTTAAATTTAATACAAGCAGGAAGTACTCGCAAGGAACTGGCACTACGGTATAAATGTAATTTATCTACCATCTCGAGGATAAATAGCCAACGTGTGTCACTTGAGGCTGCAGCATATAAAAATCAAAATTTATTGCGCAAAATAAACCAAAAAGCGGCGCACGAGCAAGTGAATGAAGCTAATAGAATATGGTTTGATGAAATGAGAAGCAAAAATGCAATGGTTAGCGTTCCAATGATTATGGAACACGCAAAGAAGTTCGCAATTATGCTCAAAGTTCCAAATTTTGACGCTTCTAATGGTTGACTATGGCGGAAAAATATAACTTTCCAAAAAATGCATGGAGAGAAATTGCAAGCTGACCAATCATCTGCAGTAGAATGGGTGAAAAATATGCTACCAGCACTAATTACTGATTATACACCTGATAACATCTTTAATGCCGATGAAAGTGGATTATTTTATAAAGCACTACCAACTGGAACTCTTGCAAAGATGGATGAGATTCCTAGTGGAAGCAAGATCCAGAAAGGAAGAATCACCTTATTGCTTATATGCAATATGGATGGTTCATATAAAGATGTTTTTGCGATTGGTCGAACAACGCAGCCTCACTGTTTTAGAGGTAAGCAAATACTAGTTAAATATTTCAACCAGAAGAAAGCGTGGATGGATTGGTGCATATGAACCACAATTTTGACCCAGCTTAATGAAGAAATGTCTAAGAAAAACAATTTTTTTTTATTATTCATTGATAATGTTACGTGTCATAAATATGTTGATGACACCGAACTTTCGAATGTAAGAATTCATTTTCAACCCGCTAATACTGCGAGCATTATACAGCTCTTAGACCAAGGGGTAATACACTGCTTCAAAGCCTACTACAGGCAAATTATAGTAAGAAAGCAGCTTCTTGCATTTGAAAGCGGCCAGCTAAGCCAGTTTGCCAAATCACTTGACATGATGCAAGGCTTATTATTTGTCAAACGCGCATGGTGGATGTTTAGTCTTCAAACAATTCGAAATTGTTTCGGAAAAGCTGGGTTTTCAAAAAATTGTTACTTTGACACCACTAATAGAGAAGATACTATCGATTTACTAATTTCGGAGGAGGAGTTTCAACAATACGTCAATTGCGATAATGACTTACAATGTTATGGTGAACTTACCGATCGCGAAATCATAGACTAAATTCAAAGTTCTTCTGACGAAAGTGAAGTTGATGATTTTGAACAGAGTAACCACTTCTTCTACTCCGAATACGCATTTGTCTATGTTAATAACAATTCCGTACTTGTTGAGGCGTTCGAACACCATTTGAAGGTGTTGTCTATGTTGCTCGCTTGAGGTAGATGAAACGAGGATGTCATCTAGGTAAGACACGCAAAAGTCCAATCCCCTTAACACCTCGTCTATGAACTTTTGGAACGATTGTGCGGCGTTTAGTAGTCCAAAGGTCATAACCTTAAATTTGAAAAGGCCAAACGGAGTTGTAACAGCTGTTTATGGCAATGTCATTTTCCGGGAATTTGGTGAAACGCTCGTAGCAGATCTATCTTTGAGAAGATCGTTTTACCCGCTAAGTCAGCGGTGATATCCTGGATATGTCGCATCGGATAAGAATCTGGTAGAGTTGCGGCGTTCAGTCTACGGTAATCACCACATGGGCGCCAGGAGCCTCCTTTTTTTTGAACGAGTAGAAGAGGACTGGCCCAAGGGCTATTTGAAGGGCGACAGTAGCCTTGGTCCAACATGTACTGAAATTCACTTCTTGCGGCTTTTAGTTTGTCCGGCGGTAGCCGACGTGGACGTTCCGATACCGGTGGGCCTGAAGTGACGATATGGTGTTGCACTGCATGATGTGTGGTTGTTGTCAAAGCAGGATTAGTTAATCCTAGAAACGCAGTAGTAGTAGTTCGTGAAAGCGACATTCCGGATTCACGGTCGAAATGGACCCAAAAGGTGAACTAGAAAATGATCCCGAAGAAGTACACTTTGTTGTTGTATCGATGAGACATCTATTGCTTAGGTCGACGGCCAACCCATCCTTGCTAAGAAAATCAGCGCCAATAATAGGCTGTGTAACGTCAGCGATTACGAAGGGCCAAGTAAATGTTCGACGAAAATTTAATTTGAGTGTGAGAAGTTTCTCACCGTACGTGTTGATTTTAGTTTTATTAGCGGCGTAAAGCTTGAAGTCGGATGCGTGAAGCGGCTTCCCGGCAGTTGTCCTAGGAATCACCGAAACGTCGGCTCCTGTATCGATCAGAAAACGTAAATTTGTTTCACGATCATAGAGATATAGGCGGTTGCGTCCGGGGTCGTTGTTGTCCGCCTGATCAAAAGACGCCCCTACTCGTTTCCCGAATCTTGGTTTGTTGCGTCATGACATGGTTTAACACAACGTCGCGCGGCATCACCAAATTTACGGTGATAGAAACACATGTTTTTTGTATCGCGTTGACGCGATCGGCTTCTTTGCCTTAGCCGACGTGCAGTCGAAACACGCAGACACTCTATGTCCCGTTTGAGTTCGGCTATCTGAGCTTCGAGACTCTCAGGAACAGACGAATTTACTCCGTGATTGCTAGTAGCTTCACAGATGTGATGCGGATCTCTAATCGCCAAAATGTTATCTGCCATGTCGGCAAGGCGACTAAGGTCCGAAGTCTCGGAGATGGTAAGAATTGACTGGACTTCTGTTGACAGTCTCTGTAGCCAGAGCGTCTTGAGAAAGTTCACGCTTACCTTATTTTTGGCGGCGGTAGTCATGGAGCGCAATAGCTGTGAAGGCTTGCCTCTGCCTAGTTCCATGGTTGTTAGCAGCGATCGGATCTGAGCTTCCTCAGACAAGTCGAAGACGTTGATGAGTCTTGTTTTGAGTGCATCGTATTTGTCACTTTCTGGCGGGTTCTCGATGATGTCTGCAACGGATTCGAGAATGGCGCAGTCTAGTTCGCCGAGCACTTTATCAAATTTTGCAGTGTCTGAGCATGTTCTGCACAGTCTGAATTGAGCTTTTACACGTGCGAACCATAAAGATGGCCTTGTTTTCCAGAAGGGTGGCAGCCGCAGTTGAGCTTTATCGTTCACACTTGGCGGAAACGGCTCATGGGGGGCTGGGGTACTATTTGTGGCGTCGCTCTGACCAGCGTGGTTTTCGCCGACGATGTCAACTTGCGATTTCTGGTCGTCGTTAGTAGCCATTGAAGTTGTCGATTGATGTGAAGTGTCTGCGTCGAAGGGTCACCAATTGTGGTGTTGGGTTAACACCTACAAATAGAACTTATTAAAATATTTCTTTCGGACTTGACACACGTCTGCTTTATTCGACTTCTATTACATGAAAAGGGCGAATCGCAGTGATGCAACTTCGTAGCACAAAACTTATCCTCAATTCACAATAACGTTGTTCTTTTGTTGCTGGTAACGCTACAGCTTTAACATCTCGTAATGAAGCATTAAAGGTAGGGATGTTATGGAACGACAAAATATCGTATTAGCTCCAACCGTTCCAGCTCTACCAGCGTATTAGATTCCCTTAAGCGTTGCAGCTCCAAACGGCTCCGAGTTGAAACTCGGAGCCGTTTGGAGTAATTTTTGTTGTTAGAAACGATGATATTCGTGATTGTGACTGAGCGGGTATAGATATAAAGATTTTGCAGTCGGAGTTATCGAACACTGTGGGCCAAAGGGCTAATGACAGGAAGCGTTTGCTCACATTGCCCAGAAGCTGAACTAGAACTAGTGGTTACCGTCATGTTTGTTTCACACGTAGTTTCTTTCATCATCGTCATTGTTCTCCAGCTATCAGTATCGGCTTCGGCTCCAGTATCGGTTTCGGCTCCAGTTCCAGTCTACATATATGAATTTTGGAGAAACAGCTCCAACCGGAGCCAATATGTGATTCACGTTGGAGCCGTTCCAAACCGTTCCGAGTGCGTATTAGGTTCCGTGGAACGGCTCCGCTAATTTCGAACCATCCCTAATTAAAGGCTGTATCAAAGCTTCGACTGTATTTGAATTCAACTGAAGAAAACATAAATGTTTGGAAGTATATATCATACGAAAACAAAATGAACATGTTGTACAAAAGAAAATAACTGATTTCTTCGAAAAAACGTAGATATGAGTTTTCCATTAATATATTTATATACATGTATACGTTACTCGAACGGAAGTAATTTCGTTAATATATATGTATTTTTTAAGTGAAACTATTAATTTTTTAATTTTTTTGAGTTGGTTCCCTTTGCTTGATTTCCTTTATAGGTTCGTCATGAATATCAGCTTTTACATCGCGTAAAATTTGTCAATAAAAGGAATGATAAAATTCTTCGTTGAAAACATGGTATATTCACGCTTTGAGCACATCTTATGCAGACACATTGCTGTGCATAGCCACAGGAGTTAGATACAAACATACTAATTTGCATATATGAAGACATCGGATATATGCATGACCCGCATATATGCATAAAATTCTTCTGCCACTAGAGTGTGCTTTTAAGCGGGTTTTAATGTATAAGTGAAATTGAATGGATTTAGTGAAAATTTCAATGTGTATATACTGTGCATTGCTGAAATAGTGTTTTTGTTTTATTATCATTTGAATTGTTTAATTGTAGAATCATTGTGCAGTACAATAATGAGTACTAAATAAATATACTAATATTTTTAAGATAAAAAATAAATAACAGAAAATTATTATAAATCTTCGTATTTATTTTGGTGTTTGAAAATTTTGTAATTGTATTTATATTTTGTCATATTCTTGTTCAACCCGTAATATATTTGAATAATAAAAAACCACATAAACATGCATATAATTGTTGCTCGGGGTGTCATTAGATGTGAAAACCAGATTGATGTTGATAATTTTAATTCAAACATTATGAAATTTTAAATTTTACTACTGAAAGTTCTACGTTTTCACTTCCATCGGCAGCCTCTTTAACTGTATTTTTTTTTTATAAGTTTCGTTTGTGGAATCGTTAACGATTGTTAACTACAAGCTTGCTGTGAAAATATTTTTTTTTATATTCAATAATTCAGTCAATCCATTTCTGCAATTTAAGTTGTCATGATGAACAGAATTTCCAAAAAATGCACTTGTGTACATATGTTGCTGGATTGTGGCAGGTTTTGGCAGGTTTTGGCAAGCATCCATACTTTTTCATGCTTTTTACATCATTTTCTTTTTAATTACGTATTATTCGCAGCAAGAAACAGACACGGGTATTTTTCTTCCATGCTTTACAATTCAGATAATTAAAGTTACTTGCAACAAGACTTAGCTAGGCATCCCTGGCATTAATCTCCCAATTCAGCTGTATCGATTCCAAACAAATCAGCGATGTGTGAAATTTTAGTGGGGTTTTTAAGTGGGATCTCGTACTATAGGGTGAACTGCAAAAACTGTTTGCATGTCATTAATATCTTCCTTCTGTCTTTCAAGGAAGACTTAATAAAATTTTCACCTCTGTAAAATTCGAGTCTATTAAAAGATGGGTTGTGGCACAGTACACACATTTGATATCTAAAGTATGAAGAACTGTATGGAACATGATTTTGAACACCGTCGATAAATACGGTTATTGGATATTTTCAACATGAATACGTTGGTTGAGGTTGAACTTTAAAATGGATTCAGACTTCAAATCGAACCTTCATTTCTTTAAAGAAATTTTTAAACTTCTCGATCTTGTTTGCTGGCATTGTTGTACGAATCTTTTATATCCGTTCATGATATGGTTTTTGTAATTTTCTCCTGAATTCAATCTCTCACAGCTTTTACGTAAAAAAACTTAATTTTCATCATAAAAGCATTCATTCACATTCTTTATCTAACAGTATTTATTTCAATATTAGAAGATAGTGCAGCTTTCACTTTGTTTTGAAAATAACTTTATATGACGATCTCGGCTTTGTTTATTTTAAATATTTTGAAGTGATCTAACTGTGTGTGTGATTTATTTTGACATAAATAGATAATAGCTCTTAGTTCATCTTTCTATTTATCGAAAAATATATCGACCGTAGTGTAAGTCCATTTTCACTTGATACACAACTAAAGGTAGAAAATCAGAAAAGAATACACAATTTATCAACAGAAGCATCAAAACAAATAACAAAAAAAAATATCAGCACGAACGGAAGCAAAGAAAACAAACACAGAAAAGCATCTGAAAACCCAAATCCTAGGAACAAAACAGATGGCAAAACAACGCACCAAAAATGAAGATCATTGTCTTACAGTGCCTAAAACGGAAGTTGCCGTCGTTTACAAAAATGAATGTACATGATCAACAAAAACAGGAATATCAGAAACTGTAAATCTTAAACAAAATACTAGGCAACTATTTTGAAAACGTCGCCTATCATGCCTTACCCCCACGGATAACCTAGACCACAGTATAGGTAGACCCAGTATGTAATGTTTCATATAAAGGCACACTATCAAGTACGGCCCGCGGTTTTACGGGACAAAGTCATTTATCATATGTTTGCTACCATTTATGACAAAATGGCAGCTATCTACTGGTCGGGGCACTGCCAGAACTCGTATATGCACGTATCATGCTAGGCGTGAAAAACGCCCTTAGAAACTTCGGTTAATTGAATTACAATGCTGAAACGTTTTCGCTGAAACAAATTTCATTTGGTTTTGATAAATTGATTTAGAGAAAAAACCAAAATGACTGAAAAATGTCTCATGTGTTGAAGTGAAAGACGAAGTCCGCGAAAGTGCTTCATCCTCTGCAAATCTGGCAGTGATTGGCATTCGTCAATTTTTGCAAGCATATGGCGCCATTTCTTGGAAGGAAATTTCGTGTTTCAACGCTTCGATTGCATACTGAGTTTAACCTATACTGTGACCTAGACCAGCACCTCTAACTTTACTCGTCAGTTCCAATTTCAACATGAGGTGTCGTTTTAAATTTCGCGCCATTACTGAACTGTTTACACTCAACTACAATTCCGATGAGGTTTGCTAAATAAAAATTATAACATAAAGAATGTATTCTTTATGCTATGGTGAAAACTACAAGATAAGTAGATATAGATCTATTCAGATTTGCACAAATTATTGAGATAGTAATAACTCACTAGCGAAGCTGTGAAAATATCGAGCAAACGTTTCGGTCAGTTTGTATTGGTGTTGGTCATCATCAAGCGTCTCCACGTACAGCGATAAAAATATAATCGATACATTTGAACATTTTGGACAAGTTAGTGATGTTGATAAGTAAATCAGTAGAATAAATATTATATAGCACACTCGATATACATATAGTCATCCTTGTCAAAATAATAATAATATGCAGGAACTTGTTGGCGTTCTGTCCAGTGTAGGTCGAATGCAAAAGTTTGTCGCTTACACAAGAGACTAGGAGTTGCCGGGTTAAAGATGTAAAATACTAAATATTGTGACAAGGAAAATCAAAATTGTTAGGACTTATGACAGCTAACCAAAACTAGACAAAGCGTTGAAATAAAGTAAATTCGAAATTCTACGCATAAATTAAATGAAAAATTTAGGAAAATAAGTTCAAGAACTCACAGACTATATCTTATACCATAAATAAAGAGCCGAAAGGCAAAGAAGAGTTTGTTTCATGCATAAAAGAACTGACTGGAAACTCTGATAAATTACCAAAATACAACGTCATACTACTGGGTTACAAAATGTTATGGTTGGTCATACAAGCTTACTCGCATGCCCAACTGAATAAAGTTTGATTTATTCAGCAAAGACCGAACTTGACATAGAACAAACAACAAACAGGAACCTCGATAATTATTGGCAATGGTTAGTGCATACCAGGTTAAAGAAGTACACTATCTTCAAATAAAAAAACAAAACGGACATTGAACCTTTGATAAAAGCTAACACTAAAGTTTTCATTATTTGAGCAAACATAATACCTGGATCTAATATTAAACCAGAAAGTTACAAAGACAGTGTATATCAATGAATCGAGGAAAAACTCTTAGCTATCGATTCAGGTACTCCATACTAAAATCTAAATCACTAAGGCACATATTATTTCGAGTATTGTGTATGGACTCTCACACGATGATCCAACGACAAAAAATAACACAACGGACATATTAAGAATTATCGCCAATGCATATAAGACATACATAGTCTACGGTACAGTTTTATTTAAAAATTCATGTTGTAAATAGGGTAGGCGATTGATTATGTTGTCATTCATTTTGTATGTAAGAATTTTTTTCAATTATTTCTTGTTGTTGACTGGATGCATATAGCAAAACAATAAACAAATATTAACTTGGTTTCTTAAGTTCAAAAAATTTATTTTACGTTTGTTTATTAAAATACAAAGTGATGTCGAACAATAAATTAATAAGAAACATACAACCACGAAGTTTTCATTTGAAGTATTTGCAACTTTGTCGATCCAAAAATGTGCCAATATTACCAGTGATCAAAACAAAAAAGAATCTTTTAAATTCATTGGACTTCTTTGGAGATAGGGTGAAAATCGATGACTGGCTGTTGGTAATTATCGCGCTTGAAGAAGATGTGATGCTGCATCACATAGCTATTCGGATGAGAAAAGGATGTAAAGAAAGTATGAACTTAGTCTGTTTTTATAACGAACGTACTAACGAAATCATTTACAGTCATTAATAAAGTTGACACTGAAAAAAGAGCCCGAATGTTCAGAGGCAGTTGTGTAGTCGCTACGAAATTTGTATTTAGCAAGCTACTGGATGCACTCTCGAATTGTTTTTTACATAACAACATGTTAACATCAGTGTGTTTGGAAGGACTTCCAATTATTGGCAAATATATTTATACTATCGCAAAAGTAAGTTACATTATCATTTAGCATTTTTATTTTCTTTGACAATAAAGTCAAATAATGTATTTGCAGTTGTTCAAGTATGTCGAAGTTCCATGTAGGTTTGTTTCTGAGTTGATTTTGAATTTCTATATAGAAATTTGTATCACCGTATGATACGACTTTCCTTTTTCAACGTTGAGAGCTGGAAATCGTCAAAATATACCGATTCGCTCCTGCTTCTCGGCATGTCAGTCTTTTGCCTAGTCAAACCACCTCTGTTTCCTCCAACCCTCTGTCTCCAGAACTTTCTGACCATTGTACATTTACTTAGTACTTTTCAGGCGATAAATATAGGAATAAGAGAGTTTCATTATTTTTTTTCCATAATGCAGTTTGGTGTAAAGGTCTGCTACTTGTACAATTAAATGCATTAGGTTTCGCTGCCCATGCCTTAAGTTTTGGTAAGTATTACTATGAGTTTTGGTTTCCAAGTAGATGATTCCTTAGTGCTGTTTTGATATATGAAAGTTTGTTTATTTCTTTTAACTTATGAGGCAGGTGGCTGTCGAAATTAGCTATACTGTTAATTGGATCTCTCTTGAATCAATCTAGCCAAGCAATTTTATCAATAAATTATTCGTATTTCTCATGCCATAGTCGTTTTTTTTCCAAACTTCTATCTACGATTATTTTCATTGCTTTTTCTTTCCTTTTTCCATGTAAATCAACCCATCCAGGTTAAGCTCTTGCGTATATTATTTACGTACATCTTTGCCGTCGTAGTCAGCCCTTGAAGGTAAGGAAAAAAATATAGCTGAGTATTGAAAACTGTTGGTTCAAATTAACTAGTTTGTGACCATCGTGAATTCGTTTACCATATTGAAAGCTTCCAAGACCCCATTTCTTTCTCTTCCTTCATCAATGAAATCTCCCATGATGGTTATTATAAATCCATTCAAGTTGCTTTTAGTAGTAGCTTCATGTCTTCATAAAACGACACAACTGCTGATGATAAACTTTACTCAGTTGGGCATGCGAGTAAGCTTGTATGATCAACCATAACATTTTGTAACCCAGTAGTATGATGTTGTATTTTGGTAATTTATCAGAAATTCCAGTCAGTTCTTGTATGCATGAAACATACTCTTCTTTGCCTTTCGGCTCTTTATTTATGGTATAAGATATAGTCTGTGAGTTCTTGAATTTATTTTCCTAAATTTTTCATTTAATTTATGCGTAGAATTTCGAATTTACTTTATTTCAACGCTTTGTCTAGTTTTGGTTAGCTGTCATAAGTCCTAACAATTTTGATTTTCCTTGTCACAATATTTAGTATTTTACATCTTTAACCCGGCAACTCCTAGTCTCTTGTGTAAGCGACAAACTTTTGCATTCGACCTACACTGGACAGAACGCCAACAAGTTCCTGCATATTATTATTATTTTGACAAGGATGACTATATGTATATCGAGTGTGCTATATAATATTTATTCTACTGATTTACTTATCAACATCACTAACTTGTCCAAAATGTTCAAATGTATCGATTATATTTTTATCGCTGTACGTGGAGACGCTTGATGATGACCAACACCGATACAAACTGACCGAAACGTTTGCTCGATATTTTCACAGCTTCGCTAGTGAATTATTACTATCTCAATAATTTGTGCAAATCTGAATAGATCTATATCTACTTATCTTGTAGTTTTCACCATAGCATAAAGAATACATTCTTTATGTTATAATTTTTATTTAGCAAACCTCATCGGAATTGTAGTTGAGTGTAAACAGTTCAGTAATGGCGCGAAATTTAAAATGACACCTCATGTTGAAATTGGAACTGACGGGTAAAGTTAGAGGTGCTGGTCTAGGTCACAGTATAGGTAAAACTCAGTATGCAATCGAAGTGTTGAAACACGAAATTTCCTTCCAAGAAATGGCGCCATATGCTTGCAAAAATTGACGAATGCCAATCACTGCCAGATTTGCAGAGGATGAAGCACTTTCGCGGACTTCGTCTTTCACTTCAACACATGAGACATTTTTCAGTCATTTTGGTTTTTTCTCTAAATCAATTTGTCAAAAGCAAATGAAATTTGTTTCAGCGAAAACGTTTCAGCATTGTAATTCAATTAACCGAAGTTTCTAAGGGCGTTTTTCACGCCTAGCATGATACGTGCATATACGAGTTCTGGCAGTGCCCCGACCAGTAGATAGCTGCCATTTTGTCATAAATGGTAGCAAACATATGATAAATGACTTTGTCCCGTAAAACCGCGGGCCGTACTTGATAGTGTGCCTTTATATGAAACATTACATACTGGGTCTACCTATACTGTGGTCTAGGTTATCCGTGGGGGTAAGGCGTGATAGGCGACGTTTTCAAAATAGTTGTTTAGTATTTTGTTTAAGATTTACAGTTTCTGATATTCCTGTTTTTGTTGATCATGTACATTCATTTTTGTAAATGACGGCAACTTCCGTTTTAGGCACTGTAAGACAATGATCTTCATTTTTGGTGCGTTGTTTTGCCATCTGTTTTGTTCCTAGGATTTGGGTTTTCAGATGCTTTTCTGTGTTTGTTTTCTTTGCTTCCGTTCGTGCTGATATTTTTTTTTGTTATTTGTTTTGATGCTTCTGTTGATAAATTGTGTATTCTTTTCTGACTTTCTACCTTTAGTTGTGTATCAAGTGAAAATGGACTTACACTACGGTCGATATATTTTTCGATAAATAGAAAGATGAACTAAGAGCTATTATCTATTTATGTCAAAATAAATCACACACACAGTTAGATCACTTCAAAATATTTAAAATAAACAAAGCCGAGATCGTCATATAAAGTTATTTTCAAAACAAAGTGAAAGCTGCACTATCTTCTAATATTGAAATAAATACTGTTAGATAAAGAATGTGAATGAATGCTTTTATGATGAAAATTAAGTTTTTTTACGTGAAAGCTGTGAGAGATTGAATTCAGGAGAAAATTACAAAAACCATATCATGAACGGATATAAAAGATTCGTACAACAATGCCAGCAAACAAGATCGAGAAGTTTAAAAATTTCTTTAAAGAAATGAAGGTTCGATTTGAAGTCTGAATCCATTTTAAAGTTCAACCTCAACCAACGTATTCATGTTGAAAATATCCAATAACCTTATTTATCGACGGTGTTCAAAATCATGTTCCATACAGTTCTTCATACTTTAGATATCAAATGTGTGTACTGTGCCACAACCCATCTTTTAATAGACTCGAATTTTACAGAGGTGAAAATTTTATTAAATTTTTCCTTGAAAGACAGAAGGAAGATATTAATGACATGCAAACAGTTTTTGCAGTTCACCCTATAGTACGAGATCCCACTTAAAAACCCCACTAAAATTTCACACATCGCTGATTTGTTTGGAATCGATACAGCTGAATTGGGAGATTAATGCCAGGGATGCCTAGCTAAGTCTTGTTGCAAGTAACTTTAATTATCTGAATTGTAAAGCATGGAAGAAAAATACTCGTGTCTGTTTCTTGCTGCGAATAATACGTAATTAGAAAGAAAATGATGTAAAAAGCATGAAAAAGTATGGATGCTTGCCAAAACCTGCCAAAACCTGCCACAATCCAGCAACATATGTACACAAGTGCATTTTTTGGAAATTCTGTTCATCATGACAACTTAAATTGCAGAAATGGATTGACTGAATTATTGAAAAAAAAAACATTTTCACAGCAAGCTTGTAGTTAACAATCGTTAACGATTCCACAAACGAAACTTATAAAAAAAAATTACAGTTAAAGGGACTGCCGATGGAAGTGAAAACTTAGAACTTTCAGTATTAAAATTTAAAATTTCATAATGTTTGAATTAAAATTATCAACATCAATCTGGTTTTCACATCTATTGACACCCCGAGCAACAATTATATGCATGTTTATGTGGTTTTTTATTATTCAAATATATTACGGGTTGAACAAGAATATGACAAAATATAAATACAATTACAAAATTTTCAAACACCAAAATAAATACGAAGATTTATAATAATTTTCTGTTATTTATTTTTTATCTTAAAAATATTATTATATTTATTTAGTACTCACTATTGTACTGCACAATGATTCTACAATTAAACAATTCAAATAATAATAAAACCAAAACACTATTTCATCAATGCACAGTATATACACATTGAACTTTTCACTAAATCCATTCAATTTCACTTATAATATATAACTATGATATGCGAGTGCGAATATACACTCTTTAAATAAAACAAAACAAGTGAATGTTCCGTGTAACCCGTCTTTATTCTTTAAGTTATTTATCCAGACTAACTATTGAATTTCTTTCTTATCCTATTTATCAACAAAAAACTTCTTTGGTCGAGTGATCAATAAGATCACACGAATACTCCCATTTCTAAAAATAAATTTAAGGTCTCGTAAACATTTTCATTTTAATTGAAAAATACATCCTTCCATGCTTCGCTCTATGACTTTATGTGACCGATCGTAAACGTATTCGTTATGATTGGTTTCCATGCCATCAGGACGAATGGTTCATTTTAATTAGAAAATGCACCTTTGCATGCTATGACTTTATGTGAACGATCGTAAACGCATTCGTTATGATTGGTTTCCATACCATCAGAACGAATGTTCTTTTTTAATTAAAAATTATATCCTTCGCTATGACCCGCCCCTCCATAAGTTGCCTGTCCTCCCGCAAGTATCAATGTATCAATCTGTGAAGCAGATTTATTGAATTTAAAGTAAACTATAATGATGACGGTAAGTATGATCAATATTAGCATCAAAATTGTTCTATATCCAAGAGAATGTTTAATGTTTAAATTCTAATTCTAATATTCGGAAATTTTCTATCCATATTATCGATGTTCCTTCTATGTAATTCATTCAATGTGACATTCTTTTCTTGGCTGTATTACATATTTGTGAGAATATTGGATAGTATCATTTTATTACTAAAATGATCTATTCTGTTTCTGAATGTAAAATTTACAAATCTTAAAGAACAACTGGAAGGTTTAATAATGATATGTCGTGTCAGAATTGTCTCTTGATTATGCAATTATGTAAAAAAAAATTGTGGATTTTAAATTTTTCGTAATGACAATGTTCTCAGAAATATTTTCAATAAATTCTTTTGTATTTGTTTTCATTACATAATCTTCTGGGTTACGCAATAATTTTCCAATACATTTGTCTTCAATTGGTGCGGTTTCTTGTGCGGTCGGAATATCTTTCCCTTCTTTCAAATCTATTGTATGTGTAAATTTTACAAAGCCTTTAATTATTTTGATTTCTTCTAGTTTGATAAGGTTATATTGTCAATCACAAATTTTGCCGTTTGATAGTAATTATAAAAGAGACCAAGAGCACGAAAGTTCCTGTAAATGAATAAGCGGTTGGAAGTTTTTACGTTTCATGAATTTTTTTTTTCGTTGCTCTATTTTTGTTGAGGATGAAAGGTCTATCAATTTTTTTTGTTTTTATTTTTGTTTATAACGTATTTCGGGTTAAATTATACTGTTTTCCTGTGGCTGTTTTGATACTCTATGGCTGTATACTGTTTGTTGTCGATATATTTCTTAATTTCGGGATATTTTTCAGAGGGGATGATGCCATTTTGAATTTCTATCGGTTTGTGATTTGTTGTGGAATGTATCGTTTCATTATAATATTTGAGCATTTCTTGAATGTGTATCATATTTGGAGATACTTTGGACTGTTGTTTTAATTCTAATGTGTTCATTGAAAGTATTATTGAGTCTTTCGACGTCAGAATTTCCAGTTTTAAGACTTGGTGTAGTAAAGTGTAAAGTTATGTTTTCAATATTGAGAAAATCTGTAATGATATGTTTTGGTTTGCCACATGTTGCAAAGTGTTGATTTAAAGCTGCTTTTATTTCTATCCAGTTTTGTGTGTCTAGTGATATTGCTTGCGCAAATTTTGAGAATTTGTCGATGAGAGTTAATTAAAAGTGATTTCTATCTATGAACCATATATCCATGTGAACTACCTTATGTGGTTTATCCGGAATTCCAGGTTTAAAAAACGGAAATTTAGAAGGTTTTCGCTCATATTTACTGAGTTGGCAAGTGTGATAATTATTGATTATTTTCGTGATCTCTTTCTTTAGGTTTGGGAAATAGTACTTAGGTTTTAATTCTTTATAGACTTCTTCAATTCCTCTATGGTTATTTCGTTTATGTTCCTTTAAGTTTCTTCTTGAATCGCTCCCTTTTCCGTGCAATCAAAAAGTAAATAGCTACATTTTATAAATTTAGTGGCAGTATGTGGGGTGCTCCACTTTAAATATTCCGTTTGAAACTTATGGAAGGCATGCAAGTCTGGCATATAAAGTCCAATTACTCTCTTTTGTGGAATTTGATCATTTAATATGTATTGAAAATATTTATCATTTAACTCTTTAGAAATGCAAATTACTCGTGATTTCTTGAAATATTTCTTCTTTATAATGCGGTTATCTTTTCCCAATTTTATTATTAATTGATTATTATAAACGTTTAATCGAGACTCGGATATAGGGATATAATTTGTGTTATCTTCGTCAGCGCTATGGCATGTTGCTGCCATTGAGTTGTTTTCACTGTCGTCAGTATTGCCTATAAGTTCGATGGCGTTTATATGCATTGTTAAATTATTATTATATGATTTTTGTTTTTCATTAAAGCTTCGATTTTCGTTTGAGCTGGATTCTGCCCGCGATGCAGTTTCAATATGTGGAGTGAGTCGTGAGAGTCAGCATCAGCAACTTTATTTTTCTTGCCTTTGATATATTCGATTTCATATTTATATTCCTCCAATTGTAACTTCCATCGTTGCAACTTTGGATTTGGTTTATAATCGGATTTAATTGTAAACTTCCTACCAAATAAGTAGGGTCTGAAATATTTAATAGCCCAAACGATAGCCAGGAGTTCTTTTTCTATAGTCGAGTAATTCATTTCATGATCGTTGAAAGTACGTGAAGCAAAAGGTATAGGGTGGGTGTCTTGGGATGAGACTGCTCCTATAGCGTAATGGGAAGCATCCGTTGTCAGACTAATTTTTTTGTTGAAATCGGGATATTTTAACACAGGCTCTGAAATTATTATTTTTTCAACATGTCGAAAGAGTCAACATAGTCTTTATCAAAAGGATTTATTTTTATGTTTTTCTTAAGTCTTAGTGTTAATGGCTCAGCAACTTTCGAAAAATCCTTAATTAATTTTCTGTAATATGCAATGAGCCCTAGGAATGATTTTATTAACTTCCCAGTATATGGGAAGTTCTTGTAATCGACTCGAAAATCGTAATTGAAATTTTCAACATATCTTTACGTTTTGAGGTCTTACGAGTATATTTTAAGTGTTTTTAGAAAGAAGTATGTATGTGTGTGTGTATGTGTGTGTGTGTGTATGTACGTACGTACGTCCGTACGTACGTGTGTGCGTTCGTGGACAGTTTTTTCAAAGAGCGTACCTCACGTAAACAAAGTCGTATCGACTTCGTTAAGGTGTCAATCGAAGCGTCTTTGAAATCTTAAGCGCTGATTAGTTTTTGGGAAACTTCGGTCGGGGGGGGTTTGGTGTTTTGCCCGTTTGAAGGTCATTTCTGTCATGCGTTATATCTCGCGAACCAAACGTACGATTTCCTTGATCAAGGTGTCAATCGACGCGTATTAACATTTAAATGATTCTATAAAGTTGTAAAAAAATTCGTTGGAGGTGTTTTTTAATTTTTTTAAAAAAAGGGCAAAAAATTGTGTTTTTTTTCAAAAACAATAAATTTCATCACAGTCATCATGCTCTTCAACGTCATTTCTGTCATGCGTTATATCTCACGAATCAAACATAGGATTTGCATCGTTTAGGTGTCATTGTACGCGTTTTAATATTTTTGTAAATCTGTCCCATTTTAAAAAAATCTTTGGAGCCGTTTTTTTTCATTTAAGAAAAAAACTGCAAAAAATTAGGCTTTTTTCATCAACAATAAATTTTTAAGCTGATTTGCGAAAAATAGTAATCAATCTTTATAAAATTTATACATTGCAAACAATGTTTGTAAAAACACCATCAAAACTTTTCCCCATTATTATGTGAAAAATAAAATTAAAAATAAAAAATCATTAAAACTCATCAAGATTTTCAAGGTCATTTTTATCATTTACTATATCTCACGAACCAGATATAATATTTGGATCACTAAGGTGTCAGTTGACGTGTATTACCATCTTTGTGAAGTTTTCAACAATATAAAAATTCATTTCAGCCGTTTTTTTAATTTAATAGAAGAAAATGCGAAAAAGTATGGTTTTTTTTTATAAAAAATATTTTTTAACCTGATTTGCACCGCACAGTGATACCAGCTTATAAAATTTATACATTCTCATTAGTTTTTGAAGAGACACCGGCAAAATTTTCTTCCGTGATCATGAAAATAACTAAATAAAAAATAAAAAAATCATTCAAAGTTACCATGTAAAGAGGGTTCATACGAATGCTATTACTTTATATCCTTTATTCTAAAAAAAATGTTGTAAATTCAATCAAAGTTTTAAAACATTTGCATAATTGAACAGCTTTTTAATAGTTTTAATAGTCTTATAATTAAAAAATACTGCTTAAATTTTGAAAACCAACAAAAATTTTCACAATCAAAAAGGCCCCCACAAATTGATCCGCGTGAATATTCAATCTGTCCTCATCGACCAAAAACCTTACGTAATCAATGGACCCTCCCGTAGACGATATGATTCATATTAACTCATTCCTGTTACTGCTATGAATACCTCTCATTGTTGTAATGTTGTTGATGTTTATGTAGATATTACTGGGAAGTTAACCGTGTGGACCTCAAGGGTCGCACCTCGCGGCTTGTTTGCTTGATTGTTTTTGGGATAGGAAAATTCATTATTGCTTTTACTTTTTTTGGGTTAGGTTTGACACCTTTGGTTGTAACTATATGTCACAGGAATTCGGTTTCATGTTTCATAAATTCACTTTTATCAATTTCGATCTTTAGATTAGCAGATTTTAAGACATCTAAGATTTTCTTCAGAAATAAAATATGTTCTTGAAGAGATGTGCTAAAAATAATAATATCATCCATATACACGAAGCAGATGTTTCCGATATATTCAAAAAGGATATCATTCATTAGTCTTTGAAAGGTCACTGGGGCATTTTTCAAACCAAATGGCATTCTAGTAAATTCATAATGTCCTCTATCGGTTGAAAATGCCGTTTTCTGGATATCTTTTTCACTAATTTCGATTTGATGGAAGCCCTTTGCTAAATCGAGAGTTGTGAAATACATGGATCTCCCTAGTTTATCTAATATGTCATCGATATTCGGTATCGGAAACTTATCATCGATTGTAATCTCATTTAGTTTTCTATAATCTACCACCAATCGTCACTTAGTCTTTCCTGACGCGTCGCTTTTCTTTGGAACAATCCAAATTGGTGAATAATAAGGGGATTTACTTGGACGTCCGATCCCTTGAGATAGCATATCGTTGATTTGCGCTTCCACCTCAAACCGATGGACATAAGGATATCTGTACGATTTTGCATACACAGGTTTGTTACAAGTGGTTTTTATTTCGTGCTTAATGTTATGAATGAAAGTCAAAATGTCACCTTCTTGAAAGAATATGCCTTTGTAGTTGTTTAATAACTTCATGAGACAACTTTTTTCTTCGGAATTCAAATGATCATTTCTCAACGTCAAAAGAGGTTCTTAGGTTTTATATGTTTTCGGCATGTATGAATTATTTATATATTCTTCTAATTCTTTGTCTTCTTTCGACTGATATATGGGTAAAATCTGATCGTCAGATTCTATCACTTTGCTTTTTAAATTGATTATTACGTTATATTTATCGAAAATATTGTTGCCTAATAGCCCATCAAAAAAGTCACTGAGTTTATATTCGATAAATTGGAATTTTTCGCTTCCTCCGAGTTATTGGAAAGGTTCGATTTCAACTATGTAAGAATATGACAATTGTGAATTTCAAATGTTAGTACAAGACGTTTCTCTTGGGATACGTAATTTTGGATGACATAGATTTGGCCTTATGATGCTCATACTTGCTCCTGTATCTATAAGGAATCTGAGTGAAATCCCAAATGAATCTATTTGAATATATGGTAGGTTACTGGTTCCGGGGCAGTTTCCGAGGCAAGTTTCTGAAAATTTTGGATATAACTGTTTTCAGTTGTTGATATTGGGGGTTAGTTTCAGAGTTTTCGAATTTTCCGAGATTGTTAAAATTCGGATGGGAGTTATTTACGTTAGGATAGTTATTTAGACGAACTGGTTGCTGAAAATTCTGTCGATAATAATTTCTAAATGGTTGTTTGTGTTGGTTTTTATTTCTTTGTTGGATTTTGTTTTCACTATAATATAGATGAACTGTTTCAGTTAAAATACTATTTGCCTTTTCAATACTATCAGTATTCCGGCAAAATAAAAGTGTCCGGCTTGGCTCCGGTAAATTATTTTTTAGCACGTCAACAGCGAGTTTTTGATTATTCAAGATAACTTCAGACAAATTCGGGTGATTTTCCTGTTGTACTTTAATGTTTAAAGCAGTTAACCGTTTTTTAAAATATTTATAAAATTTATTGCAAAACCTCTGAATTAGGTTGTTCTCAGTTCATTTAATAAATGAGAGCTATTTCTCTGATCCATAAAATTCGCAAATAATAAACTTTTAACTTCGTCCCACTCCACAAAATGAGGGTTCGCGTCTATAATTTGTTTAACTTTACCAACTATCTTACTTTTTATAACACTTATAATTATTTGTTGTAAATGATGGTTGTAAGTTGACTGTGTTGGTGCCATTTGATCTTCCATATCGATGAAGCTTTTAGTTGATCCCTATTTCCATCAAAAATAGGAAGATGCGACGCGTGCTTTAGTGGATCAATCACGAGACTCAAAGCGACTTCCTCCTCGTTGTCCTTAATCTCACTTGTCTTTATACTATCGTTACCTGTTGCCATTTCGAATGTGTTGGCTGTTGTTCTGGAGCTTGAATAAAACTGCTTTGGAACTTCACCTTTATCTGCAGTCTGGAACTATAACCTCTTGAACTACACTTTTGCACTTTCTTGGAAATATTTGCAAAGCTTTCTAGCTGCACTGTTTTCACTAAGGGAAACACTTTCGCTCACGTATTTTTTTTCAATCGCGACGTTTAAAGCTAAAACCTTTTCGCGGTTGTAACAATCTTAAATATGCGACTTAAATTTGTTCGTTTTTTGGACCCTTTTTCGTTTTAAAAAGGATCCTACCAAATGTTCCAATGATGATATGCGAGGCACTCGAGGAAAACAATGTGGATGGTAACCTGATTAGATTTATCATACAACTGCTAAGCAGCAGGAGCATCAACTCCACACTAGGAGACAGTATCCTAAGAAGGAGGACGTGCAGAGGCACCCCTTCTATGGAACTTAGTGGTGGACAAACTCCTGTCAACAATAGAAGCGACTGGCTGCAAAGTCGTAGCCTATGCCGATGATGTTGCAATGGCAATATCGGCCAAATTCGTAAACACCCTATCTGAAAGACTAAACTTTGCCCTGAGTATTCTTACCAAGTGGAGCAAAGAGTGCGGTCTGAAGATTACTCCGCAGAAAACGGAATTTGTGCTGTTCACAAAAAGGTACAAGATTCCACGATTTCTCCCGAAAATACATCCTTCGATGCTTCGCTCTATGACTTTATGTGAACGATCGTAAACGCATTCGTTATGATTGATTTCCATGCCATTAGGACGAATGGTTCATTTTAAATAGAAAATGCATCTTTGCATGCTATGACTTCATGTGAACGATCGTAAATGCATTCGTTATGATTGGTTTCCATGCCATCAGGACGAATGGTTCATTTTAATTAGAAAATGCATCTTTGCATGCTATGACTTTATGTGAACGATCGTAAACGCATTCGTTATGATTGGTTTTCATACCATCAGAACGAATGTTCTATTTTAATTAAAAATTAAAACATTCAATATGACAATATACGCAGCACTAATGTTGCACAATATGTCAGCTGTATAGCAACTGATATACTGCTGTAAGCATGCCGGTGACGTAAACGCACGAGATTTCACCCATCCAAAAGTGCCTAACGCGCACAGCACACGGCCGCTGCGCGTGCGCCATTTATGAGCATCTCGGTGACGCGAAGCCATAACATTTTCCCCTACCAAAAAGTGCTCAACGTGGCTAAAGAAGTTTTCACTTCAAAAATTTCGACGAACTTTTGCAGCCTGTGTTTTTAGATATCATTAGGTATGTTGTTATGAAACCATATCGAACGTTTAACACCAGCCATAGTTAAAGGTACTTTCATAGTTATTGATGAGGAATTTCGATGAGAAATTCTCAAAATGAACGACAAAACGAAACTTCAAGAAAAAAAGCGAAGATTCCACCCAAAATTATATGAGCAGTAAATAGAAAACAGTTAAAAAATCTTGCATTGAATTATCTACCTCATGCTGCAACTATTTTCGATCAAACGTTCTATCGCTTGTTTTCGAAGAATAAATATAAGTGGGTGAAAAAAATTTCTGCTAAGAAAGAAGCATAGCAGAACCATCTTGAATCGGAGTTTCTAACATACATCCTACGCATATTCGCATATACGCTTATATTCCGGAAACAGAAAATTGTAATGTAGTTTTGATATGCTATTGAACTGAACGATATTGAATGAAAAGAAGAGCAAAAATGTAAAAAAAACAGTTCCAAAATAAATGTTTTTGACTATACAACGAGATGTATGCCATTTTAACACCGTAGTATCACTTAACGACGATAACAGGTAGTCTTGAATGCGACTCAGAGACAAAAACAAACAATAAAACCAATACAAATATTATAGAATTAACCCCAGAAGCTCTAGTGTGCTACCATATATGATAGGTTAGATTAGGTCGGGTTAAGGGTGGTGACCTTATAATACAACTTTAAGTTTTGACTAGGTCTAGGTCGAAAAATACCTCGGCCCATTGCGGACAGATATTCTCTGGTATGAAAAATTTGAAATAGAAGACCAAACCGCATTTTAAAAAGGAATTTTTCTTACTTGTTAATCTATCACAATGTTTTAAAAAAATGATCAAAAAATAACGGTTGTTTGAATTTTTATTCCAAAAACCGCTTTTTTCACTTTGTTTCGCTTGCCAAATTTTTTGGGATTGATTTTTCGCTTATATTGTGATAGATTATCCACAGCATACTTGAATAAAGTAGCACACCAAATTTGATTTAATTTGGGTAGGCCAATCCGGAAAATAGCTGTCCGCCGTTGGAAAAACGTCATTTCGAGAAAAATGCGTTTAAAGTTTCGATTATCAAAAATATCGCTTGAAAAACAACAAAGGCGTGCGCGCTCAAACTCTCATAACTTCTTTATTCTTGGAAATCTATACATATAAAAATGAATTGCTGTTCGTTAGTCTCGCTAAAACTCGAGAACGGCTTGACCGATTTGACTAATTTTGGTCTTGAATAATTTGTGGAAGTCCAGAGAAGGTTTACAAGGTGTATAAATATAAAAATGCTAGGAATTAAATAAAAACAACAATTTTGTTTTCCCTTTGATGTGCAAATCAACGAAACACCAATTTGCAACATCGCCAAACATTGCGCAATGGCCAAGATCCTACAGGTACGCAAATTGAATGTTTGAGATGAATGCACAATGGCCCATAAGAGGCGGCTGGAGGCACTGGACAGAACGTTGAAAGATCTTCGTGACAACCAAAATATTTTTGGTGGGACGGGAGATTTTTCAGACTCTTCCAGTTATTCCCCGATCAACTGTTGTTGATGAACAAAAAACATGCCTAAAATCATCGAATTTGTGTCGGTACGTAAAGACACTAAACATGCGCGTATTTTTGCAACAAGATGAAACTGCAAATGTGTTTGCGAAGCAGTTGTTAGACATTGGAAATAATAAAGTCGCAGTGGACACCTCGACCGGATTCATTACATTACCCACAGATTTCTGTCACATCACAGACTCAAAAGAGAAGCTTATTCAGCGTGTTTTCCCAGATATAGCGCAACAGTTCAATAACCATAATTGACTGGGTGAACGAACAATATTGGCGGCGAAAAATAAATATGTCGAGGATCTCAATGCGACCATTCAGAATTTTCTTCCGGGACAATTGGTTTCCTTCAAATCAGTCGACACCGTTATGAACCAGGATGACGTAGTCAACTATCCCACGGAGTTTTTAAATACACAGAAATTGCCTGCATTACCACCTCACAATTTGCAGTTAAAAGTAGTATCAGTTGTCATCATTCTGCGTAATATTAATCAACCTCGACTGTGCAAGGGAACAAGACAGGCTGTGAAAAAGGTGATGAATAACGTCATTGAGGCAACAATCATAAAGGGAAAATACAAAGGAGAGGATGTCTTGATCCCGCGTATACCGATGATTCCAATGGATTTACCATTCGATTTTACACGTTTACAATTTTCAGTAGGTCTGGCCTTTCCGATGACCACAAATAAATCGCAAGGCCAGTCGTTGGAAGTTTGGGGAATCAAGTTTGAGTTCCCCTGTTTCGCGCAACAATTATATGTCGCGTGTTCGCGCGTAGGAAAACCGTCATCTTTGTTTATTTACGCACCACAAAACCAAACATAAATTATTGTTTATCAGAAAGCTTTAAATTGATTAACAGACTGTATCATAACGATGTGGTGTGTATGTTAATATCAAATTGAAACCTTATAAATAGCCAGTGTTTAAGAAAAACTCTGCTTTGTAAGTAAGCAACAGCATGTGTAATTAATTGAAAATAATAATAAAACTTCATTCATGCCGAGCCTTTTTTTATTAACTAGCTGCCCGGACAGACTTCGTTCTGTCAAAATTTATTGGTCTGTCGCAGTCCAATAGAAAAAATTAATTTTATTAATAAAAAATTAAAATACTTTTTTTAATTTTTTTTTAAATTTTTCTCTCCGTAAGATCCATCCTTGTGCCTTAAGGAAAATATATTTAAAAAAATAGCCGAATCGGTCGAGGCGTTCTCGAGTTTTGCGCCTAGCAACACATTTGGCGATTCATTTTTATTTATATAGATTACGGATGTCTTTTGTTTGTTTTAAGTTTATTTTATACAAAAGTTTACGTCTTCTACTTATAAATTGAGTCAGCACGAAGTCTCTCGGGCCAGCTGGTATCTTAATAAAATTTTGAAACGTGATTTCCAAAGGTATATTAAATTGAAAAACGAAAAATTATTTTAACCGGTACTACCCCGTTAAGTTTTGACTAGGTCTATACGGTATGCACGCGAGTTACGTTTTTGGTTAATCGTTGTGTCAAAATAAAGAATCGGTCAATTTCCTCGACGCGGAATTGCCAAGATGAATAAAAACACTGATTTTATTATTAAAAAAAAGGTTGACTTTATTTTCTAAAGATCCAAGTTTTAATTCTTCACAATTCTTGATTTGAACTGAATTCAGCTTATGGTTCGACTTAATTAACTAAGTGAACTGCAGAACTATTTCTTAGTGGGTAGAGGACTATTGTACTGTAACTGAGTCTCTTATTATATTGCTTGGCGTATTTATACGTTTGGTATGCTGCATCAGCATTTGTAATTCGATCTTCTATTTGCAATAGATCGTGGACCTTGATAATTGATTTTGGACTGACCATGCAATTAAATGTGAGAATGTTTATTTAGAGTTGGGCTGAGTATTTGGATAGAAATTGGTTGTTATGATTGATTCTGTCGGGATGTTTATATTAATTGGTGAGTTACTCCGGGTGTTTATGTTATTGAAATTGGTTGTACGTGACTGATTGGATATTCGTGGTTTCGGGGTAGGAGGAGTATGTATGATAGAGGGTATGTCGGGTATAGTATGGGATGTATGTGTAACTTCTCCCTTCTTAAGACCTTTGTTGTCCTCAACAAATTTGAATATTGGTACGTTGTTATTTTTTTGTTGTCATTATTTATATTTACATTAAAATCGGAAGATTTATTTTTGCAGTCAAAGTAGAAAATTAATGAATTTTCGAGGATTATATTAATTTTAAACGTTACTGATTCAGTTGTAATGTTGTTTTTGGTATTAAAGTATTTTATTTCCTCTATTTTGTCTAAGTTTTTTTTCGTTATTCAATTTTAGGTTTTTTAAAATTAATTTCCCTAATATACCCAGTAGTGATTGTGATAGGATTTAATATTAATATTTGTTTCAATTCTTTTTTATCATTGTAATCCACCTTGCCGAGTAATTCTAATTTACAGTTGCTGAATCTTAATATAAAATGTCCATTTAATTTATATGTTTTTTCATTACAGTTTTGTTTTATTGATTCATTCATATTGAAAGCTCTAACTCTTTCTATTTCTTTCACATGAGAAATATAACTTGCAATAATAATACAATCCCTTTTGTTACATTTTGTTTCATTTGGAAGAGATTTTTACATGTTTTTTCGCTTTTGTAGTAAGTTCCTTGGAACAATATTGCTTTTTTAGCATGTTTAATGTTTGATCGTTTTATTTGGAACTTGTTGAACATAATAAGATATTAGTGATTGTGTTAAAACTGGAGTATTTATAACGAATATGAAAATACTATTTGTGATAAAAACGTTAATATTTATATCTCTTAGTTCGTCTTTTATTAGATCAAGATTATGTACTAATTGCATGTTTAACAAAATTTCGTTTATTTGCTTTGTTTTGTTTGTGTCTGTTGCTAATTGATTGAAGAGTTACCAACCACCATACCAACATTATTTATATTTTGGATAATTTTGTCTAAGTTGCTCTGGAACGCGTTCTTCATCTTTACTTGTTGGTTCATTGATTTAATTATTTCGTGGTTATTGGAGTCGATTATATTTAGGTGACTCATGATTTCTTCAAAGTCGTTGTTATCCATGACTCCGAAGAGTAGTTTATAAAGGGTTCCTATTGGGTTAATAATTCCTCGTTTTGGTTTTTTTGTGGCCAATGTTCAATGGAATTGTAGGTTTTTTGGAATAATTGCTATTGATTTTATTTCGGAAGATAAAACCTTTATTAAAATGGAGTAATTTGAGTCCGCTTCGTATTGTTTCAATGGTGTAGGTTATATAATGATTAGGTTTAATTTCTGTTGTTATATGATTAAGAGCTTCTTCGTATTGGTTTAAATTCATTTTATGGTAAATATGTTTATAGTATTTTATGAATCTAACGGGATCCTTTTTGATGAGAATAATTCCTGATTCGGATTCTGCTTGTTCGATTGTAGGTAATCCCTGTTTTACAGCTTGGTATGGTAGTTGACATTAGAAGAATAATTACGATCAATTTAGGAATGTTGATCTGAAAATGTGGTGTTTATGAAATTAATTTTCCTTCCATTATTTCTAAAATCATTTTTTGTCTGATTTGAGGAATTTGGCTTTGGGTGAAATCTATAGGTTTATTGTCTGAGATGTATTTTGCAATTGTACATACAAATACGCCACAATCACTATTATTTTCTTGTAATGGGGTGTTTATTTCGTTTGATAAGGATAAGGTTGCTGTATTGAATGGTTTGTTAAGTTTATCTAAAGATTCTTTCTCTAGGTAGTCCTTTAATGGTTTTGATAGTTCGTTGTTTGTATTGCCAAGTGAATCAAAGTATTTTATAGTATGATTTTTTAATGATATTGCTGCTAGTGTCCAGTGATTGTTGTTTACATGTACGGGGATCAAGATTAAGTCAGAAGAAAATAGATTTATTTTTCGGGTCCAGCGTTTAACTGAATTGTATCCTAATCTTTGGAGTGTAGGGATGAAGAATGTATTAAATGAATAAACTTTGGGGGATTTTTCTGAATTTTTGCTAGGTTCAGATATAAGATTTAAGGAAAAGTTAATTATTTGATCGTTCAACCATGAAGTGTTATTTAGTGTGTTTATGTCTTTTCTAGTGATATTCAATCCGAATTTTGTTATAAAAACTTCGTTTTGGGATCCTTGATTAAGAGCGTTATTGATTTTTTCTACTTTTTTATCTTTGATTCTGTTATCGTGTGTGGTCGGTTCAATTATCTCTGGTGTTTCCTCGTAATATTTTTTTATTCTTTTTATGCAAGTAGGGTGGATTTTGTTCCGTGATTTATTTTTGCGAACTATTTTTATTTCGTTATTATCATTTTTAGTTATGTTTTCTTTTCGATACTTGGGCTTTTCTTTGTGTCTTTCATTATTGTAGTTTTTTATATAAATATGTTTGAATGGAATTTCTGGTTCTTTTTCTCTGTTTTTGTTATGATATGATAGCCATTTACGTTTCCTTTCTTCGAGTGTTTGAAATATTTTGTCTTTACTGCATAATCCGTATTGTATATCCTTTGGACGTTGGTGAGTGCTCGAATGAATTGAATTGTTGTAGTACTCTATAGCTTTAAATATGCTTTCTGTAGTATTTAATTCGGGATTCGTAATTGATAAGATTCTTATGTGTTCTAGAAGGGTATTGTGGCATCTGTTCATATCTGAATTACCTGTATGTGCTTTAGGTGATGAGAAGTGATTTTCGATGTTTTTCTTTCGTAAGTAATCTTTCACATTAACTACGTTAAATTCGTTGTCGGATATAATTTTATCTGGTTTTCCTAAGATTGCATTTCGTTCTCGAATAAGATTTATGAATGTTATAGCATTTTTGTCTGTTGTTTCTTTTGTGTATAAATGTTTAGAAAATTTATCGATCGCTGTGAAATATTGTCGTTTTCCAATAAAGAATACATCGATATGTATTATTTGGTTTATATCTGATGGAGTTTCTGTCGTTTTGAATTCCGGTTTTACGGGATTTCGATCGTATTTAGCTAAATTACATGTTTCACAATTGTTTATATATTTTGTTATTAATTTTATTAAATTTTTGTAGCAGTATTTAAGTTTCAATTCTTCGTAGTTTTCTATTGTTCCTCTATGTTTTTTTTCGTGTTTTTTTATTTGTTCGAAGCCTTGTTCATCGTTGAGCAAATCGGTGGCATGATGACTACATTTAATAAATTTTATATTTTGGTTATTAGAGAATATATGGATAATAGCTAGTTGGACTTTATTCCATTCGTGGTCAGTTAATTCACAATGGATTCCGATTCTTCCTTTTTCGGGTATGTAACGTCGTAAGATATCTTTGATTATGCTTTCGCTTTCTATGTCATTTTCATCAATAAATATTTTCCTGTTCTTGTTTACGGTTTTTATTTCCTTTTGTTTCTTTTTGACGATGATGATTTGTGTTTTGTATATGTTTACAATTCCTTCTCTAATGGGTATAAAGTCATGTTGATCTTCAACCCCTGAATGAATTGTTGCCATATTACTAGTTATTTCTTCATTCAGATTTATCTCATGGTTATCAGGATTAATTCTACTAGGAAAATCTGCTTCTTTGTTATCTTTTCCTTTGACATACTCTATTTCATAGTTATACTCGTCAAGTTTTATTTTCCATCGTTGAAGTTTGCTATTAGGTTCTTTTAAATTACTTAAACATACGAGTGGTCTGTGGTCAGTTTTAATATCGAATTGAACTGCGTATAAATATGGTAGGAAGTACTGTGTTGCTCAGATTATTGACAGTAATTCTTTTTCTATGGTGGAATAATTAAGTTCATGATCGTTAAGTGTTCTACTTGCATATGAAAGTGGATGTCCGTTTTGGAATAGGAGTGCGCTTATTGCTTTATCTGAAGCATCGGTTGTAAGTTTAAATCTTTGTTTAAAGTCAGGGTATCTAAGAATAGGATAATTATTTATTAGGTCTTTAAGTTTTTCAAATGCTGCAATGTATTTAGGGTTATTAGTGTCAATTTTATTTTGTTTTTTAGAGCGTCTGTTAACGGAGATGCTATCTTAGCATAGTTATTTATGAACTTTCGGTAATATCCGGTTATTCCGAGAAAAGATTAATTTTTTTTTGGTGTGTCTGGATTGTGAAGATTTTTTATTACGTTGATTTTTTCTGGGTTTGGTTTAATGCCATCAACTGATAAGATATGACCTAAATAGTTAGTTTCTTTTGCAAGAAATTTGCATTTATCGATTTGTATTTTTAATTTATATTTTTTTAAAGATTCGAATATTATTTTTATATTAGTCTCCATTTCCTGGAGGGATGTTGCGAATATTAGAATATCGTCGAGATATACAACACATATTTTATTAATATGTTCCCTGAGAACTTCATTCATCATACGTTGGAACATTGATGGTGCGTTTTTTAATCCTAAGGGCATTCGAACGAACTCGTAGTGTCCTTGAGGAGTTGAAAAAGCGGTTTTGTGGCGATCGGCTTTGTTCAATTCAATTTCATGAAAGCCTTTAGCGAAGTCAAGGGTTGTAAAGTATTGGGCTTTTCCCAATTTATCGAAAATTGACTCTATGTTTGGAATTGGGAATTTATCTTCCGTAGCTTCCTCGTTTAGTTTTCGATAATCTATTACAACTCTCCATTTAGTTTTCCCTGAATTGTCCATTTTTTTGGGTACAATCCAAATGGGTGCGTTGTATGGAGATGACAAAGGTTGGATAATACCTTGTTCTAGCATTTCATTAATTTGAGTGATAACTTCGTTCTCGTGTACCTGAGGGAATCTGTATATCTCTGAGTATAGTGTTTTGTTGGATTTTGTGACTATATCATGTTTGGTTTGACTGGTACAGGGAAGAATATCTCCTTCTTTGTAAAATAAGTCACTATTATTTTTGAGGAGGTTTTTAAGACTTTTTATCTCTTCATTGTTCAGATCTTTAAAAAGAATATCAGTGGATTCTTTTGATTGTTTGGAAGTGTAATTATTACTTTTTTCTAAGAAGTTTACTTCTTGGGGTACGGCATATGTGAAATGTAATATTTTGTTATTAATGTCAAGAGTTCCTTCTCCTGAAGTTATTTTTGCATTTATAGGGAAAAGAATATTTTGTTCTATGACTGCCTTAAAGGTTTTGTTATGGAAGTCCATTACGTTCCATAGAATTTTATGAGAATGGGGTAAATCGAATTCTTTGGGCATTCCTGTCTTTATTTTAGCTGTGACGTAAGTTTCTCCTCCTAATCCTAATACTGTTATATGGTTTGTTAATTTTATTCTATTATGGTTTTTTAAGCAGTTTTTATCTAGACTTGAGGTTGATGCGCCGGTTTCTATTAATGTCGGTATTATTTCGTTGTGAATTTTTAAATATACTATAGGTAGAGTTTTCCGAGGCAGGTATTAGAAAATTTGTAGCCATTTTTTCCTATTTATACATACTGGAATTGTCGACTTGCATTGGTTTTGTTTTCTAATTTCTAAATTGGTGTCTATTAGCTTGAAATTGATTTTTGTTAAAATGGTTATTATTTTCGAATCTACGATAATTATTCTGGTTATTGTAATTGTTAAATCTGTTATAATTATTTTGATGATTTGGTTGAGGGAATTTGTTAGAGTTATTATTATTTCGTCGATAAGTATTGTTAATATTGTTTCGGTTATAATTATTGTTTTAAAAATTGTTTGGGGGTGAATTACTTTTATAGTTATTATTTTTCGCGAATTTTGGTCAATATTTTTGTCGAATGTATTTAATTGTAGCTCGTTAAGTAAGTTTTAAGCTTGATCTAGAGTTTGGACATTTCGACTTTCTAAGAGAAACATTTTTTATTCTGGTAGAAGACTTTTAAATTTGTTCAACACTAAATTTTCGTTTCGTACAGGGTTGAATTCTAAATGTTGATTTTGATTCGGACTTTGTATATATTTTATATTCAATCTGTTCAAAAGATCGTCTAACTTATGGTATAAAATATCTATATTATTAGGGCTAACCTTATGTATTAAATTGACAATATGGTTAAATGATTCGGTGATGCCGTATGTAGAAATGAGGGCATCCTGGACTGTTTTCCAAGTTGGGTCTGGTATCTTTTGCATTGTTTGACATGCTTTTCCTTGAATTCGGTTGAGTATTAATCGGAAAATGTATGATGCTTGATTCCTAGGTTGTGTTAATGAAAGTATCGTATTGGCTTCTGTGATCCAGGAGTTTAGGGCGAATTCTTCATTATTGCCATTGTATATTGGTAATCTTCTGGCTTCCTTCAACAGCTCTTAGAAAGGTAGTTCTAATGATAGTATTGATGGTAATGGCGGTAGTTGTGCGACATCTTCGGTGAGGTTTTACCTTATAGCTTACGTTACCTGTGTGCCTTTTCAGCTTGATCTCGTAGTTCTTTGTCTTTATGCACTTGTTTAACTTTTGGTGGTTTATTTTATTACACAATCCTTCCAAATTTTTTTTGGAATTGGAGGATATTTTTGTTACTAATAGTTTTAATTATTTAGGCACTGATTCTATTGCGAATGAAAACACCTTGCAAACTGTGTTTAGCGGTGTCGCGATTAGATTCTTTTGTTGTCGAAAGAGGATTCTCCCTTCTTCAGACGGCCGACTGTGCCAGTTACGTTTTTGGTTAATCGTTGTGTCAAAAAAAAAAAGAATCGGTCAATTTCCTCGACGCGGAATTGCCAAGATGAATAAAAACACTGATTTTATTATTTAAAAAAAGGTGAACTTTATTTTCTAAAGATCCAAGTTTTAATTCTTCATAATTCTTGATTTGAACTGAGTTCAGTTTCCGGTTCGACTTAATTAACTAAGTGAACTGCAGAACTATTTCTTAGTGGGTGGAGGACTATTGTACTGTAACTAGGTCTCTTATTATAGGGCTTGGCGTATTTATACGTTTGGTGTGCTGCATCAGCATTTGTAATTCGATCTTCTGTTTGCAATAGATCGTGGACCTTGATAATTGATTTTGGGCTGACCATGCAATTAAATGTGATTTGTTTACAATAGATCGTGGACTTTGATAATTGATTTTGGACTGACCATGCAATTAAATGTGATTTGTTTACAATAGATCGTGGACTTTGGTAATTGATTTTGGGCTGCCCATGCAATTAAATGTGAGAATGTTTATTTCGAGTTGAGTATTTGGATAGAAATTGGTTGTTATGATTGATTCTGTTGGGATGTTTATATTATTTGGAGGGTTACCCTGGGTGTTCATGTTATTGAAATTGGTTGTACGTGACTGATTGGATATTCGTGGTTTCGGGGTAGGAGGAGTATGTATGATAGAGAGTATGTCGGGTATAGTATGGGATGTATGTGTAACTCGCGCACCAACTTGATAATTGTCTAACAAAGCGCATCTCATTTCAGATATGACTTGTAATTCATGAGTCTTTTTAGCGTTGTAATCTCCCAAAAGAACGTTAAAGCAGCTGAAGTGTTATCAGAGTGCCACTTTCTTCAAGTTTTCTTCAGAGTTTTGCAATAATGTAAGCTTTGACTGCACTGAGAGATGGTGGAATATTTAACGTCCACTTTTCATTTGACCAAAAAGTCCACTTTTAAATTGATGGGCATACTTTCATGTCCTGGATCCGATTGAGTTCCACTTTTCATGAGGAGCTACGTTGAAAATCCACCGTATGACAATAGACTACACTGTTGAAACTCAGGGTGTAAAATGGCACCACTTTTAGCGCGACCGACTGCAACTAACGATATTGACGCAATTATATTTGCCCTTGGTAGTATTCAAATTATGGGGGCTTTGTGTATTGCCTTTTTGCCTGAAGCTTCCTATCCGGTATTTGGAATTTGAACCGATGCTTTTTTTCGTTTTCGAGCCGTCTTTTCAGGTGATGGCACTCCTGATGCACCACAATTCTCTAGAAAGATTTCTGACTCTGGAACCTTTTTGGAGTCAGGTTACTCGTATCATGTAGTCTGTAGTATAAGTCGGAAGCTTTATATCACAACGACCGTATGTGTGCCTTGAGTTGCTTTGGCTTTGTGACTTCAAGTAGGCATTGAACAGCCATTTCTTTGTCGCATAGGTCCTAAAATAAGAGCTTCAGTGGGCCCTATGTTCTGAGACATGCTAGTCTTTAGGCTTCTTTTTATTTTACTTTGTAGGTTTCCTTCTCAGTGCAGGCTCCCTAACAAAATCGTCATCAAGTAATATTGCTCTGATAATGGCGATACATGTCTGGTTAATTATTTTGGGACTCGTACCCATTTTTATCCAGAAAAAGATTTGCAAACGTAAAATCCATAAGTTGCTTCTTGAATATTTTCTTTCACGGATAGTTTGTTATCAACGATAATTTCCTATGAATGATTGTGTGTCTTTCCTTAGAGTTCAAAATCTCTCATCATGAGTGGCTTGATATAATGAATTTGATTTTTCCAGGTAAACAAGCTGAGTTTCGTTTTTTGAGAGCTGATGCATAGCTATTTGGATGTAACCCAACTATGTGCTAAAAGCGCAGTCATTTCAGACATTTTAAACCCCAATCTGCGGAAAAATTCCTAGTGAGCTGAATTTTTGTATACACCTTTATTACCGCGTTGTAGTGAAGATGTGAGACATCGACATTGATATCGTGCCGGCTTAAAAAGTTATAAAGGTCAAAAAGTCACGAAAATCAGTTTTTCGCAAATATCTCGCGACCTATTGCTCGGAGATCAATAGAAGTCATTATGAAAATTGTTGGTCGTAAAATTATCTACAAAAAATGCCTCCTACATTTTTCTGTCAAAGTAACCGTTTTCGGAGTAGAGCGCTGCGAAACCTACTAGAATACACTCACATACGGTATTGTATACCGTTCACCAAGGTGTAAGCTCTATTGCTTTTTATTCATGTTTGTAAGTGTCTTCAATACTTCTATCTAATCCTTGGGCGTTTTGTGAGAAATAAACTTATATTATAGGTTGCAAACTTAGTAAAATCTACTTTATATTATACAAAAGACCGCCACTGGCAGATGTTTCGTATTTTATTGTTCCGAGACCCGCCCCTTTATACTTGCTACTGCCTGTTAGACTGTGTTTAGCTCAGTTGAAAATTATTTCTTGAGTGTTAAAGACGTTATTTTTGTATTTTCATGCTCTTGAACAGTTTTCATAATGAGTGATACATGTTTTATATGCAATGAATTGTTATCGAATGATGATGTAGTAGAAGATAGGCGTAGCCTACAAACATTAAAAAATGCTAGTATCGCTAGAGGTGATGGTAATATTGAATATTTAAATACTGTGGCTTTTGTAAATGTTCATAGTAATTGCCGTAAAAATTATACGAACAATTTGAGTATTGCGGCTTTTGAACGATGCCAAGAAGAACCGAGTACATCAATTTCTCCGCATAAGAAAAGAATCAGCTCTTTTGATTTCAAAAAATTATGTTTGTTTTGTGGAGAAGAAGCAAGTGAAGCAATTGAGAGAAAAAGAGAAAGAAAACACAAACGCGTTATTAGAGAAGTGCGTACTCTTACATTGAAAGACACAATATTAAAAGCGGTGATAACTATGGAAGAAGTGTAAAGGAGCGTGTGAATTGAGTATGACTTAGTATCTGTCGAAGCTAAGTATCATGATAAATGTTTTTCCAAATTTTTGTGGACATTGCTGTGGCCAGTTATGCTTAAACGCACAGTTAACCAATGATTTATATGGTGATTTAAATATAGAAATAAGTCCACGCGACGTTTTGTCAGCAACTTTTAATGATATAGAAACTGCAGATATCGACAATGAATGATAAAAAAAATTATATACTCAAGTTTTTTTTGTATTTTTCAGTATTCAAATAAAAAATTATTCACTCTTAAACAAAAAAAATCTTATTACATATCATGGATTATGCCTACAGGGGAAACCATGTAAAAAACGCGCCTTGCATTTTACCTCGAAGGTGGTGAGGAAACGAGTGCATTGTCTTAATATAGCCGCTTTCTCAGCGTTTTACTCCGAAAACGGTTAATTTGACATAAAAATGCAGGAGGCATTTTTTGTAGATAATTTTACGACCAACAATTTTCATAAAGGTCGCGAGATATTTGCGAAAAACTGATTTTCGTGACTTTTTGACCTTTATAACTTTTTAAGCCGGCACGATATCAATGTCGATGTCTCACATCTTCACTACAACGCGGTAATAAAGGTGTATACAAAAATTCAGCTTACTAGAAATTTTCCGCAGATAAAACCTTAAATGACTGGACTATAAGGTTAATGTCTCTTCCATTACATCGAAGAATATCAAGACGGATTTGCCTAAGAGCGGAAGTTACTACCGGGGTCCGATCTAAGGGAGGGCAAGCCGGGCAAATGCCCAAGGCAGCAAAATAATAGACTAATATATGTGAATATTTCATACACAAAACATGCTTATGAAAATATTTCATTATAAAGGACTGCAAAAATTATTTTTGCCAGGAGCGGGTAAATAGCTAGATCGGGCCCTGGCTACTACATCTTTCCCGTAGGATATCGTGATAGCTCGCTTACAATTGAATTTAGATAGTAGTTCCTTTAATGCAAGGCGTCGAAGGATGAGAAATAAGGTGTTCCTTGAACAGTAACCATACGGGCCTTAGCAGCGCCTCATGCTGCTGAAAGGTAATGTCTCAGTCACATAAAGTTCTACGTATTCTGGCATTTTTAAGAACTTCCACATCTTGTTCAATCTTAGCGCTGTTAAAAGCTCCAACTTTAATGAACGATGATCAAAGAAAATGTTCTTTATACGTTAGGGCTTTTACGATATTGGAAACGACATTGTGAAATTTCGCATTCACCGATCTTTCTTTAGTGCACGCCTGTTAAGGGAGGGGATGTGATGGATAGATTGGAGTTGTAGTTTCCTTAATACATACACCAATAATGTATACACAACTATTTTTTAACATAACACAACTTTTTCACATAATATTTTCAACAATTTTATTTCCTTTTTATTTCACAGAATTAAGAGTTATTAATAAAGATTGTATTTCCGTAAGGCATTGTAGGAGGAAGTTTACCGCGATAAACAACGTCAGGTGTATTTTTGAAGTTGCTGGGTCGTAACAGGGCCCATGATCATTAATACATTCCTTTGTCTTTATTTCTGATGAGATTTCGCTTTCCTGAAGAAATTGGGTGTCAGTAAAATCCAATTTTCCTTCCCTTTCCATTTTTATTTTACAAATTTTTGTATTTACAACAGGGTATAACGTAGAAGCACACTTTGAATGAATACTGACTATTTTCTGTTGGGGTCTTTCCCTTTTTATATAATTTTAATGTTTATTTTATAAATTCCTTACGGGTAACTTAATATTATAATTACTATAATTTTGTATTTAGCCCATCTCTAATCTTTATTTATTCTTTCGTACTTTTATCTTTATCTTTCATATAATGCAATTGTTTACGTTATAGCGATCTGATTTGCATATTTCGCAATAGTACAACCCTTCATATTTTATTTTATCTGTGGTATTTTCGGTAATTGGCATTTTGGTTATTTTGAACTATACTTGGCCCGATAAAATTTCAAATGCAGTGTTATTACTGTTGTGGTTTTGTGATATGCAAACTTTAAACAAAAAATGGACATGATTCAGAGTTTAGGTATTTGGGGTAATGTGTTTTGGATATTACTCAGAATATTGTCACTTGTTGCAAAATAGGACATGATGTCATAGGTATTTGGGATATGACTCCTCCCTTCTTAGGATGCGTGTCCTCGCGCAAAGTATTTTTTATTTTAATGTTTTTTCTGAAAAATTTGAAATATATTATTATAGCAATTGCAAGAATGATAAAAACAATTATTGGTCCATGAAGTTACGTTACGTTCTAATTGTAGTAACTGTATATGATTTAAATTTTCAGCATTTTAGGCGTATACTTGTTCAAATGTAAAATTATTCTATTCCTGACAGGTAATGTTTTTGATTACATTTGGCAGGATAATATTATTATTGGTTACATTTTCCTTATTAATAAAAGTTATACCATCAATGCCTAATTTACAATTTACAAACTTAATTATATTGTGATTTTTTATACTAATTCTTTGATCGTTACAATTTTGATATAACGTGGTTTCATTTAGATTCTTTATTATTATTACATTTTCTGTTATTCTTTGAATGCTAGATTGTTTATTTTTTTCATAGTACAATTGTGAGGTTCATCTAATATGTTACTGATACATGAATCGTTTATTTTGAATAGCTTGCATTCTTTTATTTCGTAATTGGATACAAATACTTCACTGCTGGTAGTTAGGATTTCTGAATATTATCAACGAAAGATTTCATATTTGTTTCAATTTTATTAAAATTTCTTTCTATGTATTTGCGATCATTATCATCCATCACACCACCAAACCATTTCAAAAAGGATCCGTAAGGACTGAATATTGTTCTTCTGAATCTATGGGGTTCTAATGTGAATAGCTTTTCTTTTATTTTTTGAATTAGCATGTATATGCTGGGGAATTTTTTGAGTTTGTTAGGCGAAGTTGTGTTTTCAATATTTAACAATATGTTTTCATATTTTTGTAAGTCAATTGTAGAGTTTTTTGTTTGTAGGTTTGTGATTTGATTTTGACATAAAAGGTCTGTCGTGTTTTTTCCGTTTGAAATTATTTTTGATATATTTGGGATTAACTTCTGTGTCCTGTCTATTTTTATTTTTATTATTTATTGTCCTTTCCTGTTTTTTAATTATCCTTTCTGTTATCTTTGGATATTCGGAAGCTGGGATAATGCCATTCTTTAATTCTATTGGTTTTTGATTAGTAGTTGAATGAATTGTATTATTATAGTATTTCATTATTTCATTAATGTCTATTGAGGATGAAGCCATTTAAGTTTCGGTTATTTTAATTCTGACGTGTTCGTTTAGGGTATTGTGTAATCTTTCTATGTCTGCGTTTCTTGTTTTTATTTCGGGAGTTGTGAAATCCTATGTTACTCCTTCGTTCCGAAGAAAGTTTTCTAGGTTGTTGGCAAGAGCACTTTCGTTATCTGTTATTATATGTTTTAGTTTACCGCAAGTTGCCAAATGTTGATTAAGAGCTGATTGAATGTCTATCCAATTTCTTGATTTTAATGCTATTGCTTGGCCAAATTTCGAAAATTTATCTATTATGGTTAAATAAAAATGATTTCTATCAACGAACCAGCTATCCATGTGAATAGTTTCGTTTAAGTTGACATGTATGGCAATTATTGATTACTGTTGCTGTTTCTGCTTTTAATTTGGGATGATAATATTTTGTTTTTATTTCTTTATATACTTCTTCGATTTCTCTATGGTTATTTGCTTTATGTTCCTTTAAGATTTTCTCTTGGATTTGATCTTTATCGGTGCAATCAAAAAGAACGTAATTACATTTTATAATCTTTAGTTTGTAATGGGGACCTTTCCATTTCAAATATTCATTTTGATCCCCTTCCTAGAAGCATGGTTATTTAAAATGTACTGCAAATGTTTACCGTCTATCTCTCTTGAGATGCAGACTGTTTGAAGTTTTCCGAAGTATTTTTCTTTGTTAATTCTACTTTCTTTGCCTTCCTTTATTATTAATTGATTATTGAACATATATATATATATAGCATAAATGGCGCGCATGCGCAGTATTATGAAAATCCGAAACACTAAGGATTCATTATCATTATTTATTCCCTTACTTACTTCGTTTACATTTATTAAGTCTATTTTATTTATTGAAGGTCTTGATAAAGCATCTGCTACATGGTTTTCTTTTCCTTTTATATACTCAATATCGTAGTTAAATTCCTCGAGTTTTAATTTCCATCGTTGTAATTTCATGTTAGGTTCTTTTAAATTTGCTAGCCATGTTAAGGGTTTGTGGTTTGTTCTGATTGAAAATTTCCTGCGGAAGAGATAGGGTCGAAAGTATTTTGTCGCCCATACGATGCCGAGTAATTCTTTCTCGATTGTTGAATATCGGATTCCATGTTCGTTAAGGGTGCGTGAAGCATAACATATAGGGTGACTGTCCTGTGAGAGTACAGCACCAATAGCGTAATTAGAAGCGTCTGTGATGAGAATGAATTTCTTCTCGAAATCGGGATGTTTGAATATTGGATCTGATATTATTAGCAGTTTTAAATTTTCAAATGCATCTACGTAGTCAGGATCTTGAGGGTTAATTTTTGTATCTTTTTTCAGACGAAGTGTAAGTTGTTTTGCTATTTTAGAGAAATCTTTGATAAATTTTCTATAAAATCCTGCTAGTCCTAAAAATGATTTTATTTGATTAGTAGTTTTAGGGATAGAATTTTTTTGGATGGATTCTATCTTTTTTGGGTTTGGTTTTATACCTTTTGTGGTAGCTATGTGTCCAAGAAATTCCGTTTCTTTTTCAAGGAATTCACTTTTATCAATTTGTATTTTTAGATTGGCTGATCTTAGGACATTTAGGACCTTTTTTTAGAGATAAAATGTGTTCCTGTAAGGATGTACTAAATATTATTATGTCGTCCATATAGACGAAACAGATTTACCCTATATATTCGAGTAGAATGTTATTCATCAACCTTTGAAAAGTTGCAGGGACGTTTTTTTTAGACCAAATGGCATTCTAGTGAATTCAAAATGACCTTTGCCAGTGGAGAATGTAGTTTTAGCAATATCCTTTTCTTCGTTTTCTATCTGATGGAACCCTTTTGCCAAGTCTAGAGTTGTAAAATAGATGCACTTTCCTAACTTGTCTAATATTTCGTCGATGTTGGGTATCGAGAATTTATCATCGATAGTAATGTTGTTTAATTTCCTATAATCGACCACAATTCGCAACTTCAATTTCCCTGAAGCATCGGCTTTTTTGGGAACGACCCATATAGGTGAGGACTACGGGGATTTACTTGACCGTATGATTCCTTGTTCAAGCATTTCGGAAATTTTTCCTCTACTTCCTTTTGATGGACGTAGGGATACCTATAGGATTTAGTATATATATCAGTATTATTTGTCGTTTTTATTTCAAGTTTTATTTCATGAGTAAAGGTCAAATTTTCGCCTTCTTGAAATAAAATATCCTTGTAATCTTTTAGCAAGGATTTGAGGTTTCTTTGTTCCTTGTTATTTAAATGTTCCACCCTTAGTAGAGATAAAGGATTATTTCCCTTACAAGTTGCAGTCACGAAAACGTGATTCATATATTCTTCAAACTTTTCTTCTTCTGAGAAGTAAAATTTTAATTTTTATCATTAAATGTTATTTATCTATTATATAAAACTATTTCTACTTTATACATGCAGAATATGTTATTTACGATTATATTGTTAAAGAAATTATTAAATTTAAATTCAATGAAGCAAAATTTTTGCTCATCACCTATTTCTTTGAATGGTTTGATGTTGATAGTATGGGAAAAAATTTGTTTGAGAATTTAAGGTGTTAATATTGCAGTTTATATTTGGAACCATTAAGTTGTGATGACAGAAGTCTGAATCAATAATACTTGTTGCGGCACCTGTATCAATCAAAAATCTAAGGGGTGTGCCATACGAATCTATTCGGATATAAGGGAGGTTGGAGAAGTTTGGTGTTCCATGGCAGGTTTTTAAAAATTTTCCTGCCGATTAATATTGATTTGTCGGGAATTATCTACTTCCATGGGCTGTCCAGGACCGAATTTCCTAATACGACTTTTGTAAGGAGTTTTGGTTGAAGTTTCTCTGTTGGAAATTATTTGGTCGAAAGTATTGGGGTTGTGATGATTATGTTTGGGATTATAACTATGCTGGTTCTGAGGATAATTTTGGTTTCGAGGATAATATAGATTTCTATTCTGAAAATTTTAATTTTGAAAGAGATTATTTTAAATTGTTTATTTTTATTCAATTTAGAATGGTTGTGGTCTCTTTTATGATATAGATGTCCTGTTTCTGTCAGGATATAGATTGCTCCTTCTATTGTACTGGGATTTCTGAAACATAGGATGGTTCGAATTGGTTCTGGAATATTTTACTTAAGTATATCCGAAGCTACGTTATGGTTGTCGTTAATTAATTGTATTTTATTGGATTTGCCTCTTGTTCTACTTTTAAATTTAAATTTGTTAATCTCTGTTGGATTATATTAATAAAATCAATAACTGAACCTCAAAATTCTTGCTGTCTTGCTCTTCAATCCGATCTGGATGCTGTCCACATATGGAGTCTTAATAATAATCTCCTTCTTAATATCCTGAAATGCCATACAATGTCTTTCTCCTTAAAACCTAATCCACTCAGTCATATTTACACCTTACAGAATCTCCCGCTAACGTCTGTCTTCCAAATTAAAGATTTAGGAGTGACTTTTGACCCGAAACTAAAATTTGAGGCTCATATTGCGGCGATCACCACGCGTGCTTCTCGAGTGTCTGGGTTTGTACTAAGGCACTCGCACATGTTTACTGACATTTCTTCCTCCGTGCGCTTATACACTAGCCTCGTTAGACCCATCCTTGAATACTGTTCTCAGGTTTGGTCACCACATCATCAATTTTTGGACTTTTTGTTAGAATCCGTCCAACGCAAATTTACTCGTTTCCTTTTTTTAAATTTAATATTCCATACACACCCTATGTTGCTCGACTTGCCAAGCTTCAACTACCTACATTGAATTCCGGTAGACTCCTCTTGGATGAATGTTTTCTGTTTAGACTTCACCACCGTCAATTAAACTCTATCCTTCCCGAATACTTAGAGTATCGTAATTCGTTACGTCCTACTAGGTACGACAATATTTTTGTCATACCATATGTTCGGACTGAACTTAATTTCAATTTGCCAATGTTGCGTCTCCCTAGACTTCATAATGAACTGCAACTTGGTCCGTTTCCTACTTCATTAATAAGCTTTAAGCGTAGACTTAAGAGCGTGTTATACAATTAATTTTATTTCTTTTTTTTGGGTTCATTTTATCTTGTAATTGGGCTATTAGTCTGTTAGATGAATTTAGAATAAATAAATAAATTCCATAGTTCGTAATTCGTTAAGTTATTGCGTATTATTACGCTGATCAGAAAAGTTTGCGTACATTATTTTCTTTATATCCTCCCATTTAATTATATGGGAGCTTGCATCCAAAATTAACTGAGCTCAACCGATAATTCTACTTTCAACAATATTAAAAATTATATTTTGTGATGGGCCGTCGTATTGCTGGTTTACCGGAATCATGACATCTACCATGTCGATAAAATTTTTCAATTGATCTCTACTCCCATCGGATGTTGGAACTTGAGCTGCATGCTTTATTGGATCCAGCGCGATTTGAATTTTGTGTTAAGGGTTGTTGCGTACCTATCATAACTTATCTTCAAATTATCTTCGCGCCTTTTCTGCACGAAATAACTAACTCCGAGAAATACCTACCAGGCAACGATTAACTGAAAGTGTAAAGCCCGCCAAGTTCCGAAAAAAGCTGTTCAAACGCGTCATCTCGCTCCAACCGTCGGATCGTGCTCAAGCTTTCGCGAATACGAATAATCAATCATGCCACGCGACGCGAAAAGTAGCTTTTCGAATGTTCGACGTGCCGGAAATGTGGTGTGTGAGGTTGCGATCAAGACGGAGAGGACGGGCGGGAGTCGTCGTCGAGAAGAATTACCTCTAGTTTACAGAAAAAATGTGTGTGGAGTTGCGATCAAGACTGAGAGGACGGCCGAGAGTCGTCGTCGTAAAGAATTACATCGCGTTCGCAGGAAAAAGTAAGTTGCGATTAGGCTGGCGAACCAACTGGACTTAGGAGTTGTGTGTGTCCGTTTTGACTGCGCTGGGCTGGTCCCCTTGTGACAATAAGGGCGGCAAACGGCAAAGTCCAGTTCCAGCAGAAAGTGAAGCCCGTTGTGCGGCTCGGTCCTCGTGTTCGAGAGCAGGCAGAAGTCTGGATCGTATAGTTGGGAGTCTGCCCAAGCAAGCGGACTTGTGAATTCAGCAATATCCAAGTAGTGGAGCACCTCAGAGAGCCCGCACCCATCGGACCCCGACCACCATGGAGGAGGCTGGTCCTGTATCTTGTAGTGGACGTGTTGGGTGCATTCAACAATCGTAGCTACCAAATTAAAACAACTATGCCAACAACGGTCAACACAAAGTTGGATAAGTTGCATTTGTAAATTAAACGTATTTGGAATTGCTTATGAATCTCCAGAACGTTTTAGTTGATACAAAAATTTCCGCTCAAATAAATGAAATGAAAAATGTTAAAAAAATGTTAATTATAAAAATGAAATAAAATAATGGAATCAGAAAACAAATCAAGTGATGTGATTTTCTTTCTCATTGGTGACGCGTGTGCGAATGGGTTTCGTGGTTCTTCTTTTCTTTTTTTTCTAAAACCCACGACTCGGTGAGCTAGTCGCGGAAATAAAAAAATGTTAAATCGGGACCGCCACTATGCGGTCGACTTGGTAACAGTCCCGGCGGCGCGTGTGCACACGAGACATCCAGAGTCGAGGGGCGTCCAAAATGGTGGGGCAGTCGATCTCGGATCCTCGGTTTTGGACGCGTAGTCGGGATTGTGACAAATGGCGCCCAAAATATGGGACCTTTCCCATATCCTTTTTCCTTCGTGTTTCAAGTTTTTCTTCGTAAATTCGAACATCGTGTTGTGACTTGTTAGTCGCGTGGTAGTTTGAGTCAAGTAAGCTTTTGTAACACTTGTTGTCGTTTCATACGTTTTGATTCCGTCGCTAACGATTCTCAAAATTATCTAAACAAACTTTCTTCTTGAATTAGTAAATTTTGCTGAAAACTGGTGGTGTCGCGCAAATTGTTCGATTCATGAGTGAATTCATTACACAATTAAAAACAATTATTGGTCCATGAAGTTACGTTACGTTCTAATTGTAGTAACTGTATATGATTTAAATTTTCAGCATTTTGGGCGTATACTTGTTCAAATGTAAAATTATTCTATGCCTGACAGGTAATGTTTTTGATTACATTTGGTAGGATAATATTATTATTGGTTACATTTTCCTTATTAATAAAAGTTATACCATCAATGCCTAATTTACAATTTACAAACTTAATTATATTGTGATTTTTTATACTAATTCTTTGATCGTTACAATTTTGATATAACGTGGTTTCATTTAGATTCTTTATTATTATTACATTTTCTGTTATTCTTTGAATGCTAGATTGTTTATTTTTTTCATAGTACAATTGTGAGGTTCATCTAATATGTTACTGATACATGAATCGTTTATTTTGAATAGCTTGCATTCTTCTATTTCGTAATTGGATACAAATACTTTACTGCTGGTAGTTAGGATTTCTGAATATTATCAACGAAAGATTTCATATTTGTTTCAATTTTATTAAAATTTCTTTCTATGTATTTGCGATCATTATCATCCATCACACCACCAAACCATTTCAAAAAGGATCCGTAAGGACTGAATATTGTTCTTCTGAATCTATGGGGTTCTAATGTGAATAGCTTTTCTTTTATTTTTTGAATTAGCATGTATATGCTGGGGAATTTTTTGAGTTTGTTAGGCGAAGTTGTGTTTTCAATATTTAACAATATGTTTTCATATTTTTGTAAGTCAATTGTAGAGTTTTTTGTTTGTAGGTTTGTGATTTGGTTTTGACATAAAAGGTCTGTCGTGTTTTTTCCGTTTGAAATTATTTTTGATATATTTGGGATTAACTTCTGTGTCCTGTCTATTTTTATTTTTTATTATTTATTGTCCTTTCCTGTTTTTTAATTATCCTTTCTGTTATCTTTGGATATTCGGAAGCTGGGATAATGCCATTCTTTAATTCTATTGGTTTTTGATTAGTAGTTGAATGAATTGTATTATTATAGTATTTCATTATTTCATTAATGTCTATTGAGGATGAAGCCATTTAAGTTTCGGTTATTTTAATTCTGACGTGTTCGTTTAGGGTATTGTGTAATCTTTCTATGTCTGCGTTTCTTGTTTTTATTTCGGGAGTTGTGAAATCCTATGTTACTCCTTCGTTCCGAAGAAAGTTTTCTAGGTTGTTGGCAAGAGCACTTTCGTTATCTGTTATTATATGTTTTAGTTTACCGCAAGTTGCCAAATGTTGATTAAGAGCTGATTGAATGTCTATCCAATTTCTTGATTTTAATGCTATTGCTTGGCCAAATTTCGAAAATTTATCTATTATGGTTAAATAAAAATGATTTCTATCAACGAACCAGCTATCCATGTGCATAGTTTCGTTTAAGTTGACATGTATGGCAATTATTGATTACTGTTGCTGTTTCTGCTTTTAATTTGGGATGATAATATTTTGTTTTTATTTCTTTATATACTTCTTCGATTTCTCTATGGTTATTTGCTTTATGTTCCTTTAAGATTTTCTCTTGGATTTGATCTTTATCGGTGCAATCAAAAAGAACGTAATTACATTTTATAATCTTTAGTTTGTAATGGGGACCTTTCCATTTCAAATATTCATTTTGAAAATGGGTATATATCGCGAGGTTGGAGATATATACTGCCATGATCCCCTTCCTAGAAGCATGGTTATTTAAAATGTACTGCAAATGTTTACCGTCTATCTCTCTTGAGATGCAGACTGTTTGAAGTTTTCCGAAGTATTTTTCTTTGTTAATTCTACTTTCTTTGCCTTCCTTTATTATTAATTGATTATTGAACATATTTAGTGGCCCCTCTGATATGGGTATATATTCTAAATTATCCTCGTTTGCACTGTGGCAAGTTGCTAAGGATTCATTATCATTATTTATTCCCTTACTTACTTCGTTTACATTTATTAAGTCTATTTTATTTATTGAAGGTCTTGATAAAGCATCTGCTACATGGTTTTCTTTTCCTTTTATATACTCAATATCGTAGTTAAATTCCTCGAGTTTTAATTTCCATCGTTGTAATTTCATGTTAGGTTCTTTTAAATTTGCTAGCCATGTTAAGGGTTTGTGGTTTGTTCTGATTGAAAATTTCCTGCGGAAGAGATAGGGTCGAAAGTATTTTGTCGCCCATACGATGCCGAGTAATTCTTTCTCGATTGTTGAATATCGGATTTCATGTTCGTTAAGGGTGCGTGAAGCATAACATATAGGGTGACTGTCCTGTGAGAGTACAGCACCAATAGCGTAATTAGAAGCGTCTGTGATGAGAATGAATTTCTTCTCGAAATCGGGATGTTTGAATATTGGATCTGATATTATTAGTAGTTTTAAATTTTCAAATGCATCTACGTAGTCAGGATCTTGAGGGTTAATTTTTGTATCTTTTTTTAGACGAAGTGTAAGTGGTTTTGCTATTTTAGAGAAATCTTTGATAAATTTTCTATAAAATCCTGCTAGTCCTAAAAATGATTTTATTTGATTAGTAGTTTTAGGGATAGAATTTTTTTGGATGGATTCTATCTTTTTTGGGTTTGGTTTTATACCTTTTGTGGTAGCTATGTGTCCAAGAAATTCCGTTTCTTTTTCAAGGAATTCACTTTTATCAATTTGTATTTTTAGATTGGCTGATCTTAGGACATTTAGGACCTTTTTTTAGAGATAAAATGTGTTCCTGTAAGGATGTACTAAATATTATTATGTCGTCCATATAGACGAAACAGATTTACCCTATATATTCGAGTAGAATGTTATTCATCAACCTTTGAAAAGTTGCAGGGACGTTTTTTAGACCAAATGGCATTCTAGTGAATTCAAAATGACCTTTGCCAGTGGAGAATGTAGTTTTAGCAATATCCTTTTCTTCGTTTTCTATCTGATGGAACCCTTTTGCCAAGTCTAGAGTTGTAAAATAGATGCACTTTCCTAACTTGTCTAATATTTCGTCGATGTTGGGTATCGAGAATTTATCATCGATAGTAATGTTGTTTAATTTCCTATAATCGACCACAATTCGCAACTTCAATTTCCCTGAAGCATCGGCTTTTTTGGGAACGACCCATATAGGTGAGGACTACGGGGATTTACTTGACCGTATGATTCCTTGTTCAAGCATTTCGGAAATTTTTCCTCTACTTCCTTTTGATGGACGTAGGGATACCTATAGGATTTAGTATATATATCAGTATTATTTGTCGTTTTTATTTCAAGTTTTATTTCATGAGTAAAGGTCAAATTTTCGCCTTCTTGAAATAAAATATCCTTGTAATCTTTTAGCAAGGATTTGAGGTTTCTTTGTTCCTTGTTATTTAAATGTTCCACCCTTAGTAGAGATAAAGGATTATTTCCCTTACAAGTTGCAGTCACGAAAACGTGATTCATATATTCTTCAAACTTTTCTTCTTCTGAGAAGTAAAATTTTAATTTTTATCATTAAATGTTATTTATCTATTATATAAAACTATTTCTACTTTATACATGCAGAATATGTTATTTACGATTATATTGTTAAAGAAATTATTAAATTTAAATTCAATGAAGCAAAATTTTTGCTCATCACCTATTTCTTTGAATGGTTTGATGTTGATAGTATGGGAAAAAATTTGTTTGAGAATTTAAGGTGTTAATATTGCAGTTTATATTTGGAACCATTAAGTTGTGATGACAGAAGTCTGAATCAATAATACTTGTTGCGGCACCTGTATCAATCAAAAATCTAAGGGGTGTGCCATACGAATCTATTCGGATATAAGGGAGGTTGGAGAAGTTTGGTGTTCCATGGCAGGTTTTTAAAAATTTTCCTGCCGATTAATATTGATTTGTCGGGAATTATCTACTTCCATGGGCTGTCCAGGACCGAATTTCCTAATACGACTTTTGTAAGGAGTTTTGGTTGAAGTTTCTCTGTTGGAAATTATTTGGTCGAAAGTATTGGGGTTGTGATGATTATGTTTGGGATTATAACTATGCTGGTTCTGAGGATAATTTTGGTTTCGAGGATAATATAGATTTCTATTCTGAAAATTTTAATTTTGAAAGAGATTATTTTAAATTGTTTATTTTTATTCAATTTAGAATGGTTGTGGTCTCTTTTATGATATAGATGTCCTGTTTCTGTCAGGATATAGATTGCTCCTTCTATTGTACTGGGATTTCTGAAACATAGGATGGTTCGAATTGGTTCTGGAATATTTTACTTAAGTATATCCGAAGCTACGTTATGGTTGTCGTTAATTAATTGTATTTTATTGGATTTGCCTCTTGTTCTACTTTTAAATTTAAATTTGTTAATCTCTGTTGGATTATATTAATAAAATCAATAACTGAACCTCGAAATTCTTGCTGTCTTGCTCTTCAATCCGATCTGGATGCTGTCCACATATGGAGTCTTAATAATAATCTCCTTCTTAATATCCTGAAATGCCATACAATGTCTTTCTCCTTAAAACCTAATCCACTCAGTCATATTTACACCTTACAGAATCTCCCGCCAACGTCTGTCTTCCAAATTAAAGATTTAGGAGTGACTTTTGACCCGAAACTAAAATTTGAGGCTCATATTGCGGCGATCACCACGCGTGCTTCTCGAGTGTCTGGGTTTGTACTAAGGCACTCGCACATGTTTACTGACATTTCTTCCTCCGTGCGCTTATACACTAGCCTCGTTAGACCCATCCTTGAATACTGTTCTCAGGTTTGGTCACCACATCATCAATTTTTGGACTTTTTGTTAGAATCCGTCCAACGCAAATTTACTCGTTTCCTTTTTTTTAAATTTAATATTCCATACACACCCTATGTTGCTCGACTTGCCAAGCTTCAACTACCTACATTGAATTCCGGTAGACTCCTCTTGGATGAATGTTTTCTGTTTAGACTTCACCACCGTCAATTAAACTCTATCCTTCCCGAATACTTAGAGTATCGTACTTCGTTACGTCCTACTAGGTACGACAATATTTTTGTCATACCATATGTTCGGACTGAACTAAATTTCAATTTGCCAATGTTGCGTCTCCCTAGACTTCATAATGAACTGCAACTTGGTCCGTTTCCTACTTCATTAATAAGCTTTAAGCGTAGACTTAAGAGCGTGTTATACAATTAATTTTATTTCTTTTTTTTGGGGTTCATTTTATCTTGTAATTGGGCTTTTAGTCTGTTAGATGAATTTAGAATAAATAAATAAATTCCATAGTTCGTAATTCGTTAAGTTATTGCGTATTATTACGCTGATCAGAAAAGTTTGCGTACAGTATTTTCTTTATATCCTCCCATTTAATTATATGGGAGCTTGCATCCAAAATTAACTGAGCTCTACCGATAATTCTACTTTCAACAATATTAAAAATTATATTTTGTGATGGGCCGTCGTATTGCTGGTTTACCGGAATCATGACATCTACCATGTCGATAAAACTTTTGAATTGATCTCTACTCCCATCGGATGTTGGAACTTGAGCTGCATGCTTTATTGGATCCAGCGCGATTTGAATTTTGTGTTAAGGGTTGTTGCGTACCTTTCATAACTTATCTTCAAATTATCTTCGCGCCTTTTCTGCACGAAATAACTAACTCCGAGAAATACCTACCAGGCAACGATTAACTGAAAGTGTAAAGCCCGCCAAGTTCCGAAAAAAGCTGTTCAAACGCATCATCTCGCTCCAACCGTCGGATCGTGCTCAAGCTTTCGCGAATACGAATAATCAATCATGCCACGCGACGCGAAAAGTAGCTTTTCGAATGTTCGACGTGCCGGAAATGTGGTGTGTGAGGTTGCGATCAAGACGGAGAGGACGGGCGGGAGTCGTCGTCGAGAAGAATTACCTCTAGTTTACAGAAAAAATGTGTGTGGAGTTGCGATCAAGACTGAGAGGACGGCCGAGAGTCGTCGTCGTAAAGAATTACATCGCGTTCGCAGGAAAAAGTAAGTTGCGATTAGGCTGGCGAACCAACTGGACTTAGGAGTTGTGTGTGTCCGTTTTGACTGCGCTGGGCGTGGTCCCCTTGTGACAATAAGGGCGGCAAACGGCAAAGTCCAGTTCCAGCAGAAAGTGAAGCCCGTTGTGCGGCTCGGTCCTCGTGTTCGAGAGCAGGCAGAAGTCTGGATCGTATAGTTGGGAGTCTGCCCAAGCAAGCGGACTTGTGAATTCAGCAATATCCAAGTAGTGGAGCACCTCAGAGAGCCCGCACCCATCGGACCCCGACCACCATGGAGGAGGCTGGTCCTGTATCTTGTAGTGGACGTGTTGGGTGCATTCAACAATCGTAACTACCAAATTAAAACAACTATGCCAACAACGGTCAACACAAAGTTGGATAAGTTGCATTTGTAAATTAAACGTATTTGGAATTGCTTATGAATCTCCAGAACGTTTTAGTTGATACAAAAATTTCCGCTCAAATAAATGAAATGAAAAATGTTAAAAAAATGTTAATTATAAAAATGAAATAAAATAATGGAATCAGAAAACAAATCAAGTGATGTGATTTTCTTTCTCATTGGTGACGCGTGTGCGAATGGGTTTCGTGGTTCTTCTTTCCTTTTTTTTCTAAAACCCACGACTCGGTGAGCTAGTCGCGGAAATAAAAAAATGTTAAATCGGGACCGCCACTATGCGGTCGACTTGGTAACAGTCCCGGCGGCGCGTGTGCACACGAGACATCCAGAGTCGAGGGGCGTCCAAAATGGTGGGGCAGTCGATCTCGGATCCTCGGTTTTGGACGCGTAGTCGGGATTGTGACAAATGGCGCCCAAACTATGGGACCTTTCCCATATCCTTTTTCCTTCGTGTTTCAAGTTTTTCTTCGTAAATTCGAACATCGTGTTGTGACTTGTTAGTCGCGTGGTAGTTTGAGTCAAGTAAGCTTTTGTAACACTTGTTGTCGTTTCATACGTTTTGATTCCGTCGCTAACGATTCTCAAAATTATCTAAACCAACTTTCTTCTTGAATTAGTAAATTTTGCTGAAAACTGGTGGTGTCGCGCAAATTGTTCGATTCATGAGTGAATTCATTACACATGTACTTCGCAATTTGAGTGTTCGACATCCGGTCCCAGTACGAAAATATATTAACGTAAAATTTGAAAATTACCCACCCCTACATCGCTGCTTTTGAGAGGGTAAAATCTCACACTTTAATATCATAAATAAATAAAACTTAAGTTGAAAACAAAACAAAACAAAAACAAGTAATAATCACAAATTGAAGAAAAAAATTATTCCATTTAACCGGTTCTAGTAAGGTTTAATGTCTGTACAAACCTGTTAAGGTACCAATTAAGTAAAAGTCATTTTTAGTTTTGTCACTTCTTATGTACAAATTCTATGTAAAACTTATGACGATTTCTGTAAAAATTTTGTAAATTTCACACACACACTCACACACACAAACCAGTATCGCCATATTAGTATTGTAGCAAAATATCGTCGCGTGTAGAAATAATTTTGTCGAATTTAAATTCCCTTACGGAAATATTTAACATATATCGTATCGTATACCGTTTCATATATAATTCTAAATTAGTATATCGGTCCTCGTATTAACGCAATTTTTATAAAAAAACATTCATTAACAACATGGACGTTCCTATGAAATTTTGGCCTAATAAGGTGTATACACCTAAAATGTCTAACACTCGGTCTAAAAGTAGCCATTCTTTGGAGTTGGGGCGAGACAGCGCCATCAAATCGAAACCCCTTAAATCGGAACTCATCCGATGCTATTCAAGTAGCTGACGTGGGAGGTAGTTCCCAAGTAAATACTTCCGTGTGCATTCCAATAGAGTCTGATATCAGGCAAAGGCCATTATTCGTGCCCAACACTAATCTTACATTCCCTGTTGAGGGAATTGGCCCTTCTAGGTCCTCATATTCTGTTGCGTCGCCTTCAAATGTTGCTCCAAGCTGCGGGAGAAAGCATTCCAAATCTTCGTTCCGGACACATATCCCGATCTTCCGATGGGGTATCTGTTTTGACGGATCTACCTCAGGTCTCAGCGCAGAGACATTTCTTTTTCAAGTGGAAACACTTCCGAAAACCAATCAAGTATCATATCCCGAATTAATCGTAAATTTTCATTTATTGGTTCGTGGACCCGCTGCCATGTGGTATTGGAAATACCTATAATTAAAACCCAATTCATCTGATTGGTTAAGTTTTAAAAACGCATTTTTGAGCAGGTATGGTTCTATCACTTCTGACGTAGACATCCGTAGACGTATTGACGCTCGGATTCAACGTAACAACGAACCCTTCATCGAATTTTTCGATGACATTGAAAGTATGTCTCTCCAATTAAATAACATACTCGCGGATATTGCTTTGCAAGTAATCTTGTACCATAACATGCCCCCGCGGCTCAGCGACCATCTGGCTGGTCGACAATTTGAAACCACTCAGGAATTGGTTCAATGTTGTATTTCAGTTGAGTCAGTTTGGAATCGCAACAGTCCAATCCAAAAATCCGCATCCATATTGCGGCGTTCCATTCACGAAATTAGCCTACATACCCTATCCATTGGCCCTGAGTCCAATGAACGGATAAGGCCATCCGCCAATCGGAACCCGTTTCGTAGATCTGACAACCCTACCTTTCAACGTCCAGTCGCTACTTCCAATAACCATAGTGTCTGTTGGAATTGTCGTGACATTGGACAAGTTTTCTTGAATTGCCAAGAACCCACGAAACAAGTCTTTTGTTTTGGTCGCGGACACTAGGGAATCCTCAAACGAAATTGTGTTAAATGTTCCTTGTCCGTCGTTCGCGGGGAACCGGCCCACTCCTGGGAACCAAACGTCGGGACCTCCAAAGCGGGGCGGCCGATCAGCGACAACCTATCCAGGGAAGTCGGATCAATATCCACGTCGATAAATAACCGTACTCTTCCTTCTCCCGTGTTGACGAGAGAATTAAGTACCCAAACCAAATTCGAGCCTCAAGTCGATACTGTTACAAACATGGGCTTAATCCATAAGGCCGAATCAATAAATTCATCCACAAAAACGTCTATTTGTCGTCATATCCCTAATTATCGTTTTTTTTCCTAATAGTCAACTTCGCAGACGTAAACGTGCATTCTTGAACTTCTATAGAATCCGACAACTGCGTAAAGCAGCTATTCAATCCGTGTATGGAAATCAAACATATATCGATTCTCGTCCCTTTCGAAACATCCTTGTTAATGGTCATAAACTAGACGGTCTGCTTGATAGCGGAGCCAGCGTTAGTGTATTAGGTCAGGAGGCTCTAGAACGGATATCTTCAATAAATCTTTATTTACATAATACCAAACTTCACATCAGTACCGCTTCTGGTCAACGAGTATCTGTATTGGGATACGTTGATACTAACGTCACTTTTGGTAACTTGAGTAAACCACTTCGATTCTTGGTAGTACCTTCATTGGAACATCGCGTTTATTTGGGAATTGATTTTTGGAATACATTTAACATAGTATCGTTTGAAATACCCTCCGTTTCGGAGATTTCATCTATCTCTAATCCAGAGATCAATCCATTTCATCAGTTTACTACTGATCAACAAGTTCGACTACAATCCGTTATACAAACTTTTCCCTCCTTCAACGAACAAGGGCTGGGACAGACTTCTTTGTTGTCACACGTTATCTATACCGGATGCGCAAAACCCATCAAACAGCGCCACTACTCTGTTTCTCCGATGATTCAGGATCAGCTTCATCTGGAACTGGATCGCATGCTCTCTTTGGGAGTTATCGAAGAGAGTCAGAGTTCTTGGAGTTCTCCTGTTACGTTAGTTCTGCAACCGGGAAAAATTCGGTTGTTTCTAGATGCTCGCCGCTAAAACAAAGTAACAGTCAAGGATGCCTACCCTCTTTCGCTAATTGACGGACTTTTATCGCGTTTACAATCCACTAAGTTTATTACTAGTTTGGATCTGAAAGATGCCTTTTGGCAAATTCCTTTATCTGTTACCGGTAGACCTTTGTATCAGTTTACAGTCATACCTTTTGGTTTGTGCAATGCACCACAAACGATGTGTCGTCTTATGCACAAAGTTATTCCTCACGAGTTCCAGGATAAAATTTTTGTGTATCTGGACGATCTACTTATTACTAGTGCCACGTTCGATGAGCATCTCGATCTATTAGGCCAAGTAGCCAACTTTCTCACGGCCGCTGGTCTCACTATCAATGTGCAGAAAAGTAAATTCCTTCAACGTGAAATAAAATACCTTGGATATATTGTGAGCGACGGAATTCTAAAAACGGATGCCACTAAAATTTCAAGTATTGTCGAATATCTGACTCCGAAGTCTGCAAAGGCAGTTCGTCGTTTTATGGGAATGGCCGGATGGTATCGGCGTTTCATTCTTCGATTCGCTATAATTACCACACCTTTAACGGACCCACTGAAAGGCAAATATTCCTTCAAGTGGACTGATGCTGCGGAAAACGCTTTCCAACAGATTAAACAAGTGTTAATATTGTCAAGAGTATTTTATTAGAAAATTGGTTTTACATATCAAAAAAACTACTCCGCGTAGTTCGGCGGCTGATGATGGAGTCAGTGGTCGTCCACGCTGTCATCGTGTGTGTGCCCCGCAGATGTTCGGCAATTGTAGCGTTGCCGATTTTAAATATCTGCACCCGTTTTGATTATTCCCGATTTTAATCAACATTTTTATATTCAATGCGTTGCTAGTACTACCGGCATTGGTAGTGTCCTTTTTCAAAAGAATACCGAGGGTATAGAACAACCCATTCCTTTCATGTCTAGCAAACTCAATGCCGCTCAGCGTAATTACACTATAACTGAGCTCGAATGTCTCGCCGCAGTGCAGAGCGTAAAAAATTTCGTGCGTACATTGAAGGTCTACCTTTCACTATAATTACGGACCACGCCAGTCTAAAATGGCTCATGAACAAACAGGATTTGTCTGGTAGATTGGTCCGTTGGAGTCTGAAACTACAGGTTTTGATTTTCAAATCAAACACTGTAAGGGCTCGGTCAATGTTGTTCCTGACGCGTTATCGCGCATACATGAAAACTTTTCATCAATCAGTATGTCCCCTCTATCCATTGCCAATTCCGACCCGATTCTGCCTGAACATTCGTATCTATCTTCTAGTCTTATCGATTCTGCCTTTCAGGAAGCTTCTTATGTAGATCGCATCGCGATTATTGAGCGAGAACCCGATAAGTTTTCCAATTTATGAGTACGAGACGAGAAAACATACATAAATATTGGTGTCCTGTCGAATAATGATGTAAATATTCCCCAAATTAAATTATGGGTCCCGGATGGTCTGCATGAACGTCTTATTGCACAAACGCATAACCCTCCGTTAGCTTCACATTGTTGGGTTCATAAAACAGTAGAAACTCTTCGGCGTTAATATTACTGGCCACATCTTAAGTTGAATGTTATAAAATATATTCGTCACTGCGCTATTTGCAAACAAACTAAATCCAGTAATCAAACGTTGCGACCTCCGTTAGGCGAAATTCGTGTTTCTGAACGTCCGTTACAACGAATATTTATCGACTTTTTAGGCCCTTATCCTCGGTCTAAATTAGGTAATACCCAAATCCTTGTGGTATTAGACCATTATACTAAATTTACATGGCTCAATGCCATGCCGAACGCTACTTCACAAGCAGTCGTTCGTTTCCTCACTGAAAGTATATTCCATACTTTTGGAGTGTTGGAATATCTTCATTTTGACAATGGAGTTCAATTCACTTCAAAAATATTCTCCCAACTCATGACTGATTACAGTGTAACCCATGTGTTTTCTCCACGGTATTCCTCTCAATCAAACACGTCGAAGCGCACTAATAGAGGGAGAGCCAGTGACCAATTTTCAGTTGTCATTTCAAAAGTCTTGAAAAGTTACTGGATCAAAGTTTAATATCTGCTCGACAGTTGAAGCTAATTCTGGCAGCCCACAATGGCCGGAGTAAATAACGGTAAAATTTTAAAGAGCGTAGGAAAAAAGGTTTATTTTTGTTAAAGTATCAGTCATGAAATTTATGCATATTATTTCTAAAAGTATACTGAATGTATAAAAAATTCGCCAGAACATTTTCGTTCCTCCCAATTGTTGACAGAACGCTATTAAAATTTTTTTAAGAAAATATTTTTATTTCATTTGTTTTATTAACTTCCCAGTATATGGGAAGTTCTTGTAATTGCCTCGAAAATCGAAATTGAAATTTTCAACTTTTCTTTACGTTTTGAGGTCTATAGAGTATATATAAAGTGTTTTTAGAAAGAAGTATGTGTGTGTGTGTGTACGTACGTACGTACGTACGTGCGTTCGCGGGCTGTTTTTCTACGAGCATAACTCACGTAAACAAAGTCGTATCGACTTCGTTGAGGTGTCAATCAAAGCGTCTTTGCAATTTTAAGAGTTGATTAGTTTTTGGGACACTTCGGTCGGGGGAGGTTTGCTGTTTTCACCCCTTGAAGGTCAACCATGTTATGCGCTATATCTCACGAACCAAACATGCGATTTTCATCAATAAGGTGCCAATCGACGCGTAGTAACATTTATATGATTCCATCAAATTTTTAAAAAAATCGTTGGATCCGTTTTTTAATTTTTTTAAAAAAAGTGCAAAAAATTAGGGTTTTTTCAAAAACACAAAATTTTTAACCTGATTTTCAAATCTAAGTAATAAATGTTTATATTATTTATATACTCCAAATAGTTCTTGTGAAAAAATCAGCAAATTTTTTTTTCATGTCTACAAAAAAAATTAAATAAAAAATAAAAAATCATTAAACGTTCAAGGTTATTTACGTCATTCATTATATCTCGAGAACCAAATATAATCTTTCCATCATTAAGGTGTCAATCGACGCGTATCAACATTTGTATGATGTTTTTATATATTAAAAAATTTGTTAAAGCGTTTTTTACGATTTATTAAATTTTTTTTAGAAAAGTAGTGTTTTTTTCATAAAAAATTCCATTTTTAACCTGATTTGCACATCGTAATAATAAATGTTTGTAAAATATATAAAATTTTATCAATTTTTGTAGAGAAACCAACAAAAACTTTTCTCATGATTACAAAAAAAAATTAATTAAAAATAAAAAATCACCATGTAAAAAGGGTTCATTCGAATCATAATACCTTAAATCTCTTATTCTAAAGACATTGTTGTAAAGTCAATCAAAGCTTATTAATATTTGCAAAATTTGAGAAGATTTCCAAAAGTCTTCACAGCACCATGTTTTAACTTTAATGAAAAAACTGCTTTGTAACCTGTCCCCCCTCCGATTGATCCGCGTGAATAATCAATCAAACCAATGCACCAAAATCCTTACGTAATCAATTGACGCTCCCGTAGATGTTACGATTAATATTAAATCATTCCAATAATTTTTATGAGAGGTACATTTTTATTATTTGAAGTAGTATTATTTCCATAACTTTTATTGTGTTTAATATTTTTAATATCTATGTAGATATTACTGGGAAGTTGAACGTGTGGACCTCATGGGTCGCACCTCACGGCTTGTTTCATTAGTCTTCAAATTTTAACACAATACAGAAAATATGTACAGAAAACATATTATTGGATGCCAGAAATAAATTTCATCACTTACTATCTGCCAGAGAGAAAAACGTTCCCGTGCGAGCGCGAGCGAGACAGTTAAATTCATACCTGCCAGTTGAAAAGAGAACGCATATTGGGTCTCATTGACGATGGATTGTAAATTAAATGAAATGCAACAATTCCTTGCTAAAGTTTACTATTCAAACTCATAGAAAATATTTATTGCTGTGAGATTCTTATTTTAAGTGTATTCAAAATGATTTGTGCAATCTGTAAAGAGAACACTAGTAAAATTTTACGTTTTGATAGACAAGAAAAAATAAACGGTTGTAAATTAATGTTAAACCCTCGTAAAAACCATAATATGCATTTTTGTGATGTAGTTTTACCTGACAACACTGATAGTGATATTGTTTTCATAGTAATAAACAAAATTTGAGTTTTGTTGCTGTCGGACATAAATATTTAATTGAAGAAAGTCCTGTGACAGCAACTTCGTCACCATCAACTCCGGATATATTTCAAGAACACGATGCAATGGAGCAAGAAGAGGAAAGCATTGAAGAAAATGAACTACTCAAGATCGACAAGAAGAACTGAATGCAGAATGTTTCTTCTGCGAAAAAAAAAACGAAAACAGCACCGTGCTAAAGAGCAAAAAATTTATAAAACACAAAAAATACTTTGGCTACCCTTATCAAGAAATATAGCGACCTTGATGATACAGAAGAAATGTGGTAACGTTTTGAAACTTTAAATACAGATTATTTTATCATAACATCTGTAAAATGGCAATCGTTAATAAATGTAAGGCGCTAAAAAAAACTCCAGTAACCTATTGGCATAAATATCGTCGCTATCATGAATTACCGTTTAATGAATTAATCGGTTTAATTAAAGAAGAGATTTAAACGATGATTCGAATGATTCAATAATACATACCCCTATCTTCTAATTATCTTTAATAGTTTCGGATTAGCGTTTGTTGGTTTGAGTGATAGGTTGCAGATATAACATTCGGATAATTAGGTAGGGCTTGGTCACTTATGAAAGCAGCAGTCCAATGAGTTTTCCTGATGGCTTCGCGCGTAGCATCAGTGTGGATGTTGCTCTTTTCATTTCGGTTAGGCTAAAGTATCAGTTTGAAGATAACGGTCCAATGAGTTTTCCTAGTGGCTTCAACACGTAATGTTTTAGTTGCATCAGTGTGGACGTTAATCTTTCATCTTGTATATAAATTAATCTTAATCTTTCATCTTGTATAGTAAAAGTAAAGTTAATAAGGTATATCCGCAATGCTATTTGTAGTATTTCTTTGGTCCGAATAATAATTGGGTTTGGAGTCACAAAATGCTAGAGAATTGATGACCTCTGGGGTCCCTTAACTAGTTCACGTTGAGCATTGACATCTGTATATAATGTAAATATCTGGTGTTGTATTTATTATCATATTAGTTTATATTTTGAATATCAGGGTTTGCAGTCATTAACAACTAGGGCAGTGACGATCCTTATGGTCCCCAAATTGCTCACAAGAAGTGAGACCATATTTTTTTTTGTATTCTAACCATAGCTCGTTATCTTCTGAATATTAACCATTCGGAATCTAGTATTCCTCATCTTTTCATCTGACTAGCAACTGAAACGGTTGTATACGGAACCGTTTCAGTTGCTAGTCAACTATCTTGGGGGTAGGGTGGTTCATATTGAGCTCAAAATTTTATGTATTTGTCTTCGTCGTTTAAGTTCTAGTTTGTTTTCTTTGGCCGACCCGAGACTGGGGTTGAAATCTGTCAGGTTAGACCTGAGGTCCTCTATGGGGTTTCGATACAGAGGGCAACGGTCGATCCTTTTTGGTAAGTACAGCTCAACCCCAGTGTTAAACTCGGACGGACCACCATTTCGTTTTTCCGTGTATTGTAGTGTCCCCGATATCTGGTCGTAACGTTCTCCCTATCTGTAATTATTAATAGTCTGTTTCATTAGTCACCTTTCCAACACGCCCGTGTTTCATTTTGTTTGAAAACTCAGTAACCCGCCGTCGATTGGTTCCGTTTCTGTTTAAGACTAGTTCGACTAATTAGTTAGTTTTTAAGGCTTATTTCGGGTAAAACTGTCGATTGAGTAGGGTTACGTTAACGTGATACCGTATCGAGGAACTTGCGTGAACATGTATGATGATTTCGACGTAAATACGTTTTGTCTACATCTGCTGAGCTTCACGTAAGACTTCCCTTTTTTGTTAAACCCTTATGGTTCGTTTGGCGAGGATGATGATTTCGACGTTTAGACGTTTTGACTACATCTGCCTGGCCTCCTACGAACTATGAGATCTTCCATTACTTAGAGTTTATTCATTGCCCGGCTTTATTGTGGAAAGACTCTTCTCAGCGCGGGGTCGTCCCCACGTTTGTTGCGTACCTATCATAAATTATCTTCAAATTATCTTCGCGCCTTTTCTGCACGAAAAAACTAACTCCGAGAAATACCTACCAGGCAACGATTAACTGAAAGTGTAAAGCCCGCCAAGTTCCGAAAAAAAAGCTGTTCAAACGCGTCATCCCGCTCCAACCCTCGGAATACGAGTGATCGATCATGCGATTTCGCGAATACGAGTGATCGACCAAGACACGCTGCGCGAAAAGTAGCTTTTCGAATTTTCGACGTACCGGAAATGTGGTGTGTGAGGTAGCGATCAAGACTGAGAAGACGGCCGAGAGTCGTCGTTGTAAAGAATTACATCGCGTTCGCAGGAAAAAGTAAGTTGCGATTAGACTGGCGAACCAGCCGGACTTAGGAGTTGTGTGTGTCCGTTTTGTCCCCTTGTGGCGATAAGGGCGGAAAACGGCAAAGTCCAGTTCCAGCAAAAAGTGAAGCCCGTTGTGCGGCTCGGTCCTCGTGTTCGAGAGCAGGCAGAAGTCTGGATCGTATAGTTGGGAGTCTGCCCAAGCAAGCGGACTTGTGAATTCAGCAATATCCAAGTAGTGGAGCACCTCAGAGAGCCCGCACCCATCGGACCCCGACCACCATGGAGGAGGCTGGTCCTGTATCTTGTAGTGGACGTGTTGGGTGCATTCAACAATCGTAACTACCAAATTAAAACAACTATGCCAACAACGGTCAACACAAAGTTGGATAAGTTGCATTTGTAAATTAAACGTATTTGGAATTGCTTATGAATCTCCAGAACGTTTTAGTTGATACAAAAATTTCCGCTCAAATAAATGAAATGAAAAATGTTAAAAAAATGTTAATTATAAAAATGAAATAAAATAATGGAATCAGAAAACAAATCAAGTGATGTGATTTTCTTTCTCATTGGTGACGCGTGTGCGAATGGGTTTCGTGGTTCTTCTTTTCTTTTTTTTCTAAAACCCACGACTCGGTGAGCTAGTCGCGGAAATAAAAAAATGTTAAATCGGGACCGCCACTATGCGGTCGACTTGGTAACAGTCCCGGCGGCGCGTGTGCACACGAGACATCCAGAGTCGAGGGGCGTCCAAAATGGTGGGGCAGTCGATCTCGGATCCTCGGTTTTGGACGCGTAGTCGGGATTGTGACAAATGGCGCCCAAACTATGGGACCTTTCCCATATCCTTTTTCCTTCGTGTTTCAAGTTTTTCTTCGTAAATTCGAACATCGTGTTGTGACTTGTTAGTCGCGTGGTAGTTTGAGTCAAGTAAGCTTTTGTAACACTTGTTGTCGTTTCATACGTTTTGATTCCGTCGCTAACGATTCTCAAAATTATCTAAACCAACTTTCTTCTTGAATTAGTAAATTTTGCTGAAAACTGGTGGTGTCGCGCAAATTGTTCGATTCATGAGTGAATTCATTACACATGTACTTCGCAATTTGAGTGTTCGACATCCGGTCCCAGTACGAAAATATATTAACGTAAAATTTGAAAATTACCCACCCCTACATCGCTGCTTTTGAGAGGGTAAAATCTCACACTTTAATATCATAAATAAATAAAACTTAAGTTGAAAACAAAACAAAACAAAAACAAGTAATAATCACAAATTGAAGAAAAAAATTATTCCATTTAACCGGTTCTAGTAAGGTTTAATGTCTGTACAAACCTGTTAAGGTACCAATTAAGTAAAAGTCATTTTTAGTTTTGTCACTTCTTATGTACAAATTCTATGTAAAACTTATGTACGATTTCTGTAAAAATTTTGTAAATTTCACACACACACTCACACACACAAACCAGTATCGCCATATTAGTATTGTAGCAAAATATCGTCGCGTGTAGAAATAATTTTGTCGAATTTAAATTCCCTTACGGAAATATTTAACATATATCGTATCGTATACCGTTTCATATATAATTCTAAATTAGTATATCGGTCCTCGTATTAACGCAATTTTTATAAAAAAACATTCATTAACAACATGGACGTTCCTATGAAATTTTGGGCCTAATAAGGTGTATACACCTAAAATGTCTAACACTCGGTCTAAAAGTAGCCATTCTTTGGAGTTGGGGCGAGACAGCGCCATCAAATCGAAACCCCTTAAATCGGAACTCATCCGATGCTATTCAAGTAGCTGACGTGGGAGGTAGTTCCCAAGTAAATACTTCCGTGTGCATTCCAATAGAGTCTGATATCAGGCAAAGGCCATTATTCGTGCCCAACACTAATCTTACATTCCCTGTTGAGGGAATTGGCCCTTCTAGGTCCTCATATTCTGTTGCGTCGCCTTCAAATGTTGCTCCAAGCTGCGGGAGAAAGCATTCCAAATCTTCGTTCCGGACACATATCCCGATCTTCCGATGGGGTATCTGTTTTGACGGATCTACCTCAGGTCTCAGCGCAGAGACATTTCTTTTTCAAGTGGAAACACTTCCGAAAACCAATCAAGTATCATATCCCGAATTAATCGTAAATTTTCATTTATTGGTTCGTGGACCCGCTGCCATGTGGTATTGGAAATACCTATAATTAAAACCCAATTCATCTGATTGGTTAAGTTTTAAAAACGCATTTTTGAGCAGGTATGGTTCTATCACTTCTGACGTAGACATCCGTAGACGTATTGACGCTCGGATTCAACGTAACAACGAACCCTTCATCGAATTTTTCGATGACATTGAAAGTATGTCTCTCCAATTAAATAACATACTCGCGGATATTGCTTTGCAAGTAATCTTGTACCATAACATGCCCCCGCGGCTCAGCGACCATCTGGCTGGTCGACAATTTGAAACCACTCAGGAATTGGTTCAATGTTGTATTTCAGTTGAGTCAGTTTGGAATCGCAACAGTCCAATCCAAAAATCCGCATCCATATTGCGGCGTTCCATTCACGAAATTAGCCTACATACCCTATCCATTGGCCCTGAGTCCAATGAACGGATAAGGCCATCCGCCAATCGGAACCCGTTTCGTAGATCTGACAACCCTACCTTTCAACGTCCAGTCGCTACTTCCAATAACCATAGTGTCTGTTGGAATTGTCGTGACATTGGACAAGTTTTCTTGAATTGCCAAGAACCCACGAAACAAGTCTTTTGTTTTGGTCGCGGACACTAGGGAATCCTCAAACGAAATTGTGTTAAATGTTCCTTGTCCGTCGTTCGCGGGGAACCGGCCCACTCCTGGGAACCAAACGTCGGGACCTCCAAAGCGGGGCGGCCGATCAGCGACAACCTATCCAGGGAAGTCGGATCAATATCCACGTCGATAAATAACCGTACTCTTCCTTCTCCCGTGTTGACGAGAGAATTAAGTACCCAAACCAAATTCGAGCCTCAAGTCGATACTGTTACAAACATGGGCTTAATCCATAAGGCCGAATCAATAAATTCATCCACAAAAACGTCTATTTGTCGTCATATCCCTAATTATCGTTTTTTTTCCTAATAGTCAACTTCGCAGACGTAAACGTGCATTCTTGAACTTCTATAGAATCCGACAACTGCGTAAAGCAGCTATTCAATCCGTGTATGGAAATCAAACATATATCGATTCTCGTCCCTTTCGAAACATCCTTGTTAATGGTCATAAACTAGACGGTCTGCTTGATAGCGGAGCCAGCGTTAGTGTATTAGGTCAGGAGGCTCTAGAACGGATATCTTCAATAAATCTTTATTTACATAATACCAAACTTCACATCAGTACCGCTTCTGGTCAACGAGTATCTGTATTGGGATACGTTGATACTAACGTCACTTTTGGTAACTTGAGTAAACCACTTCGATTCTTGGTAGTACCTTCATTGGAACATCGCGTTTATTTGGGAATTGATTTTTGGAATACATTTAACATAGTATCGTTTGAAATACCCTCCGTTTCGGAGATTTCATCTATCTCTAATCCAGAGATCAATCCATTTCATCAGTTTACTACTGATCAACAAGTTCGACTACAATCCGTTATACAAACTTTTCCCTCCTTCAACGAACAAGGGCTGGGACAGACTTCTTTGTTGTCACACGTTATCTATACCGGATGCGCAAAACCCATCAAACAGCGCCACTACTCTGTTTCTCCGATGATTCAGGATCAGCTTCATCTGGAACTGGATCGCATGCTCTCTTTGGGAGTTATCGAAGAGAGTCAGAGTTCTTGGAGTTCTCCTGTTACGTTAGTTCTGCAACCGGGAAAAATTCGGTTGTTTCTAGATGCTCGCCGCTAAAACAAAGTAACAGTCAAGGATGCCTACCCTCTTTCGCTAATTGACGGACTTTTATCGCGTTTACAATCCACTAAGTTTATTACTAGTTTGGATCTGAAAGATGCCTTTTGGCAAATTCCTTTATCTGTTACCGGTAGACCTTTGTATCAGTTTACAGTCATACCTTTTGGTTTGTGCAATGCACCACAAACGATGTGTCGTCTTATGCACAAAGTTATTCCTCACGAGTTCCAGGATAAAATTTTTGTGTATCTGGACGATCTACTTATTACTAGTGCCACGTTCGATGAGCATCTCGATCTATTAGGCCAAGTAGCCAACTTTCTCACGGCCGCTGGTCTCACTATCAATGTGCAGAAAAGTAAATTCCTTCAACGTGAAATAAAATACCTTGGATATATTGTGAGCGACGGAATTCTAAAAACGGATGCCACTAAAATTTCAAGTATTGTCGAATATCTGACTCCGAAGTCTGCAAAGGCAGTTCGTCGTTTTATGGGAATGGCCGGATGGTATCGGCGTTTCATTCTTCGATTCGCTATAATTACCACACCTTTAACGGACCCACTGAAAGGCAAATATTCCTTCAAGTGGACTGATGCTGCGGAAAACGCTTTCCAACAGATTAAACAAGTGTTAATATTGTCAAGAGTATTTTATTAGAAAATTGGTTTTACATATCAAAAAAACTACTCCGCGTAGTTCGGCGGCTGATGATGGAGTCAGTGGTCGTCCACGCTGTCATCGTGTGTGTGCCCCGCAGATGTTCGGCAATTGTAGCGTTGCCGATTTTAAATATCTGCACCCGTTTTGATTATTCCCGATTTTAATCAACATTTTTATATTCAATGCGTTGCTAGTACTACCGGCATTGGTAGTGTCCTTTTTCAAAAGAATACCGAGGGTATAGAACAACCCATTCCTTTCATGTCTAGCAAACTCAATGCCGCTCAGCGTAATTACACTATAACTGAGCTCGAATGTCTCGCCGCAGTGCAGAGCGTAAAAAATTTCGTGCGTACATTGAAGGTCTACCTTTCACTATAATTACGGACCACGCCAGTCTAAAATGGCTCATGAACAAACAGAATTTGTCTGGTAGATTGGTCCGTTGGAGTCTGAAACTACAGGTTTTGATTTTCAAATCAAACACTGTAAGGGCTCGGTCAATGTTGTTCCTGACGCGTTATCGCGCATACATGAAAACTTTTCATCAATCAGTATGTCCCCTCTATCCATTGCCAATTCCGACCCGATTCTGCCTGAACATTCGTATCTATCTTCTAGTCTTATCGATTCTGCCTTTCAGGAAGCTTCTTATGTAGATCGCATCGCGATTATTGAGCGAGAACCCGATAAGTTTTCCAATTTATGAGTACGAGACGAGAAAACATACATAAATATTGGTGTCCTGTCGAATAATGATGTAAATATTCCCCAAATTAAATTATGGGTCCCGGATGGTCTGCATGAACGTCTTATTGCACAAACGCATAACCCTCCGTTAGCTTCACATTGTTGGGTTCATAAAACAGTAGAAACTCTTCGGCGTTAATATTACTGGCCACATCTTAAGTTGAATGTTATAAAATATATTCGTCACTGCGCTATTTGCAAACAAACTAAATCCAGTAATCAAACGTTGCGACCTCCGTTAGGCGAAATTCGTGTTTCTGAACGTCCGTTACAACGAATATTTATCGACTTTTTAGGCCCTTATCCTCGGTCTAAATTAGGTAATACCCAAATCCTTGTGGTATTAGACCATTATACTAAATTTACATGGCTCAATGCCATGCCGAACGCTACTTCACAAGCAGTCGTTCGTTTCCTCACTGAAAGTATATTCCATACTTTTGGAGTGTTGGAATATCTTCATTTTGACAATGGAGTTCAATTCACTTCAAAAATATTCTCCCAACTCATGACTGATTACAGTGTAACCCATGTGTTTTCTCCACGGTATTCCTCTCAATCAAACACGTCGAAGCGCACTAATAGAGGGAGAGCCAGTGACCAATTTTCAGTTGTCATTTCAAAAGTCTTGAAAAGTTACTGGATCAAAGTTTAATATCTGCTCGACAGTTGAAGCTAATTCTGGCAGCCCACAATGGCCGGAGTAAATAACGGTAAAATTTTAAAGAGCGTAGGAAAAAAGGTTTATTTTTGTTAAAGTATCAGTCATGAAATTTATGCATATTATTTCTAAAAGTATACTGAATGTATAAAAAATTCGCCAGAACATTTTCGTTCCTCCCAATTGTTGACAGAACGCTATTAAAATTTTTTTAAGAAAATATTTTTATTTCATTTGTTTTATTAACTTCCCAGTATATGGGAAGTTCTTGTAATTGCCTCGAAAATCGAAATTGAAATTTTCAACTTTTCTTTACGTTTTGAGGTCTATAGAGTATATATAAAGTGTTTTTAGAAAGAAGTATGTGTGTGTGTGTGTACGTACGTACGTACGTACGTGCGTTCGCGGGCTGTTTTTCTACGAGCATAACTCACGTAAACAAAGTCGTATCGACTTCGTTGAGGTGTCAATCAAAGCGTCTTTGCAATTTTAAGAGTTGATTAGTTTTTGGGACACTTCGGTCGGGGGAGGTTTGCTGTTTTCACCCCTTGAAGGTCAACCATGTTATGCGCTATATCTCACGAACCAAACATGCGATTTTCATCAATAAGGTGCCAATCGACGCGTAGTAACATTTATATGATTCCATCAAATTTTTAAAAAAATCGTTGGATCCGTTTTTTAATTTTTTTAAAAAAAGTGCAAAAAATTAGGGTTTTTTCAAAAACACAAAATTTTTAACCTGATTTTCAAATCTAAGTAATAAATGTTTATATTATTTATATACTCCAAATAGTTCTTGTGAAAAAATCAGCAAATTTTTTTTTCATGTCTACAAAAAAAATTAAATAAAAAATAAAAAATCATTAAACGTTCAAGGTTATTTACGTCATTCATTATATCTCGAGAACCAAATATAATCTTTCCATCATTAAGGTGTCAATCGACGCGTATCAACATTTGTATGATGTTTTTATATATTAAAAAATTTGTTAAAGCGTTTTTTACGATTTATTAAATTTTTTTTAGAAAAGTAGTGTTTTTTTCATAAAAAATTCCATTTTTAACCTGATTTGCACATCGTAATAATAAATGTTTGTAAAATATATAAAATTTTATCAATTTTTGTAGAGAAACCAACAAAAACTTTTCTCATGATTACAAAAAAAAATTAATTAAAAATAAAAAATCACCATGTAAAAAGGGTTCATTCGAATCATAATACCTTAAATCTCTTATTCTAAAGACATTGTTGTAAAGTCAATCAAAGCTTATTAATATTTGCAAAATTTGAGAAGATTTCCAAAAGTCTTCACAGCACCATGTTTTAACTTTAATGAAAAAACTGCTTTGTAACCTGTCCCCCCTCCGATTGATCCGCGTGAATAATCAATCAAACCAATGCACCAAAATCCTTACGTAATCAATTGACGCTCCCGTAGATGTTACGATTAATATTAAATCATTCCAATAATTTTTATGAGAGGTACATTTTTATTATTTGAAGTAGTATTATTTCCATAACTTTTATTGTGTTTAATATTTTTAATATCTATGTAGATATTACTGGGAAGTTGAACGTGTGGACCTCATGGGTCGCACCTCACGGCTTGTTTCATTAGTCTTCAAATTTTAACACAATACAGAAAATATGTACAGAAAACATATTATTGGATGCCAGAAATAAATTTCATCACTTACTATCTGCCAGAGAGAAAAACGTTCCCGTGCGAGCGCGAGCGAGACAGTTAAATTCATACCTGCCAGTTGAAAAGAGAACGCATATTGGGTCTCATTGACGATGGATTGTAAATTAAATGAAATGCAACAATTCCTTGCTAAAGTTTACTATTCAAACTCATAGAAAATATTTATTGCTGTGAGATTCTTATTTTAAGTGTATTCAAAATGATTTGTGCAATCTGTAAAGAGAACACTAGTAAAATTTTACGTTTTGATAGACAAGAAAAAATAAACGGTTGTAAATTAATGTTAAACCCTCGTAAAAACCATAATATGCATTTTTGTGATGTAGTTTTACCTGACAACACTGATAGTGATATTGTTTTCATAGTAATAAACAAAATTTGAGTTTTGTTGCTGTCGGACATAAATATTTAATTGAAGAAAGTCCTGTGACAGCAACTTCGTCACCATCAACTCCGGATATATTACAAGAACACGATGCAATGGAGCAAGAAGAGGAAAGCATTGAAGAAAATGAACTACTCAAGATCGACAAGAAGAACTGAATGCAGAATGTTTCTTCTGCGAAAAAAAAAACGAAAACAGCACCGTGCTAAAGAGCAAAAAATTTATAAAACACAAAAAATACTTTGGCTACCCTTATCAAGAAATATAGCGACCTTGATGATACAGAAGAAATGTGGTAACGTTTTGAAACTTTAAATACAGATTATTTTATCATAACATCTGTAAAATGGCAATCGTTAATAAATGTAAGGCGCTAAAAAAAACTCCAGTAACCTATTGGCATAAATATCGTCGCTATCATGAATTACCGTTTAATGAATTAATCGGTTTAATTAAAGAAGAGATTTAAACGATGATTCGAATGATTCAATAATACATACCCCTATCTTCTAATTATCTTTAATAGTTTCGGATTAGCGTTTGTTGGTTTGAGTGATAGGTTGCAGATATAACATTCGGATAATTAGGTAGGGCTTGGTCACTTATGAAAGCAGCAGTCCAATGAGTTTTCCTGATGGCTTCGCGCGTAGCATCAGTGTGGATGTTGCTCTTTTCATTTCGGTTAGGCTAAAGTATCAGTTTGAAGATAACGGTCCAATGAGTTTTCCTAGTGGCTTCAACACGTAATGTTTTAGTTGCATCAGTGTGGACGTTAATCTTTCATCTTGTATATAAATTAATCTTAATCTTTCATCTTGTATAGTAAAAGTAAAGTTAATAAGGTATATCCGCAATGCTATTTGTAGTATTTCTTTGGTCCGAATAATAATTGGGTTTGGAGTCACAAAATGCTAGAGAATTGATGACCTCTGGGGTCCCTTAACTAGTTCACGTTGAGCATTGACATCTGTATATAATGTAAATATCTGGTGTTGTATTTATTATCATATTAGTTTATATTTTGAATATCAGGGTTTGCAGTCATTAACAACTAGGGCAGTGACGATCCTTATGGTCCCCAAATTGCTCACAAGAAGTGAGACCATATTTTTTTTTGTATTCTAACCATAGCTCGTTATCTTCTGAATATTAACCATTCGGAATCTAGTATTCCTCATCTTTTCATCTGACTAGCAACTGAAACGGTTGTATACGGAACCGTTTCAGTTGCTAGTCAACTATCTTGGGGGTAGGGTGGTTCATATTGAGCTCAAAATTTTATGTATTTGTCTTCGTCGTTTAAGTTCTAGTTTGTTTTCTTTGGCCGACCCGAGACTGGGGTTGAAATCTGTCAGGTTAGACCTGAGGTCCTCTATGGGGTTTCGATACAGAGGGCAACGGTCGATCCTTTTTGGTAAGTACAGCTCAACCCCAGTGTTAAACTCGGACGGACCACCATTTCGTTTTTCCGTGTATTGTAGTGTCCCCGATATCTGGTCGTAACGTTCTCCCTATCTGTAATTATTAATAGTCTGTTTCATTAGTCACCTTTCCAACACGCCCGTGTTTCATTTTGTTTGAAAACTCAGTAACCCGCCGTCGATTGGTTCCGTTTCTGTTTAAGACTAGTTCGACTAATTAGTTAGTTTTTAAGGCTTATTTCGGGTAAAACTGTCGATTGAGTAGGGTTACGTTAACGTGATACCGTATCGAGGAACTTGCGTGAACATGTATGATGATTTCGACGTAAATACGTTTTGTCTACATCTGCTGAGCTTCACGTAAGACTTCCCTTTTTTGTTAAACCCTTATGGTTCGTTTGGCGAGGATGATGATTTCGACGTTTAGACGTTTTGACTACATCTGCCTGGCCTCCTACGAACTATGAGATCTTCCATTACTTAGAGTTTATTCATTGCCCGGCTTTATTGTGGAAAGACTCTTCTCAGCGCGGGGTCGTCCCCACGTTTGTTGCGTACCTATCATAAATTATCTTCAAATTATCTTCGCGCCTTTTCTGCACGAAAAAACTAACTCCGAGAAATACCTACCAGGCAACGATTAACTGAAAGTGTAAAGCCCGCCAAGTTCCGAAAAAAAAGCTGTTCAAACGCGTCATCCCGCTCCAACCCTCGGAATACGAGTGATCGATCATGCGATTTCGCGAATACGAGTGATCGACCAAGACACGCTGCGCGAAAAGTAGCTTTTCGAATGTTCGACGTACCGGAAATGTGGTGTGTGAGGTAGCGATCAAGACTGAGAAGACGGCCGAGAGTCGTCGTTGTAAAGAATTACATCGCGTTCGCAGGAAAAAGTAAGTTGCGATTAGACTGGCGAACCAGCCGGACTTAGGAGTTGTGTGTGTCCGTTTTGTCCCCTTGTGGCGATAAGGGCGGAAAACGGCAAAGTCCAGTTCCAGCAAAAAGTGAAGCCCGTTGTGCGGCTCGGTCCTCGTGTTCGAGAGCAGGCAGAAGTCTGGATCGTATAGTTGGGAGTCTGCCCAAGCAAGCGGACTTGTGAATTCAGCAATATCCAAGTAGTGGAGCACCTCAGAGAGCCCGCACCCATCGGACCCCGACCACCATGGAGGAGGCTGGTCCTGTATCTTGTAGTGGACGTGTTGGGTGCATTCAACAATCGTAACTACCAAATTAAAACAACTATGCCAACAACGGTCAACACAAAGTTGGATAAGTTGCATTTGTAAATTAAACGTATTTGGAATTGCTTATGAATCTCGAGAACGTTTTAGTTGATACAAAAATTTCCGCTCAAATAAATGAAATGAAAAATGTTAAAAAAATGTTAATTATAAAAATGAAATAAAATAATGGAATCAGAAAACAAATCAAGTGATGTGATTTTCTTTCTCATTGGTGACGCGTGTGCGAATGGGTTTCGTGGTTCTTCTTTTCTTTTTTTTCTAAAACCCACGACTCGGTGAGCTAGTCGCGGAAATAAAAAAATGTTAAATCGGGACCGCCACTATGCGGTCGACTTGGTAACAGTCCCGGCGGCGCGTGTGCACACGAGACATCCAGAGTCGAGGGGCGTCCAAAATGGTGGGGCAGTCGATCTCGGATCCTCGGTTTTGGACGCGTAGTCGAGATTGTGACAGGATTGCACGCTTAATAGTAGGGTTACCTGTTCCAGTTGCCATTGTAGATTTCTGATGATGTTGTTTTTTCGTTGTAAAAAATGTGATGGTGTCTTAATGGTTCGACTTCCTTCTGCGGAGACTCGAACCTTTTAATATTTTCTGTCTTTCGCTTGGTTTCATTACATAAAGTTTTTGCTTATACGTGTTAATTTAAACTCGGTTTAACAAGACTTTATTGTTCGGATGTGTTACTGGGAGTTAAAACTCACGTGTAGATTTTTTAATAAATTTAGTGTTTTCATTCGAGATTTTCATTCTCGATGATGAATTTTAAACGTTGTCACTAAATGAACTTCTGTGTTCTTATTAAGGTTATTACACTTAACACATCCTACCGACTGCGCCTATAATGTTTACACAACTATTTTTAACATAACACAACTTTTTCACAAAATATTTTCAACTATTTTATTGCCTTTATATTTTACAGAGAGTTATTAATAAAAGTTGAATTTCCGTAAGGCATTGTAGGAGGTAGTTTACGGCGTTTAACAACGTCAGGTGTATTTCTGAAGTTGCTGGGTCGTAACAGGGCCCAGGATCATTAATCCATTCCTTTGTCGTTATTTCTGATTGGATTTCGTTTTCCTGGAAAAACAAGATGCAAAGTTCAAACAAAAAACGGAAATGATTCAGAGTTTAGGTATTTGGGGTAATGTGTTTTGGATATGACTCAGAATATTGTCTCTTGTTGAAAAATAGGAGATGACGTCATAGGTATTTGCTGGGATATGACTCACCAAGGTCTCCTTGCTTACTTACTTACATTAAGCTTTTTATGATGAGCATTCTCGCTGAAAAGTATTTCGTAGCAATTATGTCAGGAAGTCGGTAGAACTTTCTAGGATTGCAGTCATGCAACATGTTTGGACTTACAAGCATGTTGACATTGACCGCCTTGCAACTTTTGCCACCCTATATGCACATAAAATTACCAGTTCGTCCGAGTAGTATGAAAAATAGTTTTTTTATAATCCTCCATAGAAGCCGATAGGGGCAGCAATACGCAGAGCGCTTGTAGGCTGTATTGTTAAATTGGTTCTTGGTGTGTAGACTGCTGGAGAGGCGATCACAAGCAAACTTTCTAACTAATCTTAAATAAAAAATTTTGGCATGGAAGATTACAAGGGAACTCCCTCATATACGAGTAATTTAGTCTGGTCACTAGAAACATAACAAGGGAGTCCTCCGTGCAAACGATAAAGAATTTCTGGTTTTTATATATCTTGTTTGAGATGGAAATCAGGTGATAATCACTAGTTTTCATCATCTCCACCCCTGTGTTGACAAGCGGAGTAAGATGAGAGTGTTTCGCGAGCTATGTGATGATGTGTAGTTATGTAGTTTGGTGCTGTGTAGTACTTTAAGTGTGATTTTAAAGTGTGGTGAATAATGGATTCAACATCTCGTGCAGTCACGAACGATTCCGAGTGACTTGTATGTGAGAAGTATTTAGAAGAGGGGGTGAAATTTCTTATAAAGCAAATATCAATTGAATCTTTACGAACAGTAAGAACCAAACAAAAAAAAAACACAACAACACAAATTCTACTGAAGAGGGATTAGATCCCAATTCGCTTTTCCTGTTCAAAAATTCATCCTAATGAGAGAATAATGGAAGCAGACCTACGCCAAGCAATACATTAAGCAGTGACCATTGTTTCCTTTGCACTTAATTTATCACTGTCGAATATTTGAAAAGAGAGAAGAGCTAACCAGTCAAAGACGAGATTCGGTTCATGTGATAGAATGAAAGAGCAAAAGGTCAAATTTTTAAAAGAAGCAAGAAAAGGTATGAGCCTGCGTTGTATACTGCCTTTTTATATTGATTTTGAACTCCCTAAAACCGAATGGTTGGTATTAATGGCAGACATATACTCCAAAAAGTTGTGTGAAATTAAAATTACATCCACCAACATTATTGCATGGCTGTGATGATTTTTGAAAGTTATCCTGGGGATGCTCACCGAAATATAAAGAGCGACTAACGGACTATAATATGTAAGACGACACCTTTATTGACGTTATATTTGTTGAAATAACAGTCACTACAATACCGCAGTAAAGGTTTCTATGTAATGAGAATAGGAATAAACCAGTTGTATCACTTTTTTGACTGCGCCTCAAGCTTTAAACATCACCACTAACCAAAATAAGGCGGATATTGACGCACTCAATCTCACAAGTGCAGAATCCTAAGTTTAAGAGTATGAGATCGTTGTGATAGTAGGCGGATACATTAACTTGCTCTTGTACTCACTATAGCTGACACTAACATTGTTTTTTCTCCGCAAACTCGGGAAAGGTAAAGCACTTAACGGGTTCTACTTCCTATCATCATTCAAACACGATTCAACTGAAAACGTTCTCCTCCTCCATACCATAAGTGGATATGACAACACCTTCAACATCTTTGGATTTGGAACGAGCAAATTCTGCATTTTCTCTAAAAAAACTGGCTTTTGTTAGAAATTTTCCATGAATTTATTGATCCTTATGTCATTGTCACAGACAGTTTAAAGTCACAATAGCCAATTCCTGCGGCTCTTTATCAAGAGCAATCCTTCAATGTTCTGCTATGTTAAAAATTCATCAAGAACTCTGCGTAGCTAAATTTAGCAAACTATCACTGGTATGATCACATGCGAATTGTCTTCGAAATTTGTGTCATGATTGTGATCTCATATACATGACGACTGTGTTGCAAAACCGATCCCTCGTCCATCAACTGTTGAAACCATATACTGTGGTTGAAATTATGAACATGAGTGAATTGTCACCGAATTTTGTATTGAAACTTTTCCGTATGGACGAATACACTAAAACTCTTTCCTTAGTGTGATCATAAGCAAACTTTCTACGGATTCGTTGAGAAAATTTCGATCACAAAGTAGCTCCAAGAGTTTTGATCACCGAAAAATGTCTTTCGATTTTATAGTTGAGAATTTTTCAAAATGGTTGAAACCTTGCAAAAAAACCGATTCCGATAAGGCCCACCACAGGTGATTTTCTCATCCACAATGCAGCGTTGTTGAAATCGCATACACCTTTCCCACTGACGTGTATGAAATTTATACGTGATTGGTTTCAATGGCTGTCGACGTGCTTAATGCATTCATTTCTGTAGCGCAAAAACCACATTTGAATCTTTCCAATTAATGCAAAAATAACACAGAGGGCATTTCACGTGAAACGGATAACGAAAAAAAGTTACGTTCTGGAATTTGTTCATATTGGGCACATTTGTAATTCTAGAGTATATGAACGGGTTCACATTATATTTTTGTTATTTGCCGTTTAGTTGTTGGGATTCAATATAATTCACCTTATTTACGGAAGGAGTTTTTGAAATTTTATTTTCATATTGAAGTAAATTATAGTGTTTTGTATAGAAAATTTACTGTTCTTTATGATTTTCAAATGAGATTCCAAATTTGATTTTTTTCCAAGTTTTTAATATTTTTTTCAATAACTTCGACCATTTTTACAAAAGGAAGCTTAATATGTATAAAGTTTACCATAAAAATTGTAAAATGGGATCTAAATTAGTTTAGGAGATATAACAATTAAATGATGCACATGTCGTTCTGAGCGTGATACCTGTCGCTTGTTAAAGTCGATTGATGATGTAAAAATTGACGTTGATAACTTTTCAATAATATTGATTATATATTATTGTCTGATTGTTTTCATCTTGAGTTGACTAGAATGGCAAATCGTTTATATGACATTTCAAATTAAGATGTTTGGTAAGGGCAAATATTATTTAAATTGCACAATATTTGTAATAAAAGCATGAAAAGAGTATGCACGGAAGTTCATGTAAAATTAAGAAATAGACTTTGAAAGCTGAGCACGGAAAGAAGTACATGCTCGGAATTTTTTTTTTAAAGTAAAAAAGGTAAGTGGAGGTCGATGTATTGATTGAATCAATTTTTTTTAAAGAAAAGGTGTCGTATTCAGTGAAAATCGATGTTGTATTAGTTAAATAAATAACTTAATAAATTTAATGCGAACGATCAAATTCATTTACACGTGAGTTTCAATTCTTAGTGAAATGACAAACAATCAAAATCAGCAGGACATATTCTTCTTCAAAAAAAGTTTAAATTAACACTTGTGAATGAAGTACACGCAGTAAAATAAGTGCAAGACAACAACTTTAAAGGTACGAACTACGCAGAAGGTAATTACATCGTTCAACATGAATCAACTTATTCGCATCACTAGAACGACACCTATCACAATTAAAACAAACACAAGTAACGATGCTATAAGAACTCCAACCCTGAATACAAATTTGAAAATTACATTGGATCTAATAAAACATGCATCCCGAATACCCGCATTTGAAGGAAGCGGAGAGCAACTCAAAAGTTTTACAGACATGGTAAATGTCATGATCCCGATCCTGCAGACGTACGACAACCATTCACAAAATGTAATTTGCAACATCATAAAAAGTAGAATTGGGAGGCCTTAGTTAATTTTAGATGCAAGCCGCCATTTAATAATAGGATATGAAAAAAATATTGTACGTAAACTATTCAGACCAAAGCAATAGTACACAGTTACTTAACGAACTTCGAACTAATGACTATAGAGGATCTGTAATGGATTTTATTAGTATAATTCACCAAAAATTGACAAATTAAAACTTGAAAGTAGAACAGGAACAAAATTCAAATAATATACAAATAATTCAGGTAAATCAAAGTGACCTATTAGATATACTAAAGAAAAATGTCCCAGAACCAATTCGAATCATTTTATTTTGCAGAAAGGCCGAAACATTAGCAAAGCCAATATACATTTTAACTGAAACAGGATACTTCTATCATAAAAGACAAACTAACCATTTCAAATTTAAAAACAAGCACAAATCCTATAAAAACAATTATCATAATCACAACCAAAATTTCCAAAGTAAAAATCATTATTTTTACAATCCAAATCAGCAATTTCCACATACGAGCCAAAATCACCAAAACCAGTAAAACTATAACCTTAATCGATACCAGCATAATCAGTTCCCACAAAATCAATTCCAATACACCAAATCCCCTTTTAACAAAGATTCACTTCAAAGTCACATTCGCTAATGTTGAATACCTCAAAGAGATTGATAATACAAAACAAATTATACACGTTACACAGCACCAAAGTTTTCCACAAACTGTCTCGGAGTCCCCAGCTTCAATAACCTCCCATATATTCGAATAAATTCATATGGAATCCCTCTTACATTCCTAATTGACACACTTTCCGCAATAAGCGTTATCGATCCCAACCTTTGTCTTCCGGGTCTAAGAGTTCCAAATAAAGATACTAGTATCCATACGCTAAATTCTCAATTATGATTTTCGCATACAGCGCATACATTAAAGAAATCGACGACAACGACAAATTTACTTTCATCGAATATATGTACATGTAATGACTTTTTAATGGAATAACAAAGGTTTGTGACCAAATTTCTTTCTTCCATGTATTCTTGGTTGCTGAATTCGGAAAAATTATCAAAAAAATTCTATCACGTAAGATTTTTCCGCAAAACGAAAAACGCAAAAGTATGATGAGGAATGCCAGAATTTCCAATGTGCCCGCTCCCTTGCATGCGCTTTCATTTATTTATTTCTGTTAAAACTTTCGCAAGGTACGTTTTAAAAATGACTTCAAAAAGTTGTGTAAATTGTCCTGATAGTTTTTTCTATATTTGTGGTTAATTTGTAGTAAAATAACAACAAAGAAATATTACAGATTTTGTTAAAAAAGTGTATTTTGCGTATTTTGGTGTGAAAAAAGGTGACCAGGACAAATTTTGGGCCCTGCGTGGAGTTTGTTCAGAGTGTGTTGAAGGACTTAGATCGTGGTTAAAAGGTAAAGTTAAATATTTTCGTTTTGGTGTTCCCATGATCTGGAGAGAGCCTCGAAACCACAGCGATGACTGTTACTTTTGTTCGTGCAATATGCAAGGGTATAGTACAAAAAAGAAAAAAGAAATTAGTTACCCAAACATGGATTCTGCACTCCGCCCAATAACTCACGGACCTAGCATTCCTACACCACAAGCACCCCAAAGCCAAGACGATTTGCCATCATCAGGAAATGAATCAGAAGAAAGTTCCAGTGACGAGTTTCAAATTGGCGACTCCAGTGGACTTCAACAATTTTCACAAGCTGAATTGAATGAACTGATCCGTGATTTGGGATTCCCAAAAAAGTGAGACTCCAATGGACCTCAACAATTTTCACAAGCTGAATTGAATGACCTGATCCATGATTTGGGACTTCTAAAAAAATCTGCTAAGTTACTAGGATTCAGACTGCAAGAGAAGAACTTATTGACAGCTGCAACTTCTTTCGCTTGGTAGAAAAATTGAGAAGAACATTTTGAGCCTTATTTTTCTCAAGATGGTGAGCTAGTCTGTTGTTCCGATATTAATGGTTTAATGTCCATGTTCAAAGTTGAAGCTGAGAATTGGAGACTGTTTATTGATTCTTCGAAAAGAAGTATAAAAGCTGTTTTACTTCACAAAGGGAATAAATAAGCATCAATACCCGTTGGTTACTCAGTACATTTGAAGGAAATTTATGGTAACCTGGCTTTGATCTCGGATAAGTTAAAATACAAGGAATTCGAGTGGACAGTTTTTGGTGATCACAAGGTAATTTCCATGATACTTGGATACTTGGTGGTTACACAAAATTTCCCTGTTTTATTTGCGAATGGGGTAGTCGTGCATCAGCTAAAAACTGGAACCAGAAAGTGTGGCCCAAAATAACTTTGAAGTTCGGCAAGAAAAACGTGCACTTTGAATCTTTGGTTGATCCTAAAAAGGTCCTTCTACCACCACTCCATATCAAACTTGGCATGACGAAACAGTTTGCGAAGGCATTAACAAAAAAAGGCGAGATATTGAAATACCTTTCAAGCAAGTTTCCTGGTTTGTCTGAAGCAAAGCTGATGGAGGGAGTTTTTGTTGGGCCTGATATTTGTAAGCCGATGAAAGATAACAACTTTGAAAATGTGATGAACGGTTTTGAGAGGGCATTATGGAATTCTTTCAAAGATGTAGTTACGGAGTTTTGAGGGAATCAGAAGGACTCGAACTTGAAAAATATCGTGGAAAATATGTTGTCCAATTTTAAAAATCTAGGATTTTCAATGAGTTTAAAACTTCAAAAAAAATTGTATCATTTTATGATGTTTTTTAACATGCACCTATATGGCGGGTTTTGCCTATATTTTAATTTTCACTTTGCGAAAAATGCTTACGTGATGGGTCAAAATGTTTGGCGTTTCGAACTCAGTGCACCGAAATGCATAAAATCCACCCATTAACATTTAAAAAGAAATCAAAAAGTTTCACTTTGTACGCCAGTGTAATTCATAATAATATATTTGATATTTTTAAGAGGGAAATTTTTCACTTATGAAAAGGAACTATAAAGCCTTTGTTTGGGCTACTAAATATTTCAGTCCTTACCTATATGGGATAAAATTTACAATCAATACCGACCACAAACTTTTAACATGGCAAGCTTATCTAAAGGAATCAAATTCTAAACTAAGATGGAAGTTAAAATTGGGAGAATTCAAGTATGTTATTAAATATATAAAGGGAATGGAGAATTATGTATATACTACAGAATGCATGTATATAACTAGTTAATTTCAATGAAATGAATAATGAGGTAAATAATGATACCAAGTCATTAGCAACATGCAATAGCGCGAACGAAGATAATATAGAATATATACCTATTTCCGGAGCCCCTCTAAATATATTTAAAAATCAAATAAAAATTAACGAAGGAAAGCAAAATAGAACAAGCCGTGAGGTGCGACCCATGAGGTCCACACGGTCAACTTCTCAGTAATATCTACATAGATATTAAAAATATTAAACACAATAAAAGTTATGGAAATAATACTACTTCAAATAATAAAAATGTACCTCTCATAAAAATTATTGGAATGCTTTAATATTAATCGTAACATCTACGGGAGCGTCAATTGATTACGTAAGGATTTTGGTGCATTGGTTTGATTGATTATTCACGCGGATCAATCGGAGGGGGGACAGGTTACAAAGCAGTTTTTTCATTAAAGTTAAAACATGGTGCTGTGAAGACTTTTGGAAATCTTCTCAAATTTTGCAAATATTAATAAGCTTTGATTGACTTTACAACAATGTCTTTAGAATGAGAGATTTAAGGTATTATGATTCGAATGAACCCTTTTTACATGGTGACTTTGAATGATTTTTTTTTTAATTTTTTTTTTTTGTAATCATGAGAAAAGTTTTTGTTGGTTTCTCTACAAAAATTGATAAAATTTTATATATTTTACAAACATTTATTATAACGATGTGCAAATCAGGTTAAAAATGGAATTTTTTATGAAAAAAACACTACTTTTCTAAAAAAAAATTATTAAATCGTAAAAAACGCTTTAACGATTTTTTTAATATATAAAAACATCATAAAAATGTTGATACGCGTCGATTGACACCTTAATGATGGAAAGATTATATTTGGTTCTCGAGATATAATGAATGACGTAAATGACCTTGAACGTTTAATGATTTTTTATTTTTTATTTAATTTTTTTTGTAAACATGAAAAAAAAATTTGCTGATTTTTTCACAAGAACTATTTGTAGTTTATAAATAATATAAACATTGATTACTTAGATTTGAAAATCAGGTTAAAAATTTTGTGTTTTTGAAAAAAACCCTAATTTTTTGCACTTTTTTTAAAAAAATTAAAAAACGGATCCAACGATTTTTTTAAAAATTTGATGGAATCATATAAATGTTACTATACGTCGATTGACACCTTAATGATGGAAATCGCATGTTTGGTTCGTGAGATATAGCGCATAACATGGTTGACCTTCAAGGGGTGAAAACAGCAAACCCCCCCGACCGAAGTGTCCCAAAAACTGATCAACTCTTAAAATTGCAAAGACGCTTTGATTGACACCTCAACGAAGTCGATACAACTTTGTTTACGTGAGTTATGCTCGTAGAAAAACAGCCCGCGAACGCACGTACGTACGTACGTACGTACACACACACACACACACACACAGACTTCTTTCTAAAAACACTTTATATATACTCTATAGACCTCAAAACGTAAAGAAAAGTTGAAAATTTCAATTTCGATTTTTGAGGCAATTACAAGAACTTCCCATATACTGGGAAGTTAATAAAAAAAAATATTTTAGTAAATTACGAACATTATGCGTATCCAAAGAAATAAACGAAAAGTATTTTCAGTACATATCAAATAATCATACTCCTGGAAAAGGACTAGTGGCAGTATATATTCCCAATCTCGCGATAAATCCTCAATATCAAAATGAATATTTGGAATGTAAAAGTTCACATACGAAACTTTAATGTAATTATTCACTTCTCGATTGTACCGAAAAAGAACAAATCTCTGAGGAAATTGTGAAGGAAAATAATCGCAAAAACCACAGAAGAATCGAAGAAGTACATAAAGAAATTAAAACTAAATACTGCTACCTAAAACCTAGAACCGTAATAACTAAAGTAACAAATACTTGTAATGTATGCAAATTAAGTAAGGTTGAAAGAAAATCAGCCAAAATCTCATTTGAAAACTCCTTATACCTCAAAATTCCCATGAAACGACTCACAAGGTTATATGGTTTGTAGAAAAAAATCACTTCTCCTTAACCATCATAGACAAGTTCTCTAAATTCGGTCAGGGGATAGCTTTAAAATCTAGAAACTGGATCGACATTCAATCCGCCTTCAATCTACATTTTGCTACTTGCATAAAACCTAATCACGTAATAACTGATAACGAAAGTTATCACTAGTAATCTTGAGAATTTCCTTCCAAAAGGAGGAATAACACTTCATTTCACAACACCTGCACTTATAATCGCCATTGCGAATATCGAAAGGTTACATAACACACTTAATGAGCAAGCAGTCTTGGGAATTTCCTTTATATAGGAGGAATAACATTTTTTTCACAACACCTGGACTTAAAATCGACAATGCAGATATTGAAAGGTTACAAAACACAATTAATAAGCAATCATGTCAGAATTGAAATTACTGAAACTAAACTATCACCATCAGCAATAGATATACAAGAAATAGTGAAAAATTATTAAAATGCAATCAATTCCACAACTAACCATAAACCAATAGGAATAAAAAATGGAATCATTAGTCCATCAGAATATCAGAATATAAGGGACAGAATATTAGAAAAACGAACCAACGCATTAATAACAAAACTAAAAACAGAAAATGAAGAAATCAATTCAAAATACATTAAAAACAAAGCAAACAATAAAAAAACGAAAAAACATGCATTTTAAAAAATAATCATAATATAACGAATAAAACACTGTTCATAAACTTAAAGAAATTTAAAAAAATCTGTAGGTTAGATTATTTTGAAATTTCTTAAATTTGATTGAGTCGAAAATATTGAGACTTCATAGAATCCAATGGGCAACATCCAGTCCGTACGGATCCTTTCTAAAATGGTTTGGTGGTGTAATGGATGATAGCGATAGAGAATATGTATATTGAAAGAAATCTCGAAAAAAATATCAATAAATATGAAATCTTTTGTCGACAATAATGAAAAACAATTCCATATCAATGAACAAATATATAAAAATATCAAACGCCTAACGAAACATATAATAAGCAGCAGGAAATTATAAATTAGGGTTTTTTTTTATAAAAATATTTTTTTAACCTGAGTTTCACAGATCAATAATAAATAATTATAAAATTTATACATTCCTATCAGTTTTTGACGAGAAAGGCAATTTTTTCATGAATCTGAAAAATAACTATTTAAAAATAAAAAATCATTCAAAGTTGCCAACTAAGAAGGGTTCATACGAATGAAATTACCTTATATCTTTTATTCTAAAGATTTTGTTGTAAAGTCAATTAAAGTTTTACAATATTTGATAGTTTCAATAGTTTTCAGAGTCTTAATTTTAGGGAAAAAACTGGCTAAATTTTGAAAACCAACAGAATTTCAATCAAATTTGCATTTGTAGTAATCAATGCTTTGAATGGTAAAATGTTTTGAAATCAATACTTTGCAGATCACATGCTTTAAAAAGCTTTCATCAAGTAAAAAAATTGTAGTTTTTAGTAATTTTATTCTGTTGTGTTCGTAAGATTTCAATTACTTCCTCCATCATCATGTGTGAAACATTTTACTTGTTAATATTTATGTATATATTACTGGGAAGTTGGCCGCGTGGACCTCAAGTGTCACGCCTCGCGGCTTGTTTAATAACAAATTTCACAACATTGATCAAAATTTTGCTAAAACACACAAAAATAAAAATATTACTATGAAGGTATTTGGAATCGGCACAAATCAATCAGTTTCAATATGATCTTTGGTTCTTGAGATAATCAAGGCGAAAAATAACTCCGAACGCACATTCGCCCATTTGTATATACACACAAAAACATCTCTCTAAAAACGATGGATTTGGATTCTAGAGGCCTTAAAACGTGGAGATATGGAAAAATTTGGGATTTGCAAAATTGGCCCTATTATAATATTTAAGTGAATAATATAGAACTTGTAACACCGTATCGCAAAGTTTTCAAATGACCGCCTATTACGGATGTTTCTATAGGATTTTTTTTGGATGAATCAGAAAATTGTAAGATGCAAACAAACAATATCACAAGTATAAACGAAAACATAATGACTACAATAAACTGAAGAAAATTAAAATATGTCATTATTGTGAGAGCTTGTCATCTGAAATCATAATATTATAAAATTTGTAAATTGTTAAAAAGATGACAAATAATTTCACTTATGTTAATAAAAAAGACATTGTGTATCATAATATTATTTCACCAAATTTAATCAAGAATATTACATAAAAAGAAAAAGGAAACTTCACCTTCACAATTAGTACGCAATAAAAGTTCAATTACGAGTATCATAACCGATATAATCATCATTCTTATTGTAATCGTGGTCGCTATAATTACTTATTATAAATTCTTCTGAAAAACATCATAATTGGAAATAAACAACAACTCTTTGCGCAATCACACGCAAAGAAAGAGTCATAAATCCTAATGAACACATCTATTGAATTTCACAATTCCAACTTTCGCCCGCACAAATAAAATTGCAACGCCTCCGATAAACAGAACGCAGTATTATAAACATAAGGTCTACTTTCTCTGACGTTGGTACATCCTTCCGAAATACGCTGGAGTGGCCAATAGTTCCCTCACTCCAGAGATGTAGTGCTTTTAATCGAATTGCAGCGCACTTGGCCTGTTGTGTCGTATGGAGCTCAGTCGGGAGCCAATTTAATAGCATAAACAGTGCCTTTGTCAGGATAGTGCGTTGATTGCAATAGCTACAATTTTTCTGACCCCGTCAGGCTGATTTGCATTGGATGTTTTTGCAATAGCTGGCCAAGAAACAACTGTGCTATACAGAACGGTTGGTTCCACTATTGACACATAGCGCCATGATACAATTTTGGGTTTCTATTTCTAACTTTTCACAACACCTTTTTTGCAGTAGATTGCGCATGACGCTTTGCTCGCTTTTTCTGCTATGTGTAGTAAGACACACACTTTCATACAAAATTCCTGGGGGTTAGATTGAGAAAAGCTGTACCCTACATGCTAAAAGTGTTGTAGTAAGCCGACGTTCATATGCTGAAAGTGTATAGTGAGCCGACGTAAATATGCTCAAAGTGTACTAGTAGCGACAGCCAACTATAGTAAGCCGTCTTCAATAGCCTGAAAGTACACTAGTAGCGACAGCTAAATTAAAACAAAGTGTACTACTTAGCCAAAACCAAAGTGTATTACTAAATCAAGAGCTGTAGGAGTGAAGAGTGTTTCGCAAGTAGTAAGACTCATACTTTCATAGAAAAAAACTCGAACACGAAAGTATATTAGTGGATCGATAGCTTTTTATATGGAGATCTGGTTTTGAGTCAGGCCGGCTAGCTGTTTGCGAGTGTGTGTGCTATGCGATGGATCGTGAGCTGAGTTTTTGAAAGCGCTGATTGCCTGAGAGCTGGTTTGAATACGGGGAGAGTGGTTTTGAAACGGGGTTTCGTGAGCGATGTGAAGAGCACGAGCGTTGTGGTTGAATTGAGATGAATATGGTTCTAGCAAGATCAAAAATCAATGGTTTTGAATGGAAGTATCGTGGAAAAAACCACATGCCAATCGTAGCGTAAAAGAGTATCGTGTAGAAAAGCACATGGCAATCGTAGCGTAAAAATCAGAGACTGGTTGTCTGTTTGTTTTGAGTCGACGTCTGCGTGATCGGAGGGCGATGAAATGATGACTTTTGCTTGAGAGGTTTTCGGACGGGCTTCGGATCTTCAGAGCGTGTAGATCTGCCGTGCAATGGCCAAAGCGTCTAACTGCAGTTTCTCGATATCGAGATAAATGGCATCAAACTTTTCGCGTGAAAACGCTTCCGTATTTTCCCTGTCTTGCCTACATTACCAAATTTGTTTGCAAAAACCTTTCAATCAACGTACAAAGAATGCAACATGAATTCAAGATTCAGGAAAATCGCCAATGCGGGGATGAAAATGAAGGAATTTTATTTTTTGTCCAGTGTGCGTAGAAGGAAAACTTGCTTAAGAAAACAACGGACAAACTCTCCAAATAGTCCAGTCAATTGGGAGTTGATCGTGCATTTTCAAAAGGCAGAAATTTTTTATTGCAATGCGTGGGGAATGGTATAATTTGCTTAACTTCAATTTCCTGGGATCCCCGATGATGGCGTTTGGGCTCCATCTTGAAAACAAATGAAAGTGGGATACCCCCATATCTTCCAAACCGTGGCTTCCACAAGAAAGTTGTGTATGACAAACTTGCGTAGAATATAATGTTTAGCAAGTCGTTCATACATCACTTTTACGTGGTGTCAATAATAAAAAAGACACAATCCAAAAACCATACCCAAAAAGGGGGAACAACTTTCAGGCGCCACAGCTTCTTTGTTTTCACTTTAACCCCAAAACACATTGGAAATAACTTTAAGACAATTTTATCGCAAGTCGTTTGATGTATTGATTGTTTTGATCGCTGTACACTGGCGGGAGCTATTACATCCCAAAGGGGGAAAACGCATTTTAGGCCAAATAATCGGCTTCCGATGGCAAAGCCCCCATTGTAAAACTCACGGAGCATTTTAGTGGGCAGAAATTTTTTAATTGCAATGAGTAGTATGCCTTTATGTGAGCTTAAATTGAAGTTTCTGGGGTCGCAGCTCCAACCCCCTTGGCGCCATCTTTAGAACAAAAAAAAGTGGAACGGCCCCATATCTTGGAAAGCACTGCTCCCACAAAAAAGTTGAATATGACAAACTTGTGTAAAGTTCAATTTGCAGTAAGTTGTGGATACACCATTTTCACGTGCTGTCAATATTAACAGAGTTACATGCCAAAAACGACGTTGAAAAGGGGGGATCATTTTTCGCGCGCCACAACTTCTTTGTTTCCCCTATTTCCGCGAAATTCGTTCGAAAACAACTTTTAGACAGTGTTATCACCAAACGTTTGCGGTATTGCTTGTTTCGATCACTGTACCATGCCGGGAGTTACTGTGTCCCAAAGGGGGCAAGTCATAGGAAAAAAGCATTTTAACACCTGTTTATCTGGTCCTAAAATGTTTTTTTCCTAAGACTTGTCCCCCTTCGAGAACAATAACACCCGACATGGTACAGTGATCGAAACAAGCAATACCGCAAACGACTTGCAACAAAATTGTCTTAAAATTATTCTCGATGTGTTTTGGGGTTAAAGTGAAAACAAAGAAGCTGTGGCGCCTGAAAGCTGTTCCCCCCTTTTTGGGTATGGTTTTGGATTGTGTCTTTTTAATTATTGATGCCACGTGAAAGTGATGTATGGATGACTTGCTAAAAAATTAATTCTACAATTTTCTTGTGGGGGCCATGGTTCCGGAGATATAGGGGTGCCCCACTTTTTGTTTGTTTTCAAGATGGAGCCCAGAGGCTTGGGGCTGCGACCCCAGAAACTTGGATTTAAGCTGCCAGTAAGGCATACCACACATTGCACCAAAAATGTGCTTGCCTACCAAAATGCTCCGCGAGTTTCGCAACGGGGGTTTGCCATCAAAAGCCGACTATTTGACCTAAACACGGGTTTTCACGCGACTTTCTCCCCTTTGGGATAAAATAAATCCCGTTAATGTGCAGTGATTGCAACAAACAATACCGCAAACGATTTGTGACAAAATTATCTTTGAAAAGCATTTCAATGTGTTTCGCGTTAAACGTGAAACTAAAAAAGTTGTGGCGCCCGAAATATGTTCCCCCCTTTTTGAGTGTGGTTTTTGGTTTGTAACTTTTTTATTATTGACCCACTGCAAAAGTGATGTATGAAAGACTTGCTAAACATTTTATTCTACGTAAGTTTGTCATACACAACTTTCTTGTGGGAGCAATGGTTTCGGAGATATGAGGGTGCCCCAACTTCTTTCGTATTGAAGATGGAGCCCAAAGGACAGGAACTGCGACCCCAGAAACTTGAACTTAAGCTATCTATACCATTGCCCACGCATTACATTAAAAAACATTTCTGCCTACCCAAAATGCTTGGTTTACATCAAAATTCGGACGCTTTGACTGTACTAATAGACATTTATTTTCCTTCTGATTTGTATAGCTGTACACTGGACAAACCATCTATAGTACTTTAGATGGTTTGCCACTTGTTTTTTATGTGAAATTAGCAGCAAGATGTATTATAGATGGAATGGCCAGGGTCATAACTCTTAAAGGGGAGGGAAATGAAACAAAATGTTAAGCTGATATGAAAGAAGGGAAGGTATAATGACCCTTAACGCACATATCTCAAAATCTTGAAAATGTCATTTAGACGGTTTGACCATTGCACGGCAGAGATGCAGATTGATGAATTTCGCTGTCTTGGTCGGCTCATGAATTTGGCTTGAGATGTTTTTATGCTAGCTTGAAAATGCTTGAGATGATACGACACTGATGGGAAGATGGAAAAAAGGAAAAAATCCATGGCTTTTGCTTGACGCTTTACTTTAAGTTGCCGTGGCTGGCGCTTGGTTTTTATTATGTCCGAAAATCAGGATGGCAGAAAGCAAAAAGCACCTCCGGCCAGGTGAACCTCTAGCCTAACTCCATAATTTGTTTTAACGATGCGGAAGAACTTTACGCGGTTCTCATTCTCGACCTCTAAGGAACTAGTGGAAACCATTGTGTCACCATCTCTACATACAGCCGAAACTAGAAGCTCGAATGTATACTGAAAAAAGTAGCACCGATTATTGTAAAGGAAAAAAATCTCAGTAAAAAATGTGTGGTAGACAGCAAAAAGAATAAAACATATTCAAAGATATCTATTTTTTTATATGGATAGTTTAGATTCAATAAGTTATTTAAGTAATTCTTTATGCTTAGGATATGATGTATTTGTAGCTAGTTTAAGCATTTTGACGAAGGCGATGCAAAAGAAAAAGATCTCTTTCAACATCGAAGAAAAATTTCAATTTATCCAGCTGTTAATTCCATTTTTGGCCTTGAACGATGTCCTCTTTTCAGAGCAGAGTTTAAAAGGAGCTGTTTTTCAAAAACAGTAAGCAAGATTGAGTTCATGGTATAAGAAAACGAAAGCCTTGCCGCAAACAGTTCGGTTAGTAGCAGTTCAGATGTGAATGTTGAAATCTTACAGGAACTAGAGAAGGATGCTATTTCAGCTCAAACAGGTGGTGAGGTTGGTAAAGATATGGAAGTTTTGACAAGGAAGGAGATTTTTTATAAAAAATTCAATCTCAAAAGTGTTAGGATGCTCTTCCGATTAAAAGAGTTCAGAGAGACTTATGACGACCCTATAAAGGAGCTCAAGATCATGTTCAACAGAATGAAAGAAAAGTTAGTCTCTGGTTCGGAGCAAGACAGTAAAATAAGCTTGTCTATTGAACTTCCAGCTTCACCTGAGATTAAGCCCATCTAGTCTAGCTTAAGACCTGTAAGTAAATTGCGTGGAGCTTCTATTGTCGGCTTAATTTCGAACGTCAATCAGTCTAACACTGCATTTCTCTCTGATGCGGGTCTGAAGGTAAAGGCCGATATAATAAACTTCCCCTTCGTCGGTGGTCGTTCTAGATCATTTTTCATACTCTCACAGTAAAAAAAAAATCAAAAACGCATAAGTATTTGTAAGTTGGTAGCTCATAAGCCGGAACATAATTGTAATAAGTAAAAAGTAAAAATATATAAATACCTTAAAACTGAAAAGAAAATTTTTATTCTCTGTGGACATCTCATTTAGCTAACATGACTGAGTTTGTTGTTGATATACAGTTTGTAACTGGAAATAATGAACAATACTTCATAAAGGAGCTTGCTATATTAGCTTTCGGCTTGGTGCAACTTATCGTGTATCACTTTGCACTGTCATACCCATACCAAGAATTGTCAGCGGATGCCCGAAAACAGAATCAGTACGACGTCGCTCATATAAACGCACTTAGTTGAAGTGATGGTAACGTTAGTTACATCACGATTCCTGAAATCATGCAACAATACTCAAACTGTACTTACAGTTTATGTGCGAGGTAAGTGAAGGAGGAATTTATTAGAAAATATCTATCACAGGCCAATATCGTTCAGCTAAATATACCGAAAATAGGGGAACTCTGAAATTTCACGAAAACTTGTCTAGTTCATGGTACAGTTTCGACAACCATATGTGCCGCACAGAATTGTATACACATTTACTTGTACTAACTTATGAGTTTTATGCATTTTTGAAATAAAAAGAATATGTTTTCGTATAAAAAATGATTTTTATTATAAACCAATTACATTAAAAACAACATCGCAAAAAATGGAATTCCATATAATAACCGTGGATTATTGATACGCACATAAGAAGCGCGTGATGCTTTGAAAAATCGTCGCTGTCCAGCTTTAGTATATTGTTGTGGAACATTACAAAATTGAAAAAGTCTATCATCTCAAACAGCTTGAATAGATCATCGGTTTTCAATTTGATACATCCTTCATCTCTTCGTATCCGGAGTGTTTTGGAAAGACCTGGTTGGTTTTGCGGATAATGCTCCTCGTTCCTCAACCTCCTCAAGTCTTCATAAGTATGATATTGGAAAACGTTCGTGCAAACCGAAAACAAATTTTGCTTCGAATGTTAATACATCGAACGCTAGGACGATTTTCTGATTTTGACATCCAACAAGGTAGTAAGTACAGTTCAGCAAGATATTCTCACACGCCACTCGAGATTTTGAACATTTTTTCTGGATTGTTTTATGTATCGTGATACTCCGAACAGCCGTTTTATCGGCATGATCTTCACCGGGTTCTGTGGGTAAAGAAAAAGACTTCTGATTCTTTTCTAATGTGTTAATATACACTTTGGTCGGCTTGTTATTCACTAGCTTGTTACTTACGCATGAATTCATTTCACTTTAATCAGTAATTGAATCAGAACTGGTACCCTTAGCTGTTAAATCTCTGTTTAATACCTCCAATCTGTTTTCTGGAGGGTTTAATGCAGTAGCCACCTGCATTCTGTGGTAAACCTCAAGAAATTTTCGAAGGCTATTCTCGGGGAAAAAACGCGCTTTGTAACTGTCGTCTTTTGTTCATAAACAATCTACCGTTGGGTTTCAGGAACTGTATAGAGTAATTTTCACTTGGATATTTCCCAAACGAAGGAAAATATTCAGCTACTCCTATTTTAGGGAAGTAGAATGCCAACCAATGTGCGCCGCTCTTTTGTGACGGATTTGTCACAAAAGGTAAACGATCGCAGAGATGTAATCTTTGAAAAAACCTTTTTGTTATAATATTGCTCCTTAAAGTGTTGATGATCTCTATTGTGTTCATTCCTGTCCTTTCAGGAATATATTTTCAAGGTTTGCAACCTTAGTATGTGGTGTCACATACCTTTGTAAGAATTCTTTTGTCGATTCTCCGTTCACAAACACTGTTGAAAACTTTGCCAACGATCTGATAACATCCTCATCAAGTCGATTGAGTTTCAAGTTTCCAAATAAACCTGTCTGATCTGTAGCTATAGTCATGTTGGTGGGATATTTATACATACTTTCTTTCGAGTAAAGTTTGTTCTGTGATGTGAACACAGTCAGCGATACTTTCTTAAAGAAGGTTAAGTGACCTTCTGAGAAGTATTCAACATTTACAAGACAATGTGCCATGACTTATGCTATGTACTAGAGTAAATACTATCCAAATCTGAATGTTATTGCGAGATATATATATATATATATATATATATATATATATATATATATATATATAGCTTTTTAAAAAGCTTTTAAATACGTTTCGATTTTTGTCAGTTTCAAGCCTTCCATCATATTCCGCGTAAATGATACAGGTGACGCTTTTCTTTAAAGCTTCTCTGAATCTTCCCCCGATCCTTACCAAACCTTGGTTTAACAAACTTGCGCATCCCGAATCGTATGAGTTGTCTGCTGTCAAATCAAATGCTAGCAGAAAACAGCCATCATCAAAGAATTTCTTGGATATCTGATGACCTTTATCAAAATAATTGATTCTAGTCCCCTTGAACAGAGAAAGATATCGTCTAGTGCTAACTGGTTTTTCGTGCGAATAATCAAATTCTTGAGGAAGATTTGGTACTTGAACACCATTTACTGATATATTGAAGTTGGTAATATTGTTATGCTTAATGTTGAATGGATTTTTTATGCACTTTCCGGTGTAGGAGTCATTATCCACCATACTAAATTCGGTAATTGTCCTATCACTACATTATCAAGAGATAGAGTATAGGTGTTGGTGGGTAAAGTGTAGGTTTTTACTTCCACCCGCTTGTACGGATATACAGCATTCGATCGTTGGAGTAAAATTTCATGTGCTAATAATATACTGGGATTGAAAGTGACGTGATTCAGGAACATTGTCGCTTCTAAAATTTTTACGCGTGGATTAAAGTCATCTTCGTTCGAGTACAAATAAAATTCCGGTTTTTCCAATGAAAGTGTTAAACGGAAGTTCTTGTAACCGCCTCGAAAATCGAAATTGAAATTTTCAACATATCTTTCGTTTTCAGGTCTTTAGATTATATTTTAAGTGTTTTTAGAAAGAAGTATGTATGTGCGTGTATGTAAGTACGTACGTACGTGCGTTCGCGGACACTTTTTTCTACGAGCATAACTCACGTAAACGTATTGACTTTGTTAAGGTGTCAATCGAAGCGTTTTTGCAATCTTAAGAGCTGATTAGTTTTTGGGACACTTTGGTCGGCCGAGTTTACTTTTTTGACCCCTTGAAGGTCATTTCTGTCATGCGCTGTGTATCGCGAATCAAACATAGCATTTGCATGATTGAAAGGTCAATCGACGCGTATGAATAAAAATAATTTTGTGATTCTATCGAATTTAAAAAAACCTTGGGGCCGTTTTATTAGAAAAAATGCAAAAGGTTTTTTTATAAACAATAAATGTTTAGCCTGATTAGCTACAGGCAGTGATCAATGTTTATAAAATTTATATACTCTAAATAGTTCTTTAAAAAATTAGCAAATTTTTTCCTAATGATTATGAAAAAAATTAATTAACAAATAAAAAATCATTACGTCATTATGACCTTCAGGGTCATTCATGTCATTCACTATATCTCGCGAATCAAATATAGTATTTGCATCACTCAGATGTCAATCGACGCATCTTAACATTTTCATGATGTTTTTAGGCTTCTAAAAAATCGTTCGAGCCGTTTTTTAATAAAAAAAATTGCAAAAATTTAGGGATTTTCATAAAAAAATTTTTTTAGCCTGATTTACACAAAACAGTAATAAATGTTTATGAAATTTATAAATTCTTATCAGTCTTTGAAGAGAAACCAATTAAACCTTTTTCCATGATGAAAAAAATAATAATTCAAAGTCATCATGTAAAAAGCGTTCATACGAATGATATTACCTGATTACTCTTATTCTAATCAATTAAATTTTAATAATACTTGCATAATTTGAGCAGATTTTAAATAGCAACGTGTTTTAATTTTAATAAAAAAAAATTGCTCACATTTTGAAAACCAAAACTTTTTTATCAAATTTGCATTTCTGTTAAAGAACGCTTAGAATGGTTAAACATTTTGTAGTCAATACTTTGCAAGATCATATACTTTAAAAAGCTTTCATCAAATGAAAAAAATGCAGTTTTTAGTAGTTTCGTTCCTTAGTGATTGTAAGATTTCAATTACTTCCCCCATCATCATTCGTGATGGTTTTTGGTTTTTACATGCAACTAAACCGACTATTGACTGCACATTCAATGGTTTTCAAGACCAAATGAAAATAAGAAATAAGTATTAGCCTGATTGTCGTAAAATCGTGAAAAATACAAATTAAATGATTATGCCGAAGTCATGGCGATTTTGAACACAACTATTCAAAATGTCCACCACGCAGCAAAATCTTTTCAGTGGGCGTAATAACAAAAACTCCATTCATTTTTGCTAGCGCTCTTTTGTCCTTCAAGTGTGGATATAAACATAACAAATAACGTAAAAAAGGCTTTGTAACCTGCCTCCCTCCGATTGATCCGCGTGAATATTCAATCAAACCAATCCACCCCTCATCCACCAAAAGCCGTATTCAATGGACGCTACCGTAGATGATACGATTAATATTAACTCATTCCAATGACTGTTATGAGTAGCTCTTATTAATAATATTTAAAGTAATGTTATTTTTATAAATATTATTGTGTTTAGTATTTTGAATGTTAATGTAGATATGACCTCAAGGGTCACACCTTGCAGCTTGTAGTGTTTTAGGTCAGCTCGATGATATTTTTTTCAATTCCCTACCCTCTTTACGGTTAGGCACTGATTTCAGTTGCTTACTTGTGTAAAGGTTAGCTCTTCATAGCTAATCTCCTGCCTCTACTTTCCACTTCATCAAAGGTTTTATTTGTACCTTTTTGGGCTCATTCATACACTGCGGATTTTCCATGCTATGCCCCTTTAGTACCCGCTTTAGCGATCTGCTTCCTGCCTCTTTAAAAATAGACTCCTGTTTCGACGTCCTGCCTATAGCTTTTGCATCATGCAGAAATAATGGTTGCAGATAGCGTCTCAACTCCCCCCCCCCTCAAACTACCAACACCCCTTCCTCGCTCGTACATAGGTGGCGAACGATACAATTTTTCAATGTCAGATAATTTTCCCCCACTCTGGCCAAGTTAGTAACGTGCGTAGTGTGAATTCATCTCACTGGCATAAAGGTGTGTTAAATCCCTTATCAGAACTATGTTTATATTGCAAACTTGCGAATATTTATAGATTCCTACTTTCGTTTGAAATGAAGCATGATGAAAGTTGGAGTAAAGCTAGATTCACAGTTGTCTAGCTTGCTGTGATGGTCTGTAGTTTTGATTGAGATACTTTCAATAAAAGTTTTCTCAAGTTAACAATACTCCACATGATCGAATCTAAAAACGCTTTAACAACTTCCCAGCGGGCTTGCTTCTTGGTTTAACGATATCCGTATAAACATATATCGAATTGTTTCCTTTACTATCATCAATAGTTTTGGATAGTGTGTCATGATGTGTTCTTTTTTAAGTACAGACAATGTTTTTTCCAGCTGACTTATACTGTCCAGCATTATTAATTTTTCAAACGACTCTTCTATTGTTGCATCGATCGTTTCGGCATCGCATTTTTCAACAGGTGTCTTTAGGAAAGCGTCGATGAATAAACCAGCAATATTATCGGTTTTATCCATTTCTATTGGAACAGGAGTTGTAACATTTGATCCATCGGTTCTTTTGTATGGCATGTTAATAATTGTGTGAAAATCAGTCTTAACCATCGCCTCGGGTAACATTTCAGTGCCGGACTCTTTAGCGGTGCGGGATATAGATCCTCGGATTGCTGAGGCAATTATGTTAAACACCTGCTTTCATAATTGAGATGTTGTGGTTCTAGAAGACTTTCCTTTATCAAGTAGCTCTTCGTCATAAAATTCAATTCCGCTTAGTAAGGCTATGCAATCTGTTATGTTATTCGGTGACGCAATAGGCAGCTCTACGTTAAGTTTCACGCCATAATCTTTCAGATGAAATGTATGAGTGGTCGATTGAATACCCGCTTCTTTATCCCGCTTCTTCCTACAACTATTTAACGGATAAATATATTGATCAACCATCCGTAATAATTCATTGTAGTTTCGTTTCTTTCTTGGTATCTGTCCAATTATGTAGTCTATAAGCACTCGGAATGATTCAAATTTTGCATCTGACTTTAAATAAACTTTCCCAGCAATCTTTCCGGATTGATAAATATGTATGCAAAAATCTCTTTCTTCTAGAATACTCCTTATGTCGGAGATTACCTTTCCAACTCTATCTTCTTCGATAAGATCGTACATTATTTGTTTAATCTCGGCCAGGTAATAGTTATAATAGGTAGGTCTAATTGCTAAAAAAAAATGACGAAAGAAATGATGAAAAGTTCATATCATTTTCCTTGTAACATTACTTTTGCAAATGATTAGCATACCATCTAAACCGAACATGTTTCTTTCCCAATTCAACAACTTTAGCGATTATTGCTTTTGGATGTTTTGAACTGGTAAACGTTGTGATGCTTCGGTTACGCTTTTATCTTCAGATGGTATAAAACGTTAAGAAATTCCGCGGCTACCTGATTTGCTTTTATTAACTTCCCAGTATATGGGAAGTTCTTGTAATCGCCTCGAAAATCGAAATTGAAATTTTCGACATATCTTTACGTTTTGAGGTCTTACGAGTATATTTTAAGTGTTTTTAGAAAGATGTATGTGTGTGTGTGTATGTACGTACGTACGTACGTGCGTTCGCGGACAGTTTTTCTACGAGCATAACTCACGTAAACAAAGTTGTATCGACTTCGTTAAGGTGTCAATCGAAGCGTCTTTGCAATTTTAAGAGCTGATTAGTTTTTGGGACACTTCGGTCGGGGGGGTTTGCTGTTTTCACCCCTTGAAGGTCAACCCTGTCATGCGCTATATCTCGTTAACCAAACGTGCGATTTGCTTCATCAAGGTGTCAATCGACGCTCATCAACATTTTCGTGATTCAATCAAATTTTTAAAAAATTGTTGAAGCGGTTTTTAATTTTTTGAAAAAAAGTGCAAAAAATTGGAGTTTTTTTCAAAAACATCAAATTTTTAACTTTATTTACAAGTCGCAGTAATCAATATTTATAAAATTTATATACTCCAAACAGTTGTTGTTAAAAAATACCCAAAATTTTTTTTTCATGATTACAAAAAAAATTAAATTAAAAATTAAAAATCATTAAAAGTCATCATGTGTTTCATGGTCATTTATGTCAATCAATATATCTCGAGAACCAAATATAATCTTTGCATCATTAAGAAGTCAATCAACGCGTATTAACATTTTCATGATGTTTTTAAATTTAAAAAAATCTATAAAGCCATTTTTTTAATTTCATAAAAAAAACTTTGAAAATTAGTGTTTTTTTTTCATAAAAAAATTAATTAATAATTAATAAAATTAACATTGTGATAATAAATGTTTATAAAATGTATAAACTTTTATCAATTTCTGTAGAGACTAGCAAAATATTTTCTCATGATTTCAAAACAAATTGAATTAAAAATAAAAAAAATCATTCAAAGTCACCATGTAAAAACGGTTCATTCGTATTTTTATACCTTAAATCTCTTATTCTAAAGACATTGTTGAAAAGGCAATCAAAGTTTATTATTATTTGCATAATTTGCGGAGATTTTTAATTGTCTTCACAGAACCGTGTTTTAACTTTAATAAAAAAACTACTTAAATTTTGAAAACCAATACAAATCAAATCAAATTTGCAATTGTGATAATCAACGTTTTGAATCGTAAAATGTTTTGTAGTCAACACTTTTTGAGATCATATGCTTTGAAAAGCTTTCATCAAATTAAAAAATTGTAATTTTTAGGAGTTTTGTTCTTTAGTATTCGGAAGATTTCAATTACTTCCTTCATCATTTGTAATACATATATTTTACTTTTTATATGCAATTGAACCAATTTTTGACTGCATAATCAATGTTTCTCAAAATCAACAGAAAATAAGAAATAATTATGAGTTTCATTGATGTAAAATCGTGAAAAAATACAAATTCAGTGATTATGCCGAAGTGCAGGCAGTTTTGACCGCAACTATTCAAAATGGGCACCACGCGACAAAATCTCTTCAGTTGTCGTAATACCAAAAATGCATTCATTTTTGCTAGCGCTGTTTTGTCCTTCAAGCATCGATATGAAAATAACAAATAACGTAGTAAAGGCTTTGTAACCTGTCCCCCCCTCCGATTGATCCACGTGAATATTAAATCGAACCAATCCACGAAAATCTTTACGTAATCAATTGACGCTCGCGTAGATGTTACGATTAATACTAAGTCAGTCCAATATCTTTTATGAGAGGTACATTTTTATTATTAAAAGTAGTATTATTTCCATAATTATTATTTTGTTTAATATTTTTAATATTTATGTAAATATTACTGGGAAGTTTTACGTGTGGACCTCAAGGGTCGCACCTCATGGCTTGTCTTTTTTACGTTTTGGTAGAGCGATTTTCGTTATTCAGACATACCAATTACCGGTAAACTTACACACACTCGGTTATATATTTTCGAAAGATGATAGAGTATTGTCAGGGTAAATGCCTAAAAACTGTTGGTCAAGAGACACACGTAGAACTCGTCATCTATTATGTTTATAGGCATTTTTAAATTCTGTCCCGATTCAGGTTTTTAACTCTGGAACTAGGCTCGGTCTTCACTCTCAACAGTTCACTTTGCCGAGCAGCCTTTCCTATTGGATTATCAGTCTGAAATTGATCATGGTTTAAAGAAGAGGGTCAGAATATAGATTGCTTGCCAGACTTTCGACCTAGTTCATCGAAATCTGACCCCCCCACCAAGCTGTCGTGACGTTGGTTGGGAACAGGGTCATGTCAAGCTGATAGCCAGCATGGATCAACGTTCAGCGGATCTGTGCAAGCAGGCTATCGATAGATTGGGAGAAGTCTGGCCCGGAGCAAAGCTTGAAGCGGTTTCCAAGGAAGACATCCCGAATTGGCTTAGATCCAGGGCATTGATACCAGCGGAACCATCCACACCAGAATAAATTGCTGAGCTGATTAAGCCGGTGGACAATTGGTAGGTAGCTAAGGTAAGCGAGCCTAGCAATGGACAGCGAGACGCTCTAATAATCCTCAATGAAGAGTCGCTAGCTTCTTTGGAGTCTAAGGGTGGAGTGATAAGCTACGGTTTCTCGGCTATCACCCTGCGAGTATTCCGCAAGGACGTCACAGGGAAAGCAGTACGACAACTGAGCAAAGAGAGTGGGAGCAACGTGACTGCAGTGGCTTCAGCAGACCTGACCGCGGACCTCTCCGAATCAGATATTCTCTCCGATGACGGAAGAAGCACCACCTCCATGGCGGAGTTGGCTACGGACTTTCTACAATCCCTCGACTTCGTTGAGAAGGAGGGGATGTCCTCATCTGACGAGTTGTCGGACAAAACCTTGTCACGTGATGCTGAAGTTTCTCCAAATAAACCTCCATCATTCTAAGGCGGCATCTGCCGCACTGCTCATTCACCTGTCCCAAAAAGGAGAGGAGGTAATACTGGCCCAGGAACCTTGGGTTGTAGGAAACCGGGTTTGTGGGCTAAACATGACGGGATACAAGACAGTATCCCTCAATACAATAGATGAACCGAGAGCTTGCATAATCATAAAAGAAGGCTTGAAGTTTTTAACCTTGCATGATTTCAGTGACAAGGACACCGTTGGCATAGCAGTGGAAAGGCAGCCCAAACCCATTTGGGCTGTTTCCTGATATATGGCACATGATATTCTGGCACCTACTACCAGCCTGCAGAGGATTAGAAGAGAAGCCACTGCAAGAGGCATCCCTATGATAGTCAAGGCGGACGCCCATGCCCATCATCGTATTTGGGGTAGCACCGATATGAATAAACGGGGTGAGTCACACTTTGAATTAATTTATTGCATGACTTAGCCCTAGTCAACATAGTTGAGGATCCTATTTCCATTACGGCAAGCCGCAGAGAGGTTCTAACGAACGAGCACTTGTAGACCGCTATCAAGGGATAGCATGTACCACATGAGTGCTCATTCTCTGATGATCTACATGTATGGTTTGATGTGGCTTTTGACCCGCCGGTAAATCCAAAGAAATAGAAAACTCCAAAGATGTCGGTCGTCTTAGAAAAGTCATGATGAGCTGTCCCTCATTTTTAGGGACTTTCAAAGACGCATATCGAGTCTGGACGAAATCCAGCTCGAAGACGTTGGCCGTTCTCGCGGATACGCACCTCCCAGGTGGTGAGTATGCGGCTGCCAAAAGAGATCCACAAAAGCTCCCGTGCGGCTTGTAAACCACTGTGCCTGTGAACGACAGGCTCCTACGCTAGGCAATCAGCTCATTTTAACCTTTTAGGAAAGCGTCGATGAATAAACCAGCAATATTATCGGTTTTATCCATTTCTATTGGAACAGGAGTTGTAACATTTGATCCATCGGTTCTTTTGTATGGCATGTTAATAATTGTGTGAAAATCAGTCTTAACCATCGCCTCGGGTAACATTTCAGTGCCGGACTCTTTAGCGGTGCGGGATATAGATCCTCGGATTGCTGAGGCAATTATGTTAAACACCTGCTTTCATAATTGAGATGTTGTGGTTCTAGAAGACTTTCCTTTATCAAGTAGCTCTTCGTCATGAAATTCAATTCCGCTTAGTAAGGCTATGCAATCTGTTATGTTATTCGGTGACGCAATAGGCAGCTCTACGTTAAGTTTCACGCCATAATCTTTCAGATGAAATGTATGAGTGGTCGATTGAATACCCGCTTCTTTATCCCGCTTCTTCCTACAACTATTTAACGGATAAATATATTGATCAACCATCCGTAATAATTCATTGTAGTTTCGTTTCTTTCTTGGTATCTGTCCAATTATGTAGTCTATAAGCACTCGGAATGATTCAAATTTTGCATCTGACTTTAAATAAACTTTCCCAGCAATCTTTCCGGATTGATAAATATGTATGCAAAAATCTCTTTCTTCTAGAATACTCCTTATGTCGGAGATTACCTTTCCAACTCTATCTTCTTCGATAAGATCGTACATTATTTGTTTAATCTCGGCCAGGTAATAGTTCTAATAGGTAGGTCTAATTGCTAAAAAAAATGACGAAAGAAATGATGAAAAGTTCATATCATTTTCCTTGTAACATTACTTTTGCAAATGATTAGCATACCATCTAAACCGAACATGTTTCTTTCCCAATTCAACAACTTTAGCGATTATTGCTTTTGGATGTTTTGAACTGGTAAACGTTGTGATGCTTCGGTTACGCTTTTATCTTCAGATGGTATAAAACGTTAAGAAATTCCGCGGCTACCTGATTTGCTTTTATTAACTTCCCAGTATATGGGAAGTTCTTGTAATCGCCTCGAAAATCGAAATTGAAATTTTCGACATATCTTTACGTTTTGAGGTCTTACGAGTATATTTTAAGTGTTTTTAGAAAGATGTATGTGTGTGTGTGTATGTACGTACGTACGTACGTGCGTTCGCGGACAGTTTTTCTACGAGCATAACTCACGTAAACAAAGTTGTATCGACTTCGTTAAGGTGTCAATCGAAGCGTCTTTGCAATTTTAAGAGCTGATTAGTTTTTGGGACACTTCGGTCGGGGGGGTTTGCTGTTTTCACCCCTTGAAGGTCAACCCTGTCATGCGCTATATCTCGTTAACCAAACGTGCGATTTGCTTCATCAAGGTGTCAATCGACGCTCATCAACATTTTCGTGATTCAATCAAATTTTTAAAAAATTGTTGAAGCGGTTTTTAATTTTTTGAAAAAAAGTGCAAAAAATTGGAGTTTTTTCAAAAACATCAAATTTTTAACTTTATTTACAAGTCGCAGTAATCAATATTTATAAAATTTATATACTCCAAACAGTTGTTGTTAAAAAATACCCAAAATTTTTTTTTTCATGATTACAAAAAAAATTAAATTAAAAATTAAAAATCATTAAAAGTCATCATGTGTTTCATGGTCATTTATGTCAATCAATATATCTCGAGAACCAAATATAATCTTTGCATCATTAAGAAGTCAATCAACGCGTATTAACATTTTCATGATGTTTTTAAATTTAAAAAAATCTATAAAGCCATTTTTTTAATTTCATAAAAAAAAATTTGAAAATTAGTGTTTTTTTTTTCATAAAAAAATTAATTAATAATTAATAAAATTAACATTGTGATAATAAATGTTTATAAAATGTATAAACTTTTATCAATTTCTGTAGAGACTAGCAAAATATTTTCTCATGATTTCAAAACAAATTGAATTAAAAATAAAAAAAATCATTCAAAGTCACCATGTAAAAACGGTTCATTCGTATTTTTATACCTTAAATCTCTTATTCTAAAGACATTGTTGAAAAGGCAATCAAAGTTTATTATTATTTGCATAATTTTCGGAGATTTTTAATTGTCTTCACAGAACCGTGTTTTAACTTTAATAAAAAAACTACTTAAATTTTGAAAACCAATACAAATCAAATCAAATTTGCAATTGTGATAATCAACGTTTTGAATGGTAAAATGTTTTGTAGTCAACACTTTTTGAGATCATATGCTTTGAAAAGCTTTCATCAAATAAAAAATTGTAATTTTTAGGAGTTTTGTTCTTTAGTATTCGGAAGATTTCAATTACTTCCTTCATCATTTGTAATACATATATTTTACTTTTTATATGCAATTGAACCAATTTTTGACTGCATAATCAATGTTTCTCAAAATCAACAGAAAATAAGAAATAATTATGAGTTTCATTGATGTAAAATCGTGAAAAAATACAAATTCAGTGATTATGCCGAAGTGCAGGCAGTTTTGACCGCAACTATTCAAAATGGCCACCACGCGACAAAATCTCTTCAGTTGTCGTAATACCAAAAATGCATTCATTTTTGCTAGCGCTGTTTTGTCCTTCAAGCATCGATATGAAAATAACAAATAACGTAGAAAAGGCTTTGTAACCTGTGCCCCCTCCGATTGATCCACGTGAATATTAAATCGAACCAATCCACGAAAATCTTTACGTAATCAATTGACGCTCGCGTAGATGTTACGATTAATACTAAGTCAGTCCAATATCTTTTATGAGAGGTACATTTTTATTATTAAAAGTAGTATTATTTCCATAATTATTATTTTGTTTAATATTTTTAATATTTATGTAAATATTACTGGGAAGTTTTACGTGTGGACCTCAAGGGTCGCACCTCATGGCTTGTCTTTTTTACGTTTTGGTAGAGCGATTTTCGTTATTCAGACATACCAATTACCGGTAAACTTACACACACTCGGTTATATATTTTCGAAAGATGATAGCGTATTGTCAGGGTAAATGCCTAAAAACTGTTGGTCAAGAGACACACGTAGAACTCGTCATCTATTATGTTTATAGGCATTTTTAAATTCTGTCCCGATTCAGGTTTTTAACTCTGGAACTAGGCTCGGTCTTCACTCTCAACAGTTCACTTTGCCGAGCAGCCTTTCCTATTGGATTATCAGTCTGAAATTGATCATGGTTTAAAGAAGAGGGTCAGAATATAGATTGCTTGCCAGACTTTCGACCTAGTTCATCGAAATCTGACCCCCCCACCAAGCTGTCGTGACGTTGGTTGGGAGCAGGGTCATGTCAAGCTGATAGCCAGCATGGATCAACGTTCAGCGGATCTGTGCAAGCAGGCTATCGATAGATTGGGAGAAGTCTGGCCCGGAGCAAAGCTTGAAGCGGTTTCCAAGGAAGACATCCCGAATTGGCTTAGATCCAGGGCATTGATACCAGCGGAACCATCCACACCAGAATAAATTGCTGAGCTGATTAAGCCGGTGGACAATTGGTAGGTAGCTAAGGTAAGCGAGCCTAGCAATGGACAGCGAGACGCTCTAATAATCCTCAATGAAGAGTCGCTAGCTTCTTTGGAGTCTAAGGGTGGAGTGATAAGCTACGGTTTCTCGGCTATCACCCTGCGAGTATTCCGCAAGGACGTCACAGGGAAAGCAGTACGACAACTGAGCAAAGAGAGTGGGAGCAACGTGACTGCAGTGGCTTCAGCAGACCTGACCGCGGACCTCTCCGAATCAGATATTCTCTCCGATGACGGAAGAAGCACCACCTCCATGGCGGAGTTGGCTACGGACTTTCTACAATCCCTCGACTTCGTTGAGAAGGAGGGGATGTCCTCATCTGACGAGTTGTCGGACAAAACCTTGTCACGTGATGCTGAAGTTTCTCCAAATAAACCTCCATCATTCTAAGGCGGCATCTGCCGCACTGCTCATTCACCTGTCCCAAAAAGGAGAGGAGGTAATACTGGCCCAGGAACCTTGGGTTGTAGGAAACCGGGTTTGTGGGCTAAACATGACGGGATACAAGACAGTATCCCTCAATACAATAGATGAACCGAGAGCTTGCATAATCATAAAAGAAGGCTTGAAGTTTTTAACCTTGCATGATTTCAGTGACAAGGACACCGTTGGCATAGCAGTGGAAAGGCAGCCCAAACCCATTTGGGCTGTTTCCTGATATATGGCACATGATATTCTGGCACCTACTACCAGCCTGCAGAGGATTAGAAGAGAAGCCACTGCAAGAGGCATCCCTATGATAGTCAAGGCGGACGCCCATGCCCATCATCGTATTTGGGGTAGCACCGATATGAATAAACGGGGTGAGTCACACTTTGAATTAATTTATTGCATGACTTAGCCCTAGTCAACATAGTTGAGGATCCTATTTCCATTACGGCAAGCCGCAGAGAGGTTCTAACGAACGAGCACTTGTAGACCGCTATCAAGGGATAGCATGTACCACATGAGTGCTCATTCTCTGATGATCTACATGTATGGTTTGATGTGGCTTTTGACCCGCCGGTAAATCCAAAGAAATAGAAAACTCCAAAGATGTCGGTCGTCTTAGAAAAGTCATGATGAGCTGTCCCTCATTTTTAGGGACTTTCAAAGACGCATATCGAGCCTGGACGAAATCCAGCTCGAAGACGTTGGCCGTTCTCGCGGATACGCACCTCCCAGGTGGTGAGTATGCGGCTGCCAAAAGAGATCCACAAAAGCTCCCGTGCGGCTTGTAAACCACTGTGCCTGTGAACGACAGGCTCCTACGCTAGGCAATCAGCTCATTTCAACCTTTTTCATCTCTTGGCATGGACAATATTTCACCTGTTGAGATGCAGCAGGGAATCAATACGGCACTGCCCTGGCTTAATGCCATTTTCAAAACATGTCTACAAATGGCTTACATTCAACAGCGGTGGAAAGAATCTAAAATAGTCTTCCTACCCAAAGCGGGCAAGGCATCCTCACCTATGGACTATAGACCTATCAGCCTTACCTCTTTTCTGCTGAAAACTTTGGAACTGCTGAGAGAGATTCATTTGAGAGCTACTCTGAAGCCACTCTCTAATGCGCAGCACGCATACACAAAAGGGAGATCGGTTGGAACAGCTCTCACCAGCTACATCGAAAAATTGCTAAGCGTCAAAAAATATACGCAAGTGGTTTTTGTAGACATCGAAAGGGCCTCCAATAATGTCAGCCATGAGGCTATTGGCAAAGCACTCGGGGAAAGCAATGTCGATGACAAAATGATAAGGTTTATCGGATAACTTCTAAGCAGCAGGAACATAAACTCAACACTAGGAAACAGTACCTGAAGAAGGAGGGTTTGTAGAGGCACATCACAAGGTGGGGTGCTATCACCCCTTCTATGAAACCTAGTGGTGGATGAACTCCTGTCAAAAATAGAAGCGACTGGCTGCAAAGTCGTAACTTATGCCGACGATGTTGCAATAGCAATATCGGGCAAATTTGTTAACACCCTATCGGAAAAACTTACCTTTGCCCTAAGTATTCTTACAAAATGGAGCAAAGAGTTTGGTCGAAAGGTTAATCCGCAAAAGATGGAATTTATGCTTTTTACAAGAAGGTACAAAATTCCATGATTTGCCCCACCCAAACTCGATGAGATAATCCTCATACCGTCTCACCAATTTAAAAATTTAGGTCTAATTCTGGACTCTAAGCTCGCGTGGAAAGCTAGAACGCAAAAAGTGACATGCGCAATTTACTGCTGAAAAGGGCCATTGAAAAAAGGTGGGGATTGAAACCCAATATTATATCATGGCTCTATACGGCGATAGTGGAACCAGTCTTTCTGTATGGCGCAGTTATTTTGTGGCTAAGGCGAAGTTATTAAATGTAAACCTGCTAAACAAGATTAGAAGGATTGCAGCTATTGCAATCACCGGGGATCTACGCACCACCCCGACAAAGGCATTTTTCATGCTATTAAATTGGCTTCCAACTTAGCTACTCAACAGACAGCATGCCAAGTGTTCTGCGATTCGGTTGAAAACTCTACGTGTTTGGCACGAAGGGAACAATGGCCACTCCACAATACTACAGACGGATGGACCAACGCCAGGGAAGATAGATCTCGCTTCTCTGATTCCCTGTTTCTACCACAGTTTCACGTCAATCATCCCTAGTAGGGATGACTGGACCATAGAAAGAAGTGAAATACAGGAATCGATCGACATCTACACTGGTGGATCCAAAATGGATGGAAAAGTTGGCTGTGGCGTTTTCTAAGAACACCTAGGCCTCAAACTGTCCTTCCGGCCACCAGATCAGTGCAGTGTTTTTCAGGCAGAGGTCATTGCGATTAACAAGGTAGTAGACCGGCTGAGAAACCAAAAAATTTCCAGAAGAAATTTAAACATTTTCTCTGACAGTCAAGCTGCTATCCAATCACTATCCAGCGTGCATACCCCATCTTAAATTGCAATGGAATACCGTTCAGAATTGAACATTATATCACTTCATTGTGAAGTGATTCTTTGCTGGGTACTGGGGCATAGAAAATTGCGAAGAAGATGCCCTAGCACGAGCTCTCACTGAGCTTCACGAGTATACACTTACACCCCAAGTCGGCCAACCTCTTGCTTCCATAAAGCTAGGATTCAAGCAATACTACATGAAGGCTGCAAATAGGACCTGGGAACTTGACGAAACCTGCAGAACAACCAGGCAAATTTGGCACACACTGTGCTCCAAACACGAGTCGTGAAACCTTGAGTTCCATCGTATCCGTACTGATGGGGCACTGTCTGATTGACAGGCATGCAGAAAGATTGGGGGTTCCTTTCAACGATTTCTGCCGAAGTGGCAGATCGGCAGACGAGGGAAAGACAATCCAACACTTTCTGTGTGAATGCCCAGCACTATCCAGGAAACGCATGCAAACATTAGGCTCACCTTTCCTGGACAGCCTCACGGAATTAGCTGATTTGAACATGAGCTGCATAGCCAACTTCTTACGAGAATCTCAATGGTTCTCGTCATCCTATAGGTTCTAGTGCCATCTCAATCTTTTGTGGGATCATCTTTGGATAAAAAAAGCTGCAACTACAACCAATCAACCAACCTTTACCATCATTGCCGGTTATTATCTTATAGTCCTAACTGGTTCCTTCAAATGAACCAACTGCGCTTTTTTTATTTTGGAAGCAGGTTTAAGACTTTTTGCTATTCCGCTTGCATCAGCAAATTAAAAAAATGTTAATCGTTGCTTAAAAGTAGCAGGCAATCCTTTCTTTGGTGGTGTTATTTCGTTTACCGACTCAAATATCTCCTCCGGCCGTGGGTGCGAAGTTTGTGTGGGTGTTTTGTTTTTAAAAAAAAACCTCGTCTGTGTACTGCTTTAACGCAAATTTTTATATTTTTGCCTATCCAAACGGTCTTTGCATGAAAGATTTTCAGCTCTCGTCTCCATAAATGTTTTTTTCTTCGTATTGCATTTAAAAATTGTATTAGCACATTCCGGTACTCATACTATTTTGCTTCATCGCTTTGGCATTTATTGTTCAGTATCTTACTCATGGTTTTTTCAAACAATGTCTGTAAACTAGCGCTCTCAACTGTCTTCTTTAAACGTTCATATACTTCCGGGGATAATAGAAGTATTTTATTAAGACTGCTATTTCTATGCATATTTTTCAATAAAAGACCCTATCACACCTGAAAGAACACTTCCTAACAATACAGGCAAAAATCGCGAATCCTGAAACGGGAATAGGATCCGCGACGACGCAAAACCACCGATCTAATAGGGAATTTCCTCTCGAAACAAAGATTGAAACCCGAGGAGCTGACGCGACGTTCGCTCTGCCACTTCTCACAATTAATACAGTTCCTTATTAAGCACTATTTATTCTATCCAATTGGAAACCTTTATTTCCCTATCTATATATTCTTTAATCTACTTACAATTTAGTTCCCTTACACTACTTCCACCGCTTGTTGTCCACCGTCTATTTAAATTTGGCTCCACTCCTCCTATTGGCCGAATTCTTCTTTTTCTTGTGCCGGTCGATGTTGTGGGTGTTGGGTTGGGTGAAGCCGCTCGTCTTCAAACTTCGTATCGTCAAGAAAAGAGGACCGACAGCTAACACGCACTCGTCTTCGAGCTTTGCACCGTAAAACCCAAGAGGATCGACAGCTAACACGCACTCGTCTTCAAGCCTCGAACCTTAAAAAGGCCCCGTGCAAGCTCCTGCAATCCTATTTATTGGGAACTCCAATACCGTTTCCACATCGCCAGTCAACGTCCACGAGTCTGTTGACCTCATCGCAGCTTCCCGAGCTTTTGAACTGGTTTTTGGCGACGCACATCAGCTGGCGACCGAAGCTTCGTGGGTTTGGCCAGAGCGTTGCACTTCGGTGCGAGGGGGGAATGATGTGACTGCTGCTGGTCTGGTTAAATACGCGTGGCGGCCGTTAACCATGGTGAGTTGTAAGTGTCAATGGCTATGGGTATCACTGGCGGACAGGAGACTCCATTTGGCGCATCGTAGACCGAGCGGAGCCTGGATTAGGATCCGTTGCGCGATTAGGTGACTGTTGTTTGTTGCCGTCATTGCTGGCAAATTATCTGCAGGATCTGTGACGTTACTGCGGTGCAGTTTACTGTTGATCACTCACCATAAAAACTACTACCACTACTTAGCTATCTAATCTAATATCCTTACATACCTACATCTCCTCTACATTTACATAATCCAACTTCTACTCCTTACCATATAATTCGTTAGTAACAATATAATCCATTAATAAGCTTGATTGTGTGAAGTGGCGAACGTAACATTATTTATTCTTCAAGAAAACAGCATTTACCTGCACGATGGTTTGCGGTCTTCTATAACAGGGCAAACCCCCAGGGTTGTGGGTCGACTACGTTGCGTGACGAACGTAACAAGTAAGCGGGCTTAAATATGCTAAAAGTATACTAGTAGCGACAGCTAAACCATGCCAAAGTGTACTACTAAGCCAAAACCAAATTGTATCACTAAATCGAGAGCTTTAGGAGTAAAGTAGTAAGCCACATACTCTCGTGCAATTTAGCTCGGCGTTCGAAAGGGATGATATGGGCTGTGCCCTTACACATGCTTAAATTATATCAGAGAATGGATAGCGTTTTGTATGGAGGTCCGGTTTTGGCCGGCTGACTGTTTGCGAGGGTGCGAGAGTGTGTACTATGCGATGGATCGTGGGCTGGCTTCTTGAGAGCGCTGATTGACTGAGAGCTGATTTGAATACTGGGAAAGTGGTTTTGATATGGGGTTTCGTGAGAGAGATGTAGAGCCCAAGCGTTGTGTTGGAATAGAGATGAATATAGTTCTAGCAAGATCAAAAATTACTTGTTTTGAATGAAAGTATCGTAAGCGTAAAAGCTAGAGATTTGTTTTCATAAGCAAAGGCACGTCCGTGTGTACATACCAACTCGATTGCTCTTGCTTAAAACGCTTTACTTTAAGTTGCCGTGACGGCATCCTACCGTGTAGATACCAACTCAATGACGGCTGAGATGCTGCCGTGGCGGTGTCGGGCCCATCGACCCGCTAGACAATCGCGTAGTTTGAGATGTTTATCTGCTGTTAGCTCGAAAACGCTTGAGATGATGCGACGTTGTTGGGAACATAACTGAGTGGAAAAGACACATTGATGGGGAGTTGCGTGTGAAATGCCTGCTTGAAGATCAACATTGTTGGCTAATTTACTAATGTAGTGAAATATGTCTCGCGGTGGTGGTGTTATAGCCTCGGAGATTCAAAGATTAAAAAAACAAAAAACTGTGGAAGAAGACCAATAAAGAGGTTCTTTAAAAGAAGAGCATATTTTTACGTACCATAAACTAAATTCAAATTATCTTCGCGCCTTTTCTGCCCAAAATAACTAAATCAGAGAAATACCTACCTGGCAATGATTATTTGAAAGTGTGAAGCTCGCCAAGTTCCGAAAAAGCTATTCAAACGCGTCATCTCGCTCCAACCCTCGGATCGTGCTCAAGCTTTCGCGAATACGAGTGATCGATCATGCCACGCTACGCGAAAAGTAGCTTTTCGATGTTCGACGTGCCGGAAATGGTGAGTGAGTGTGGAGAGTTGCCAAGAGACGGTCGAATGGGCCGGACGTTTTGTTGCGTGCGGTGTGGACAGAAAAAGAAAAAGGTTAGGAGTTTTCAAGCTGGTGGTGTTTGGGGAGATCGTCCGAAAAACTTGATGGAGAGTGTTTTTATCTTGTGCAAGGAAAAAGTAAATCGACTTGGGCTCGTCCGGGACTGCTGTCTTGCAACAGCGATAGTGGCAATCAACGTCTTCGGCGGGACCACATATCAGACATCTATAATTTACCAGAGATTCACTCCGCAAAAGGAGTCCAGTGGAAATGGGAAACCAGCGGCCGCCACAAGATTCCAATGAGCTAACTAAACCGTCGTCGTTTTTTTATCATCAGTGACATAAATCATCACGAATCATCCCCCAGCATATATCACGCAGAGTGGGTAAAAGTCATTTGAATCAAAAAAAATTCTAGTTTTATTGTATAATGTATAATCAAAGGTGTTATCCAGTCAATAAGTATAAAAATGAGCTAAGTATATAAAAATGGAATAATATAATATAAAAAAAAGTGATGTGATTGTTTTCTTTTGCATTGGTGACGCGTGTGCGAATGTGGTTCGTGGTTTCTTTGCTTTTCTTATTCAAATATAACAACCCACGACTCGGTGAGCTAGTCGGTGGAAACTAAAATGTTAAATCGGGACCGCCACTATGCGGTCGACTTTGTAGCAGTTCCGGCGGCGCGTGTACGCACGAGGCATCCGGGGTCGAGGAGCGTCCAAAATGGTGGGGCACTCGATTTCGGATCCTCGGGTTTGTGCGCGTGGTCGGGATTGTGAAAAATGGCGCCAAATTTCATGGGACCTTTCCCATATTCTTTTTTACTTCGTGTCTATTCTATGGCAGTATATCTGCAAATTCTTTCGTGTTTCACGTTTTCTTCTTGAATTCGAAAATCGTGTGGTGATGTATTAGCCGCGTGGTAGTTTGAGTCACGTAAGCTTTTGTAGCACTTGTTGTCACTTCATACGTTTTGATTCCGTCGCTAACGATTCTCGAACTTATCTAAACCAACTTCTTCTTGAATTTAGTAAATTTTGGCTGAAATTTGGTAGTGTCGCGCAAATTGTTCGAATCATGGGTGAATTCCTTACACATGTACTTCGCAATTTGAGTGTTTGACATCCGGCCCCAGTACAAAAATATATTAACGTAAAATCTGAAAATTACCCGTTCATACATCGCTGCTTTTGTAGAGGAAAACAATCACACACTTTAATATCACAAATACCTTAAACTAAAGTACAAAACCAAAACAAATAATAATCACCATTTGGAAACAAAAACCAATATATTCCATTTAACCAGGTTTAATGTCTGTACAAACCTGTTAAGGCACCTTTAAGTAAAAGTATAACTTTGCAGCTTCTAATGTGTAAAAAAACTTTGTAAAACTTTGTAAAACTTTGTAAAAACTTTGTAAAAATTTGTAAAACTTTGTAATCCTTTGTAAAACTCTGTAAAACTTTGTAAAAGCTTGTAAAAACTTATGTAAAACTTATGTACAATGTATGAAACAATTTTGTAAATCGCACACACACCCTCACACACACAAATCGGTGCCGGTATCGCGTATTTACTATTTCGGTTCTTGAATATCTATCGTCGGCGTAGTGATAACGCAGGTTGATCACTTTAGGTAGTATTAGCTTTTGGGGCGTTTCGCTTATTAGCGAGTCTGATTCTTTATCGTTATCGGTACGGATCAGACCTAGGCTTCATTCTTTCAGTTCAGTTTTCATTAGATTCTTCGCCTCTTATTAACAAAAACTTTCTATTTCTTTAAATATTTGCGCTTCAGTGACTCCGGATTTCGGTTTCTGTGCTCTCCACCTGTGATACTTGGTTTTAGTGTCATATTCGTGATAATAAATTCTTACGCATTGGTGATACCTTTGTTCGCATGCAACTATTTCAAATCATATTAACGGTTCAACCAGCTTTGCTTCGCCAATAACTTGTATTGTTTCGGTCACTCATATACTTTTTGCTCGTTGCCTACAAATAGGCAATAAAATTTCTGTTTTTTAAGTGAGAGCTTTTAACTTTAATTAAACCGACATACAATGGTTTGTGATTCACCTCCTCTGGGTGCAACTTGTGCGCTATGCAAGCATCCGGAATCTTCACGTTCGCGGTACATTCATTGCGATGGGTATTGTGGAAAAGTTTTTCAACTCTATAATAACTGATATCATTGCCAAGCATCCGGATAATGTGTCCTATCGGTGTGATGAATGTAAAAATACAAAAATTTGGGATATTTTAAAAATTCTGCACCAGCATTCTGCCTCTCTTGCTTCTCTCAACCAGAGAATGGACTCCCTCTGAGCAATAACCCCAACATTACCATCAGCTTCTTCACACACTGCTCCTTCGTCAAGAGGTGCCATCCCGAAAACGAATAAAAGTGTTATTTGTGTTTTGGAGTCGGATCCGGGTAATCCTACTACCAACTTATCAACGCCAACTGGGAATTCGTCTCAGCCGACTTCATCAATTTCAACTGCAGCATCATCTTCCTTGGTGGACTCTGCCATCCGCTTTCCATCACTTGATCACAACGCCAGAGCATCATCTCCGAATGTAACTGGCACTGTTACAGCACCAACTCCGCTTTCTAAACATCAGCAAAAGGAAAGTGTCGTCGAATTACTTTTACCAGTTGATGGCGACCTTCGTGCCGTTGCTCCTCCTTTGCAAGTCTTTATTTCGAGGCTTGCATTCAATACTTCGACCGACATGATTGTGAACCATCTACAACGTAAGTTGGGTTCTTCGTGCTCTATCCTTGAGTGTCGTAGACTAACGAAGGATAATCTTCCTAATCAACTGATATCGTCATTTAAAGTAATCGTCCCCGCTGAGTGCACTGCCGTGTTGGACCCAAACATCTGGCCCGTCGGTGCTCTCGTCAAACGTTTCGTTCCGTTGAAAAGGAAAATTTTTCCAAGTGTAGCTCATCTTAAATCGATGGCGTAACTCCAAACAATCTTAATAAGAGCATTAGTATTTATTATCAGAATGTTCGAGGGTTACGCACCAAGTTGCACATGTTAAATCTTTCATGTTCGTTATCATACGATTCTATTATTTGTTTAACCGAAACTTGGCTACATGCAGGTATTTTTTCTACTGAATTTTTTCCTAATTACTTTGTGTCTCGAAGAGACCGCGATTGTAGTCTCTCAAGCAAAAATGATGGTGGTGGAGTCTTAATTGCTGTTAAGTCTTCCCTATCCAGTGTCCTATGTGATGTTTTTCATCCTCCTTCTCCTATTGAATGTGTGCTCGTCAAAGCTTTTACTACAACTTCTGCTCCTTTATATATATCCTTAATTTACGTTCCATGTAATACTACCGTTGATCTTTACGAATCTTTCTTTGCTTCCCTTACCGCGTTTTGTCTTTCTCTAACTCCTTCTTCTCGCATAATTATTTGTGGTAACTTTAATCTTCCCTATATTGAGTGGCAAACATCTCCATGCATCAGTATTAGCTCCACTAACCGACAATCTCACCTGATTTCCAATTTTCTCTCGCTGTCATATTTTTATCAATTTAATTCTGTCGTTAACTTGAATGGTCGTCTTCTGGACCTTGTATTATCTAACATTGTTGCAGATAATTTATCTTTGATGCCTGCTCCTCATCCTTATGTTCCTCAAGATCCTCATCATCCTCCTCTTTTACTCAATGTTTCTTTATCTCTTCCTAAGTCTTCAAAAGTACGCAAGCAATTCAAGTTTAACTTTTGGAAAGCCAACTACCATGCTCTGTCAATGGAGCTGGGTTTGATTGACTGGGTGTGTTTCTTTCATAATCTTACGTGTGAAGAAGCGCTCTTTAAGTTTTATTCCCATCTTTACGAACTTATTCCCCGTTTCACTCCTTATCATAAACGTTCTAAGAAGACTGATCCTCCTTGGCTCACGGGCACAGTAATGGAAGCTTTAAAATTAAAAAGTCGAGCCTATCACATTTTTAAATCCACCGGAACGACTGAATCTTACACTAGCTTTTCCAAACTACGTTCACTAGCTAAGTCTGAAATCAAAAAAGCTACTCTGTACTACTTTACTAGCATTGAACATTCACTCCATTCTTGTCAAACTAAGCCTTTCTGGTCTTATATAAATTCCCTCAAGTCGTCGTCCAACTCTCCCAGTAATGTCACTTGGAATGATAAACATGGTTCCTCTCCGGAAATGATCTGCGAAATTTTTGCTGATTTTTTCTATTATACTTACTCTGCTGTCACACCCCTAACGTTGCCTTACATCTCCCATCAATTCCCACCTACTCTAGTTACTATTTCCACCAATCCTTCTGATATCCAAGCTTTGATGGATTCACTTGATTCCAGCGTTGGCGCTGGTCCTGATGGGCTTCCCAATGTCTTCGTCAAATCATTATCTTCATCTCTGGCCATTCCTCTCTCTCTTTCATTTTCAATGCTAGTTTATCCTCTGGCTCCTTTCCTAATGTTTGGAAACAGGCTTATATTTTTCCAGTGCTTAAATCTGGTTCCCCATCAAATGCTTCAAATTACCGCCCCATTTCTCTACTTTCATGTTTTCCCAAGCTTCTCGAACGTATAGTTTACAATAAAATTTTCCAATCCCTTTTCTGTAAGCTGTCACCTGCTCAGCACGGCTTCCTTTCTAACCGCTCAACCAACTCGAACCTCCTTGAACTGACCCACACAGTCGCGAAGGCTCTCGACAATCATTCACAAGTTGATGTTGTGTACACAGATTTCAGTAAAGCCTTTGACACGGTTAATCATGTTATCCTACATCATAAGTTGGTTCACTTCGGCTTGACTGGTCCGTTGTTATCTTGGCTTATTTCTTATATCAGCGGCCGATCATGCCGTGTTAGCCTATGTGGTGCTTTCTCCTCTCCATTTTATCCTCCCTCCGGTGTTCCTCAGGGATCTATTCTTGGCCCTCTTCTATTCCTTCTTTTTATCAATGATCTCCCTCTAGTTGTAGAGTCTCAGTGTCTTTTGTACGCTGATGATTTAAAGATTTACAGAATTATTCGATCTCAAGAGGATTGTCTTGCTCTTCAATCCGATCTGGATGCTGTCTACATGTGGAGTCTTAATAATAATCTCCCTCTTAATATCCTGAAATGCCACACAATGTCTTTCTCCTTAAAACCCAATCCACTCAGTCATATTTACACCTTACAGAATCTCCCGCTAACGTCTGTCTTCCAAATTAAAGATTTAGGAGTGACTTTTGACCCGAAACTAAAATTTGAGGCTCATATTGCGGCGATCACCACGCGTGCTTCTCGAGTTTCTGGGTTTGTACTAAGGCACTCGCACATGTTTACTGACATTTCTTCCTCCGTGCGCTTATACACTAGCCTCGTTAGACCCATCCTTGAATACTGTTCTCAGGTTTGGTCACTACATCATCAATTTTTGGACCTTTTGTTAGAATCCGTCCAACGCAAATTTACTCGTTTCCTTTTTTTTAAATTTAATATTCCATACACACCCTATGTTGATCGACTTGCAAAGCTTCAACTACCTACATTGAATTCCCGTAGTTTTCTCTTGGATGAATGTTTTCTGTTTAGACTTCACCACCGTCAATTAAACTCTATCCTTCCCGAATACTTAGAGTATCGTACTTCGTTACGTCCTACTAGGTACGACAATATTTTTGTCATACCATATGCTCGGACTGAACTTTATTTCAATTCGCCAATGTTGCGTCTCACTAGACTTCATAATGAACTGCAACTTGGTCCGTTTCCTACTTCATTAATTAGCTTTAAGCGTAGACTTAAGAGCGTGTTATACAATTAATTTTATTTTTTATTTTTTATTTTTTTATTTTTGGCTTCATTTTATCTTGTAATTGGGCTATTAGTCTGTTAGATGAATTTAGAATAAATAAATAAATAAATAAATAATCGTTATCGCCATATTAGTTTTGTATACAAATAGCGTCGCGTGTAAATATCATTTCGTCGAATTTAACTTCCCTTACGGAAATATTTAATATCTATTGTATCGAATACCGTTTCTTATATAATTCTACATTAGTATATCGGTCCGCGTATTAACGTAATTTTTATAAATAATATTAATCATTAACAACATGGACGTTTCTATGGCATTTTGGCCTAATAAGGTGTCTACAACTAATACGTCTAACAATCGGTCTAAAAGTAGCCATTCGTTGGAGTTAGAGCGAGACAGCGCCATAAAATCAAATCTTTTGGCATCTTATCTATTTTAGCTTTTGCATCATATCGTGTATATACTTATAGTATCTTATCGTAGGTAGTAATAGATATGGGTATGTATCTTCTGATTATCTTTAATAATTTTGGGTAAGTGTTAGGTTAGTTTGAGTGAAATGTTGCAGATATAACATTTGTAGTTGTAAATTAAGTAGGGCGTGCTCCCTTATAAAAGCTGCAGTCCAATGAGTTTTCCTGGTGGCCTCGTGCGTAGCAATGGTTGCATCAGTGTGGATGTTGCTCCTTTTCATTTTGGTTAGGCTAAAGTATCGGTTTGAAGTTAACGGTCCAATGAGTTTTCCTGACGGCCTCGCGCGTAGCGTTGGTTGCATCAGTGCGGGCGTTAATCCTTCATCGTGTATATAAAAGTAAAGTTAATTAGGTATATCTGCAACGCTATTTTCAATTTTCTTTGATCAAAATAATAATTGGGTTTGGAGTCATAAAATGCTAGAGAATTGACGTCCTCTGGGGTCCCTAAACTAGTCCGCGTTGAGCGTTGATGTCTGTATATAATGTAAATATTTTGGTTTAGTATATAGGTGTATATATCAGATTATTCATAATTGCTCACAAGAAGTGAGACCATGTATTTTTTTTGTATTCTAACCATAGCTCTTTATCTTCCGAATATTAACCATTTTACCTATCGGAATCTAGTATTCCTCATCTTTTCATCTCCGATATACAACCGTTTCAGTTGCTAGTCAACTATCTTAGGGGTGGAGGGCTCATATTGAACTCAAATTTTTTTATGTATTTGTCTTCGTCTTTTAAGTTCTAGTTTTTTTTTGGCCGATCCGAGATTGGGGTTGAAATTTGTCAGGTTAGACCTGAGGTCCTCTATGGGGTTTCGATACAGAGGGCAACGGTCGATCCTTTTCGGTTAGTACAGCTCAACCCCAGTGTAAAACTCGTACTGACCACCATTTCGTTTTTCCGTGTATTGTAATGTTCCCAATATCTTGTCGTAACGTTATCCATGATCTGTAATAGTCTGTTTCATTAATCATCTTTCCAACACGCCAGTGTTTCATTTTGTTTGAAAACTCAGTAGCCCGCCGTCCATAGGTTCCGTTCCTGTTTTAGGCTAGTTCGACTAATTAGTTAGTTTTGAAGGCTTGTTTCGGGTAAAACTGTCGATTGAGTATGGTTACCTTACCGTAATACCGTATCGAGAAACTTGCGTGAACATGTAGGATGATTTCGACGTTAATACGTTTTGACTACATCTGCTGAGCTTCACGTAAGACTTCCCTTTTGTTAAACCTTCATAGTTCGTTTGAGCGAGCATGATGATTTCGACGTTTAGACGTTTTGACTACATCTGCCCAGCCTCATTCCAACCATGAGATCTTTCCTCACTTAGAGTTCATTCATAGCCCGGCTTATCGTGGAGAGCCTCTTCTCAGAGCAGGATCGTCCCCACGTTTGTTTGTAAATTCAAATTATCTTCGCGCCTTTTCTGCCCAAAATAACTAAATCAGAGAAATACCTACTTGGCAATGATTATTTGAAAGTCTCAAGCTCGCCAAGTTCCGAAAAAGCTATTCAAACGCGTCATCTCGCTCCAACCCTCGGATCGTGCTCAAGCTTTCGCGAATACGAGTGATCGATCATGCCACGCTACGCGAAAAGTAGCTTTTCGATGTTCGACGTGCCGGAAATGGTGAGTGAGTGTGGAGAGTTGCCAAGAGACGGTCGAATGGGCCGGACGTTTTGTTGCGTGCGGTGTGGACAGAAAAAGAAAAAGGTTAGGAGTTTTCAAGCTGGTGGTGTTTGGGGAGATCGTCCGAAAAACTTGATGGAGAGTGTTTTTATCTTGTGCAAGGAAAAAGTAAATCGACTTGGGCTCGTCCGGGACTGCTGTCTTGCAACAGCGATAGTGGCAATCAACGTCTTCGGCGGGACCACATATCAGACATCTATAATTTACCAGAGATTCACTCCGCAAAAGGAGTCCAGTGGAAATGGGAAACCAGCGGCCGCCACAAGATTCCAATGAGCTAACTAAACCGTCGTCGTTTTGTTATCATCAGTGACATAAATCATCACGAATCATCCCCCAGCATATATCACGCAGAGTGGGTAAAAGTCATTTGAATCAAAAAAAACTAGTTTTATTGTATAATGTATAATCAAAGGTGTTATCCAGTCAATAAGTATAAAAATGAGCTAAGTATATAAAAATGGAATAATATAATATTAAAAAAAGTGATCTGATTGTTTTCTTTTGCATTGGTGACGCGTGTGCGAATGTGGTTCGTGGTTTCTTTGCTTTTCTTATTCAAATATAGCAACCCATGACTCGGTGAGCTAGTCGGTGGAAACTAAAATGTTAAATCGGGACCGCCACTATGCGGTCGAATTTGTAGCAGTTCCGGCGGCGCGTGTAAGCACGAGGCATCCGGGGTCGAGGAGCGTTCAAAATGGTGCGGCACTCGAGCTCGGATTCTCGGGTTTGTGCGCGTGGTCGGGATTGTGACAATATGTACATACATATGCGTAGCTTATGGAATCCCTACCGTGATTCATCTACGCCATCAAACACGAGATGTTGATTGGAAGCATACATCTATGGAGTGTTTATGTATAATTTGTAAGATAAGAGCCAAATAGCAATGTGATGACCTGATAGGAATTCTAGTCAAAACAAGTCGTGAGGTGCAACCCTTGAGGTCCACACGTACAACTCCCCAGTAATATTTACATAAATATTAAAAATATTAAACAAAATAATAATTATGGAAATAATGCTACTTTTAATAATAAAAATGTACCTCTCATAAAAGTTATTGGAATGACTTAATAATAATCGTAAAATTCAACGCGAGCGTCAATTGATTACGTAAAGATTTTCGTGGATTGGTTTGATTTAATATTCACGTGGATCAATCGGAGGGGGCACAGGTTACAAAGCCTTTTCTACGTTATTTGTTAATTTCATATCGATGCTTGAAGGACAAAACAGCGCTAGCAAAAATGAATGCATTTTTGGTATTGCGACAACTGAAGAGATTTTGTCGCGTGGTGGCCATTTTGAATAGTCGCGGTCAAAACTGCCTGCACTTCGGCATAATCACTGAATTTGTATTTTTTCACGATTTTACATCAATGAAATTCATAATTATTTCTTATTTTCTGTTGATTTTGAGAAACATTGATTATGCAGTCAAAAATTGGTTCAATTGCATATAAAAAGTAAAATATATGTATTACAAATGATGAAGGAAGTAATTGAAATCTTCCGAATACTAAAGAACAAAACTCCTAAAAATTACAATTTTTTATTTGATGAAAGCTTTTCAAAGCATATGATCTCAAAAAGTGTTGACTACAAAACATTTTACCATTCAAAACGTTGATTATCACAATTGCAAATTTGATTTGATTTGTATTGGTTTTCAAAATTTAAGTAGTTTTTTTATTAAAATTAAAACACGGTTCTGTGAAGACAATTAAAAATCTCCGCAAATTATGCAAATAATAATAAACTTTGATTGACTTTTCAACAATGTCTTTAGAATAAGAGATTTAAGGTACAAAAATACGAATGAACCGTTTTTACATGGTTAATTTGAATGATTTTTTTTATTTTTTATTCAATTTGTTTTGAAATCATGAGAAAATATTTTGCTAGTCTCTACAGAAATTGATAAAAGTTTATACATTTTATAAACATTTATTATCACAATGTTAATTTTATTAATTATTAATTAATTTTTTTATGAAAAAAAAACACTAATTTTCAAATTTTTTTTTATGAAATTAAAAAAATGGCTTTATAGATTTTTTTAAATTTAAAAACATCATGAAAATGTTAATACGCGTTGATTGACTTCTTAATGATGCAAAGATTATATTTGGTTCTCGAGATATATTGATTGACATAAATGACCATGAAACACATGATGACTTTTAATGATTTTTAATTTTTAATTTAATTTTTTTTGTAATCATGAAAAAAAATTTGCTTTTTTTTGACAACAACTGTTTGGAGTATATAAATTTTATAAATATTGATTACTGCGACTTGTAAATAAAGTTAAAAATTTGATGTTTTTGAAAAACCTCCAATTTTTGGCACTTTTTTCAAAAAATTAAAAAACCGCTCAAACATTTTTTTTAAAAAATTTTATAGAATCACGAAAATGTTGATGAGCGTCGATTGACAGCTTGACGAAGCAAAGCGCACTTTTGGTTCACGAGATATAGCGCATGACAGGGTTGACCTTCAAGGGGTGAAAACAGCAAACCCCCCCGACCGAAGTGTCCCAAAAACTAATCAGCTTTTAAAATTGCAAAGACGCTTCGATTGACACCTTAACGAAGTCGATACAGCTTTGTTTACGTGAGTTATGACCGTAGAAAAACTGTACGCGAACGCACGTACGTACGTGTACACACACACACACACATACAAACATACTTCTTTCTAAAAACACTTAAAATATACTCGTAAGACCTCAAAACGTAAAGATATGTCGAAAATTTCAATTTCGATTTTCGAGGCGATTACAAGAACTTCCCATATACTTGGAAGTTAAAAATAGGTGAAATAGCCTCAAAAAGAAGTATAAAAGTTTTAGGTAAGAATAGCGGAGATAGCAGAGTTCAAATTAAATGCAAACAAGGAAGGCCTACTTCTTCTAGCACAATCAAAAAGTTGATGGGTAAGAAGGGATCTATAAATAAGAAAATAACAAATAAAAAAGTTCTTCTCTTAAGGTTTTCGACAACCAGGGTTGACTAGGATATGTGAGAAGATAGGCAATATTTTGTAGTTGCTAGTGCAGCAGACTTCGGGCGCTAGCAAGTTTATGTTGAGAGGTAGCCGGCATCTCGAAGATGCTAGAAGAGCAAAAGAAGGAAGACGGAGAAGCAGACTTCAGTTGCATTGACGAAAGTCTTTGCAAGGGTGCAACACAAGCATTCCGTGGCTGATTCGTATACTCCGGGGACTTAATGAGAGATCAGGTGAGTCAATTTTATTCCAATCCTGGAACGGCTACGATGACAGCAAGAAAGCAGAACTTAGCAACTCTGGTAAGGGTGGATGATAAGCGGCGAAGTGTGAAAATCGTTGGATCATTAGCACGTACGAAGCTTAGGATTTATCTGGCTGGTGTTATTTGCACTACAATACAATATAATAAAAATGCTCAAAGTTACCTATTCTTTTCAACAACAAAAATGGATAGTTTAAGTTCAATAAGTTATTTAAGTAATTTTTTAAAGCTCATAATATAAAGAATTTGAAGGTAGTTTAAGAATTTTGACGGAGGAGATTGAAAAGGAAAGAAAAAGAAAATCTCTTTCAACGTCGAAGGGAAAATCCAATTTATCGCGCTATTAACTTGATTTTCGCTCTTCTACAATGTTCCTTTTTCTGAGCAGAGTTTAAATAGGGCTGTTTCTTTTTTTAACATTGAACAAGATATAGACGACTCCATTTTTGAGGTATTAGAAAACAAAAGATCGGCCCCAAACAGTTCAGCCAGTAACATTTCAGATGTGGATGTTTTAATCTTACAAGAACTGGAACAGGCGCGATAATATGAAACAATCGTCGCTGTCCAGCTTTAATAAATTTTTTTGCTTATACCGTTTTACGCAATTTTGATAAAACTCTTTTACGTCGTCCGAAGCAGTATTGCTGTGGAACATCACAAGATTGAAAAAGTCCATCATCTCAATCAGCTTAAATAGATCTTCGGTTTTCAATTTGATACTGCCTTCCCCTACTCGTATCCGGAATGTTTTGGAAAGACCCGGCTGGATTTGTGGATATTGTTCTTCGTTTCTCAACCTCCACAAGTCTTTATACGTTTGAAGTCCCTTCTGAGTATGTTGTTGATACTGGAAAACGTTCGTGCAAGCCGAAAACAATTTTTGCTTCAAATGTTAATACATCGAACCCTAGCACGATTTTCCGATTTCAACATCCATCAATTATTTATTTATTGATTTGCCTTACGGACTAACATAATCCAATTACAAAACAAGACAATGAAGAAGAAAAATGTAAAAATTAAAGAAAAGAAGTACATAATATAGTTGAACTAATTAGTTAAAGAACACTTTACATTCTGCTTATGAATGTAGAGTGAGTGAGGAAACGGACCAAGCTGCAGAGAATTGTGGTTTCGAGGAAGTCGCAACATCGACGAATGGTACAAAGTCTCAGTCCGATTCGATAAAGGTTTTCGGAAGTTTAGCTTCCTTTTCGGAGGTTCTAACGAAAAGTAAGCGAGAGGAGTGAGCTCAGAAAAATCATACCGAACGAAAAGCGAACGGAAGTAAGATGAACGTGGTGCGCTAGATATACGTTTAAATTTGCGAGAGGAGTAAGCCCCAAAAATACGTACAGAACATAAAGGAATCTGACCGATTTATCGATAACACTTTACGCGCAGGAATTGCCAATTAATTAAAACACAACCTTCTTCGTAGAAAGCTGAAGCAAGAGAGCGAGCCTCTTTGTTTATTCAAAATATATGCGTTTTGACATTTAATAAAAAGTGTTGCCAACTGGCATTTTTAACACTCTCCCTGAATTGAATATTGCTTTTACTCTCATGTACAAAAAATCTTACAATGTTCAATTCACTAAATCAAATTCAAAACAATTAGAATTCATTTTACATATCTACAACCAATGAAAAAACTTTATATAAAATATGCAAATGAACTTACGTTATTATTGTTCAGGAAATGGTTTTCAATTTAATCCAATGATTTTCAATACTAAAGCTAACTTTATGCTTGATACAGGCATCAGCTGGCATTTCATTTGTAGCTAAATGGATTAAATCGACAACCCTTTCCCGAACCTTTTGATGAACAAACTTCTGTTTAATATCAATATGTTTGGTTCTGGCTGAATATGTATTATTATTAGCAAAATTTATCGCGCCTATATTATCACAATACAATTTGATCGTACGAGGATAGTTCATAAAAATTTCATTTTCAAGTTGTTTTAACCAAATACATTATTGTATTGCTGCGGTCATTGACATAAATTCAGCCTCAGTTGTTGATATGGCGACAGTCGGTTGTCGTTTTGAGCACCATGATATTGCACCATTTTGCAGCGTGAACACATAGCCGGTTGGTGATTTGCGTTCGTCTTCGTCACCAGCCCAATCCGCATCGCAATATCCTTGAATTTCGGTCGGTTGCTTTGTGTATGTTATTTTCTTGTCAATCGTTGCCTTCAAATAACATAGCACACGTTTAGCTGCTGCCCAATGTGCTTTACCTGGATTTTCGTTGTATCTACTCAGCACATTTACTGCAAAACAAATATCCGGCCTGGATACTTGTGCACAAAATTGCAATGCACCAACTAATTGACGATATGGTACATTTATCATATCTTTTACTTCCTTTATATCTGTTGGACACATATTTTTTGTAAGTTTTTGATTTGTGTCTATTGGAACGGCCAAATCATTACATTCACTCATATTAAAACGAGACAAAAGAGCTTTGATGTAATTAGTTTGATCAAGGGAGATCATACCTGATTTTCTGTTGCGTGTCACACGAGTACCAAGCACTGACGATATCTCTCCCATGTCTTTCATTTTGAACTCAACGAACAAAACCTGGGTCAGCTTCCTTTCCATTTCGTTGTTGTTGGAAAATATGATGATGTCATCCACGTAAATTGCCACGATGAAAATACGATTCCCTTCAACGAAATAGTACACGCATTGGTCGTTCGATGATCGCTTCAGTCCAAAATTCAATAACACCTTGTTTAATGTAGTGTTCCATACTCGACTCGATTGTTTGAGACCATAAATCGATCTGGTGAGCTTACATACACGATTCGATCCATCGCTGTCATGTAAATTTCTTCTTCAAGTGTACCATGAAGAAAAGCTGTCACAACGTCCAATTGACGAATATTCAGACTAAACTTAGCTGCAATTGCCATTAAATATCGAATCGTCGTAAATCGGACTACTGGTGAAAATGTTTCATGATAATAAACACCTTCAATTTGTGTGTAGCCCTTTGCAACTAATCTCGCTTTGTGACGTATGATTCTTCCATCAGTGTCGTGTTTGGTTTTGTACACCCATTTACACTTGATTGGTATTTTACCCGGTGGAAGATCTACCAATTTCCATGTTCGATTCGCTTGTAATGAATCAACTCTTCCTTCATCGCATGCTTCCACAAATCGACGCTCTGGCTTGAAATTGCATGTTTAAATGTGGATGGAATGCATGATATAAATGCATAAGCAAACGTCGCATAATCTGGTTTCGATTTGTTTGTATTTCGTGTCGATTGTCTCACAACTGGCGTTTCATTAGCGTTTTGATTCATCACTCGCTTTTCAAATGGATCTTCTGGCTCCCATTCACTCACACTACCATCATCTGATAATGCGCTTGGTGATAGAGCTTTTGAATTGTTCAATGTCAAATCGGCTTGATTTGACTGACCATTTGAGTAACCACTCGATGATTCAATCGATGCTACAGTATTTGAATCACTTGATGACAAATCGGCTTGATTTGAATGCTTTTCCTCCTCTGATTGAATACTGTCTACGTTTTCCTCCTCAACTTCAAGATATTGCAAACAAAACTGATTAATTTTATCAATTTCAGAATCATTTATCTGAGTATTTCCACTAGATTCTAAGAAAATGACATCTCTGCTAGTTATTATCGATTTTGTTTGCTTGTTGTAAAGCCGATACGTTTTGGCATCACTGGAATATCCCACAAAAATGCATCCTGTTGATTTCTCATCCAGTTTCTTTCTCTTTGCCCCTGGAACTTGTGCAAATGCTTTACACCCAAATACTTTCAGCCATTTTAAATTCGGCTTTTGACCGGACCAAATTTCTTCAGGTGATTTATCACCACTGCCTTTACACGGCACACGATTGATGATATAAGCAGCTGTCATCACTGCTTCTGCCCAAAATACCTTCGTCACACCTGAATCGATCAACATACATCGAACTTTCTCCAAAATTGTCCGGTTTATTTTCTCGGCTACACCATTTTGCTGTGGTGTATATATTGCCATTTTTTGTTGCAAAATCCCGCTGTGTTCACAATACCGTTTAAATGCGTTGTTGAAATATTCGGTGCCATTGTCACTTCTCAACACTTTAATGTTATACCCACTTTGTTTTTTGACCATCGTTTTAAAGTTAATAAAACTTTTGTACACTTCACTTTTTCTTTTTATTACATATACAAACAATTTATGTGAAAAGTCGTCAACAAAGGTTAGAATAAAATTTGTGATTATTTTGAAGCTCCCTCATTGCTGGGTGTGGATGGTACATCAGGGACGTGTGGGAATTGGTGGCCAGTTTGATTAGATGCTCTGTCATGCTGTTTGTCTTTGCTCGTTTGTATATATCTATGTTTGGGTAGTATTTTTTGTCTGGAAGCCAGAATCTTCTATGCAGGCCTATGCATTTCCGAAGTATTCTTCTTTCGAAGATTTTGCAGCGCCTGATCGAAGCCTTTGAGCAGCAGAGCCAAGCTAGTGCGCCGTAGCAGAGGATTGGTCGGATCAATGTTTTAAACATTAGGATTTTTGAGTTTTCAGTGAGGCCATGGGAACGGTTAAATAAGAAGTGGAGCCGTTTGAATATTATCCAAGCCTTTTGGAGGACTTGGTTTATATGGTGGTCAAACCTGAGGCCCTCCGAGAAGGTGACTCCTAAATATTTCAGCTGTGCTGCTGGCCTAATCGCCTTGCCCTCGACATTTATGGTGAGAATTTTGACCTTATGTTTTATGACCCTGTGAAAGGGATATCTGCCCGGGTTCCTTATTACACAGATCTGCGTCTTGGCCCCATTAATTTTTATGCCCCACTCGCTGAAGTGTTTGGATATGCGGCTAATTTCAGCCTCTACAGTTTTTGCGGCCTTATGCGGGTTCATACCTGAACAGTATATTAACGTATCGTCCGCATATTGTAGCATATCTGTTTCGGGTCCAGTCGGAGTGGGTATATCTGCCGTGAAAATGTTGTATAGATCTGGGGCTGCAACGGCACCCTGGGGAACGCCCGACGATATTGTGTACTGTCTCGATAGTTGGTTGTTGATGGACACCATAAAGATCCTATTGTTGAAGTAGCTTGCTGCTATTCGTATGACGTGAAGGGGGAACTTATGTATCACTAGCTTGTAGAGAATACCCTCCCACCAGACACAATCGAACGCTTTTTCTAGGTCAAGTGCACATATGACGGTTGGTTTATTACCAGCATTTAGCTTTGTGACAGCGGTGTCAACAAGATGTGAGAGACCGTGTTGTGTCCCTAATTTAGGCCGGAACCCAAATTGGTGATTCGGAATGATCTTCGCCTCCGTGCAATGGCGTCTGATCTCGCGTAACCATACCCTCTCGAATAGCTTTCCAAGGTTGGAAAGCATTGAGACTGGTCTGAAATTGCTGGCTTCTCGATCTTTTTCCTTCTTATGAATGGGTACAACCTTCGCTATCTTCCAGCTATTCGGAAAGTAGCCGTTGTTAATGGCGTGATTGTAAATTATCACAAGAAGGGTAATCATTGCACCTGGGAGATGTTTTACCACCGAATTAGGTATTTTGTCGTATCCGCATGATGTTTTAGGCTTGATTGTATGAATGAGCCTCTCGACTTCCTCGCGATTCGTAAATGTAGTCTTATTGTTCGGGTTGTCAGCTGTGTTTTCTGCTGAAAACTGGACTAGATGTGGAAAATGGGAAGTGTTGAAGTCCTGCAGAGATTGTTTTGCCTCTTTTGCAAGCGTAGTGTTTTCCGGCGGGGGCGCATTAAGTTGTTTGTGGAATGTTTCCCCGAAGGCATGCAGCTGTTTGGCCCTGTTTGTTACTTGCCTTTCCTTTCTGGTCACTGAGATTGTCTGGGACTTTCGTTTTTGAGTCAGGGCATTTACTTCTTTGAATATTTCCTCCGGCTTAACGCGCTCTAATCTTTCGGTGAGGCGTTGGCTTCTATAGTGGGTGACTTTTTCTGCTATTATCACGCTCATTAGATTCACTTGACCAACAAGATTCCTGTATTCCCTATTTACCCAGTTCCCGTTGCGATGATAGATCCTCTTTAGCCTGTACCTCCATGTCTTTCGGACCTTCATAAGAGCCACAATCTCAGGGCACAGTGTGTTGTGGATGATCTTTGCAGGTGTTATAGTTTCGCAGTTTTTGATAGTTGCATCCTCGATTGTTAGGCTAACTAGCTCGATGAGCTCGTCAATATCCTCATTTGTGAGATTGTGACTTTTCGGAAAGCTGTGAGGTTTAAGGTTGCTGCTGATCTCCATCGCAAAGGAGTCCCAGTTTGTGTTTTTGTAAGATCTGAAAGAGATCTCCTGGGCAACGTTTAGGGTGATGTTAACACTGAGTTTTATTGCAAAGTGGTCGGACATGCCAGGATGTGTGAAGCATTCCGTTTTCGAGAGGGTGCTCAGAAAGCTGTCTGAGAGTAGAACATGGTCCAGGTAGCTGGAGCTTGCAGGCCTTGTTGGTGAGCTGGGCGTAATAAGCGTGAATTCGCTTGGAGATGTTGGATTGTTAGCCCAGTTGCGAAGCACTCTTCCTAATATATTTGTATGCGTGTCTCCCCATTCCGTGTGTCTCGTGTTGAGGTCTCCTGCAATAATGATGTTCTTATATTGAACTCCTAAAGCCTGTATAGTCAGTAAGTCCCCCCTTAGTGCCTCAGCCTTGGCCCTTGTATGTATGTATATAGCAATTACGAGAATGGGCACACCGCTTGAGGTTTTTATAAGTGCTGCCGCTGCTGCACCGCTTTCTAGTGATGGGAGGCTACACAGCTCGTATTCTAGGTGGCTTTCGATGAGTACCATTGCCCCACCGTGACTATCGTCGCGGACAATATTGTACCCGGTAAATTGAGGTGTGTGGCGTGAATGAAGATGTGTCTCCGAGATGCATATGAAATTCGATCTGTGGCTGTCTATCAGCCTTTGAGCAGTGGCACGTTGTGCGTGCGATACCAAGACTTCCATCAACATTGGAGGGCAGTGATGATAGCTTGTGTGGCTATTATTTTCTTATCTGCTGGAGTGTTTAGGGCGAGTACACCCTGTATAAGGTTGTCCAGGTGATTATTTGGGACCGTGCTGCTCTTAGGTGGTTGGTTAGACTTCTGGTTACTGGGGTTCCTAATTGAGCCTCTTACTACCTGTGCCATTGACACCCCTGGCACTAGAAGCGAGTTAGATATCCCCTCCACTCGAACTCTTACCGCTTTGGCCGTATGGTTTTTGGCAGCTAGGACGCGAGCCTTTGTTGTTTCAATGCGATTGCGCATATCTTTAAATGCAGGGCAACCACGATAGCTTGCTGGGTGCCCTTCTGCGCCACAGTTGCAGCAGGTGGGCTTCTTTGTCACTTCAACCGGGCATTTACCTCGGGCGTGATGCTGTGTGCATCGCACGCATCGATGCGGAATAGTGCAGTTTATCGCAACGTGCCCAAAATTTTGGCAGTTGTAGCACTGTGTCATTTCTTTATTTATCACCCTTTCCCAGGAGATTTTTTGGTGTAATATGATCTTGATTTTGAAAACTTCTCCCAATTCCTGGGTCGGGGTGAATCTGGCAATAAAGAGTCCTCATTTGGAGATTATTTCACCATTCGCACCATTTTATGAGAGCTCTCTGTCTCTTCTCGTTATCAAAATGGTAACTGATGTCAGCTGTATGGAGGGATAAGCTGCTTTAACATAGTCTAAAATGTCTTGGCCTCTTGCTGAGGCAGTGGAGCCCTCGAATTACGAGTGCTTTAGATCTGGCACTGGGAGGAGAAATTGTGGTGGCATGAAGACCTTTTTGCTTGATCAAATTGAACACAGCAGTATGATCCTCCGCTGTGTTGCAAGTAATTAGGGACTTTTCACTTGAAATGTTTCGGGCCAGGGCAGATATCCCCAGCTTGCTGACCTCTGCCATAAGGCTCGACACATTAACACCATAGCAGGTTATCGGAGGGATTTTTTCCTTCTTGGGGACCTTCGGTGTTCACGTTGAGTCTAGTGAGGACATGATGGGTGAAGAAGAGGTTAGAATAGCGCTTCCATTGGTCTGACTAACCTGCCTGCGCTCTTGTCTTCCGCGCTTGGCCACAACATTCCATTCGTCACTGTTGTTGGTCACTGTTGCTTTTTCAACTGGTGCTGCAATCTCGCATTGCATATCGCCACCTAAGTCTTCTTCCTCGTCGTCATTGTCAGGGTTGAGTACGACGTCAGGTTCAGATGGCTCCTGGGGACTCTTCGGTCGATGTCGCTTCTTCCTTCCCTCAACGATTTTGTTGGAAGACGATGGCCATTGATGATTATAGAGCTGGCCTCTAAGCTAGTCGTTCTCGAGCCTTTGGGCTGCTAGTTCGTCTCGCAGTCCCTGTAATAACCGGTTTTGTTCCTCAATTTGGGCGTTAAAGCCGGCTAAAAGGGTTTGAAGGTTATCACTCATTTCCATATTTTTTTGTTCAGCAGTAATTTTTAGCAGTCGGTGTCACTTTCTAACTTTCCCTTAGTTGGTTACTTTTATACACAGCGTCTTCATCGCGCAAAGCGTCAATATCGCACACAGCGTCTACGTCGCACAGTCATCCTTCCTGATCAAATGTTTAAGTTCACCTTATATACCTCAACGAACTCTACACAGCCGCGAAGTATATTCACCGAAAATTTCTTCACTTTTTACTTTTCTAAAATTCACCAAAAACGCGATGACGTTTCGCGCCGCCTTTTCCGAGCCCCTTACCGCCTTTACCGCGACCAGTGATATTTCTTCAATCGAATAGCACTTACAATTTCAACTTCCTTGGAACGTCTGCACGCGTCAGCTGCCAACACTGTACTCGTTGAATGGTGTTCGACTGTGTTTTCCTTTTATACACGTTTCACATATACTATTTCTTGGTATTATTATATTTTTGATATCGCTTTTCAAAAATTTCATGTAATCAAAACTCGTGTGTCCGAATTGACGATGCCATAGAATAGCATTTTCTTTTGGCTTTTCCGTAACCACCGAATCATTATCAACTATTAATGTCTTTTCACTGCGAACAACATCCAATTTAAATAAATCGTTTACTAAACTTGCAGTCGCAAGCAAATTCCAGTCTGAATCAAAAATTCTGCAGCCGTCTTTTTTAAAAAACACTTTATAGTCATTTTTTACCATTTGACTAACTGATATTAAATTAGCACAAATATTCGGCACATAGTGAACGTTTGAAATTTTTATTTCTTATTGTTCGGCTTCCACTACAATATTTTGATTCACACTACCGACACACTCGATTGCCATTTTGTCATTGTTCGCTATTCTGACTTCTTTACGATCTATTTTTTCTTGATTGTCTATAAATGAAATGCTATTTGACATTGTACACGTTGCACCACTGTCCACATACCAATCACAGTTATTTGGTAGCTCCGATTTATCAACAATAAACGATGTATATAATGTCGATTCCTTTTTCGATTTATTTGAATTGTATTTATTTTTATTTTTCCCTTTTGCTGTTGGGCAATTGCGAATAAAGTGCAAGCTGGAACCACAACTATAACACTGTTTATCTGCTTTCTTTTTATGTTGTTGATATTTATTTTTGACAGCTGGTGCTGTCTCTTGTACGTCGTTGCTGCCGTCGTCAAATACCAAACCTTGCAACAGTAAATTCTATACTTTGTCAAACGTGATTTTTTCGGGTGCGCTTTCCAATGATACAATTGTCGGACCATACTTTGCTGGCAAACCTACCAACATTAATGAACCAGCCACTTCATCGTCAATGTTAAACCCTGCGTGTTTAACTTTTGACCACAATGTATTCATTTTATTCACATATTCTTCAACCGAACTACACTGTTCCATTTTTAATGATACTATTTGCTGCAACAACAAAACTTTTCGGCCTGTACCGGTATCATCAAATGCTGCCGTTATGCTGTCCCACGCTTCTTTAGCTGGTTTTGCTGACTCAATATACGTGTAATTGGACGGCTCAAGCAATAGCGTAATTTCTGCTATAGCCTTTAAATCCTTTTCTGTTTGATCTGCACTTGCTTCAGCTGCCAATGTCGTTACACAGCAACTCCACAAAATTTTTATTATCAAATGTGCTTTAGCACCAACTTTCCACTCCGAATAATTTTCACGGCCTTTTAATCGATTGAACGGAACTGAATTATTCATTGTTAATGTCGTATCGTTAAATGATTCGTCGAATGAATTTCCCGTATCAAACTTAAAATTAGCACGCTTCCGAAAAATTTTAAGTGTCTCTTTTGGCTTCACTTCTAAACTTTTGTCGTCTTTTTCCATGTGGTGTGCATATGGCTATGCATACATCACAATACCGTTGAAAATATCGACCAAAATATTTGATTTTTAAAATATATATATGTTTGTGTACAACGTTTCTACTACTTTCTTTGTTAAAAAACTAAAATTGGCTGCGGATGGCCCATAACCTAAAGGAATCTGACCGATTTATCGATAACACTTTACGCGCAGGAATTGCCAGTTAATTAAAACACAACCTTCTTCGTATAAAGCTGAAGCAAGAGAGCGAGCCTCTTTGTTTATTCAAAATATATGCGTTTTGACATTTAATAAAAAGTGTTGCCAACTGGCATTTTTAACAGAACAAAAAAGCGAACGCAAAGAAGAAAGGAGAAGAACTTATCGGTCACCATTCGGCGCATCATATATATGTTTACACGTATATAATGCAATATATATATTTTTATGTATTGTGTTTATGCTTGCACGCTCCTCCTTCCCCCTTTTGTTTGCAAACTACGCGAGTAGGTGTTCGCTTGGAATGTTCCTCCTCGTGTATCATGGTAGACGCATCTTATTTCTTGTATAAAATAAAATAGCAGTGAACACGTGCGCGCCTAAAAATTCATTTAATTTTTTTCTTTTTTTTTAATTAACAGTTGTGCCAATAATTGTTTAATGATTAATGAATTAGTCTGTGCTGTGCATAGTTAAAATGAAATAAACAGTGATGTGTGAAAAATTAACATTAAAGCCAGCAGTAGTCAAGATGAAAAATTGATGAAAACTATTGAAACGGTAAATGATTGTGAAGCGAAGAGTGGTTGAAACTACCGCAATTCTTCATGAAATTCAGGTAAATCTAAATGACTACTATTTGTGAATAAATTTGCGCAATTTTTTCATTAAAGTTACTTTGTATGAATAAGAACAATAAATAAAATTGAACCTAGATTTTTGAATATGTCACATTAATTCCTGAATTCTTCTTGCATTTATCTATATACAACTTTTTAATCTTTACACAATCACTTGCAAAACGAAGCTAAACTTCCGATCAGACACTCTCGGTGTGCCTCACTGCTGTCTTTTTCTACCGGGCAGTACTCCACGTGATGCAATCTAAATACATTGTCAAAAGTGTTTAATGGTATTACTTGGAGATTCCTCATCAACTTCCTGCCCGTTATTCTCGGTTTTGGTAGATTACTCAGGATTGAATTGTCCCCTTCGAGCGTTCATGTTATTTCGGAGATAAAAGAAGCGTTTTATTAAGACTGTTGTTCTTATGCATATTTCTCAATGAAAGAACCTATCACACCTGAAAGTACACTTTCTATTAATACAGGTAAGAATCTGACTTGTTGAACTAATACTTGACGCTTACGTTGTTGATTTTTTTCCATCAGCAAAGTTTACGCATGCTCTTCTTATGTTTGAACAGCCGTGTGAAAGTCTTCCTAGATGGTGTATTGTTACCCTTCAATGTAATGTATGTGATTTTACAAAGCAGTTTGATTACTTCAGGATCTGTTGTTTTCAGTAAAGCCTTTCTTAAACACGAAATTACATTCCTAAGAACGTCCGGCATATATTTGTTGTCTTACAATCGTTTCATTCCTGACACCATTGTCTTCCTTCCTTTGAGAATATATCTGTTTAGCGAAATGTTGAAATTGACTTTTGTCTCGTGGGTTCATGAAACATACTAGATACCTACAGTTTAGGGAGATTTTCCTTGAGTCACCAGAATGACAGATGGATTACGACTATGCAATCCTTTTGTAAACAACTCACATATATGCCTTGTAAATGCATTCAAAATTATTTCGTCTAGTATAATTAGTATTGATTGATTAATACTGTTTGGGAATTCCTCAGGAATAAGGCTCATATATTTTATATTCTTAGAGGGCATATGTGTTGGTATTGTATGCTTGTCAGCATTGCATCAAATAATTTCCTTCACTGACGGTCGTATCCACGCCCTGTTTTTAGAAGATTTTCTATAAATGTCGTAATCCCACAACCAGGCGGTCCAGTTACGATCATCGTGAAAGTGTGTTTAAAAAGCAGCATCATTTTGTGTTTGGAAAAGAAGAACTTCTTATAAAAGCTATCACACATGACAAATTGTAGATGAACTTCATAGATCTGCACGAAAAAATTTTAAACTTCGACTTGTTGTTATAAGGGATATTGATGATCTTTAGCAGGCAGATCTGGTTGATACGCCTTGGTATGCATCTGAAAATCGCAGTTTCAAGGACAATAATTGATACATATTCCAAGTACGCTTGGGCTCTGCTCGTCAAAAGTAAAAATTTCAATAATGTGGCCAAGGCTATGGAATCAGTTCTTAAACCTTGACGTTTTTTTAGAAATCTACAAACCGATGATGGAAAAGAATTTTTTAATGAATTATCGAGTTAAATGATGAAATACTATGAAATAAACCATTAGTTTACATTCAGTGCATCAAAAGCATCAATTGTCGAGGGATTTAATCACACTCTTAAGAGTAAAATGTGGAGTGAGTTCAGCATAAACGGAAAGTATCATTGGCACAGTATTCTCAGTAAATTGGTCAATAAATACGATACAGCAAAGCATCGTACCATTAATAAGCAACCTGCCCGTGATAATAAATCAAATGAGGTTTATCTACTATCAAAAGTATATAGGAAGTAAAAGTCACTTCTAAGCCTAAGTATAAAATCGATGATCATGTTCGCATAAGCAAGCACAAACACGTCTTTCAACAAGCCGCGAGGTGCGACCCTTCAGGTCCACACGGTCAACTTCCCAGTAATATTTACATAAACATCAAAAACATTAAACACAATAATAATTTTGAAAATACTACTACTTTAAATAATAAAAATGAGAGGTGTTCAAAGCAGTGACAGGAATGAGTTAATATTAATCATATCAACTACGGGAGGGTCCATTGATTAAGTAAGGTTTTTGGTCGATGAGGACAGATTCATTTGATTGAATATTCACGCGGATCAATCGGTGGGAGCCTTTTTTACGTTATTTGTTAGTTTCATATCGATGCTTGACGGACAAACGAGCACTAGCAAAAATGAATGCAATTTTTTTTATTACTCTCATTGAAGAGATTTTGTCGCGTGATGACCATTTTGAATAGTTCCGTTCAAAATTTCCATGACTTCAGCATAATCACTGAACTCAAAACTTTTCACGATTTTACATCAATCAAATTAATAATTACTTCATATTTCCTATTGGTCTTGAAAATTTTTGAATATGCAGTCAAAAATAGATTCAATTGCATGTAAAATGTATTACAAATGATGATGGAGGAAGTAATTGAAATTTTACGATTACTAAAGACCAAATCTTCTAAAAACTACAATTTTTTATTTGATGAAAGCTTTTTAAAGCATATGATCTTGCAAAGTATTGACTAAAAAACATTTTACCATTCACAGAGCTGATTACCACAAATGCAAATTTGATTAAAATTTTGTTGGTTTTCAAACTTTAAGCAGTTTTTTTAATTTAAAGACTGTAGCAACACTGCAAATATTTTTAAACTTTGATTAAATTTACAACAATCTCTTTAGAATAAAAGATATAAAGTAATATCATTCGTATGAACCCTCTTAACATGTTAACTTTGAATGGTTTTTTATTTTTAATTTATTTTTTTTATAATCATGGAAAAAAGTTTTGTCAGTTTCTCTTCAAAAACTGAAAAAAATGTCCAAATTTTATAAACATTTATTACTATGTTGTGCAAATAAGGTAAAAAAAAATACTTTTTATGAAAAACCCCTAATTTTTCGTATTTTCTTCTATTAAAATACAAAAAAGCTGAAATGAATTTTTATAATATTGAAAACATCGCAAAAATGTTAATACACGTCTATTGACACCTTAAAGATGCAAATATTATAGCTGGTTCGTGAGATATAGTGAATGATAAAAATGACCTTGAAAATCATGATAACTTTTAATGATTTTTATTTTTAATTTAATTTTTTACGTAATCATGACAAAATGTTTTGATGATATTTTTACAAACATTGTTTGCGGTATATAAATTTTATAAACATTGATTACTATGTTTGGCAAATCAGGTTTAAAATTTAGTGTCTATGAAAAAAAACCAATTTTTTGCACATTTTTCTCTCAAATTAAAAAACGGCTCCAAAAATTTTTGTAAAAATTTGATACGTTTGAGCAAATGGTAATACGCGTCGATTGACATCTTAATGATGCAAATCGTATGTTCAGTTCGCGAGATATAAGGCATGACAAAAATGACCTTCAAAGAGGCAAAACAACACCCCCCCCCCGATCGAACTGTCCCAAAAAATAATCAGCTCTTAAAATTGCAAAGACGCTTCGATTGACACCATAACGAAGTCGATTGGACTTTGTTTACGTGAGTTATGCTCGTAGAAAAAAGTGTCCACGAACGTACGTACGTACGTACGTACCTACGTACACACACACACACACACACATACATATCCCTTTCTAAAAACACTTTATTTATACTCTATAGACCTCAAAACGTAAAGAAATGTTGAAAATTTCAATTTCGATTTTCGAGGCGATTACAAGAACTTCCCATATACTGGGAAGTTAAGAAGGCTACATCGCAAACTCTTCAACATAGATATTTAGGGTGAAGAAAATAAGGAAAACAGAACCGCACACATACTTGTTTGAAGATTATCAAGATAATACCATCAAAGGAGGTTTTAATGAGACAGAATTGACAAAGGTCAAGTACCCTGATGTTCATCTTGTGGAGAGGATTTTGAAATGTAAGGAAGATCGCGTGTTTTTAAAATGGCTTGTTTATCCATGAATCTGGATCTTGAGGAAAGGAAGGTACTGAAACTTGTGAAAAGCGATTTCTTTTACACCAACATGAAGGACTCTGTCGAGTGCTTCTTCTGTTTACTGAAAATGAGTGCCTTCACTTCACCATCTAATGTCGGAGCAAAGCATTGACGTTTGTCTCCAGATTGTGTGCTTGCTAGCGGTAAAGACATTTGCGTCACGTATGATAAACCACTTAAAAAACTTGCAAATACCTTATACTCATCTTTTTCTACTATATTGAAAATTGTTGTGTTAACAATTCTGATGTCGCTTTTAGTGCTGAAATTCGTCAACCTCTACGATATCGTCTGCATTTAATAAACGTGCTCGTTTTGCATCTGCAAATATGCTTATAGGAGTAGTAAAAATAGTAATTGACAGTTTGATGCACATGCACATTTTTTCATTAATAAAAACAAATTATTTCCACGAATCCCAGTCTATTAATCTTAATTATCAATATAAGTAAGCAGTGTTGATATTCAAGCAGGTATTGCAATTAACAGATAACATATACCCATCAATTTGTCTTTTCCTTTCATTCATCTTCCCCAAATCGTAAATTACATACAAAACACTAGCTGTCCCTGCATTCGATACGTGTCGGTGGGTTAACATGCAAATCTGCATCCACGTGTTATTGTAATTTACAGACAACAAAACCTTCCCTTCAATCTATCGTCGCCTTTCAATCATCTTCTCACAGGCAGTTATCAAGCAGCGTTTCAAGCCAAATTCATGAGCCAGCCAAGACAGCCACCACGACACCTTAACTAAAGCGTCTCAAGCGAAAATCGGCCTGCTTCTACACGCTCTGAAAATCCGAAGCCTGTCCGAAAACCTTCCAAGCAAAGTCATCATTACAACGCCCTCCGATCACGCAGACGTCGACTCAAAACAAACAGCCAACCAGTCTCTGATTTTTACGCTACGATTGCCATGTGCTTTTTTCCACGATACTCTTTTACGCTACGATTACCATGTGGTTTTTTCCACGATACTTCCATTCAAAACCATTGATTTTTGATCTTGCTAGAACCATATTCATCTCAATTCAAACACAACGCGTGCTCTTCACCTCGCTCACGAAACCCCGTATCAAAACCACTTTCCCCGTATCCAAACCAGCTCTCAGCCAACCAGTGCTTTCAAAAACCCAGCTCACGATCCATCACACAGCACACACACTCGCAAACAGCTGGCCGGCCTGACTCAAAACCAGATCTCCATATAAAAAGCTATCGATCCACTAATATACTTTCGTGTCGGTCAGCTCGCCGAGGTAACACACTATGCATGTGTAGGTGCACATGTTTTGCCTCGCTAACGTCAAGTTATTTTCTTTGAAAGTATGAGTCTTACTACTTGCGAAACACTGTTCACTCCTACAGCTCTCGATCTAGTAATACACTTTGGTTTTGGCTTAGCAGTACACTTCGTTTTAATTTAGCTGTCGCTACTAGTGTACTTTCAGGCTATTGAAGACGGCTTACTATAGTTGGCTGTCGCTACCAGTACACTTTGAGCATATTTACGTCTGCTTACTATTACACTTTGAGCATATTTACGTCGGCTTACTACAACACTTTTAGCATGTAGGGTACAGCTTTTCTCAATCTAACCGCCAGGAATTTTGTATGAAAGTGTGTGTCTTACTACACATAGCAGAAAAAGCGAGCAAAGCGTCATGCGCAATCTACTGCAAAAAGGTATTGGGAAACGTTAGGAATAGAAACCCAAAATTGTCTCATGGCTCTACGCGTCAATAGTGGAACCAACCTTTTTGTATAGCACAAGGATTTTTCATAAACAATCAATTTTTAATTGGATTTGCAAAACACAGTAATCAATGTTCATAAAATTGATATACTCCAAAACAGTTTTTGGAAAAAAAATGCAAAACGTTTTGTTATGATTACAAAAAAAATCCAAAATTTAAAAAAAACATTAAATGTCATCATGACCTTCAAGGTCACCATGTCATGCACTATATCTCGTGAAACAAGTATCACATTTGCATCATTGAGTTGTCCATCAACGTGTATTAACATTTCTATGATTTTTTTAATGTCTTAAAAAAATAGTTAGTTCTACTACAAACACTGCTTAAAGTTTGAAAACCAAAAAAATATCAAATTTGCATTTGTGGTAATCAACGCTTTTAATGGTAAAATATTTTGTAGTCAATACTTTGGAAGATCATATTTTTTAAAAAGCTTTAATCAAAGAAAAAATTGTCATATTTGTAGTTTTGTTCTTTAGTGTTTGTAAGATTTCAATTACCTCCTCGACCATAATTTGTAATACTTTTTAACATGGAATTAAACCATTCATTGACTGCATATTCAATGTTTTTCAAGACCAACTGAAAATAAACAAAATTATCAATCTCATTGAAGTAAAATTGTGAAAAAATACAAATTGGGTGATTCTGCCGAAGTCATGGCAATTTTGAACGCACCTATTCAAAATCTCTTCAGTGGGTGTTATGATTGAAATAATTAAATAATATTAATTCATTCACATTACGGTTATGAGTACCTCTCATTATTATTATTATTTAATGTAGTATTATTTTCATAATTATTATTGTGTTTTTAACTTCCCAGTATATGGGAAGTTCTTGTAATCGCCTCGAAAATCGAAATTGAAATTTTCAACATTTCTTTACGCTTTGAGGTCTATAGAGTATAAATAAAGTGTTTTTAGAAAGGGAGATGTATGTGTGTGTGTGTACGTACGTACGTACGTTCGTGGACACTTTTTTCTACGAGTATAACTCACGTAAACAAAGTCCGATCGACTTCGTTAAGGTGTCAATCGAAGTGTCTATGCAATTTTAAGAGCTGATTCGTTTTTGGGACAGTTCGATCGGGGGGCGTGTTGTAGTTTTGCCTCTTTGAAGGTCATTTTTGTCATGCCTTATATCTCGCGAACTAAACATACGATTTGCATCATTAAGATGTCAATCGACGCGTATTACCATTTGCTCAAACGTATCAAATTTTTACAAAAATTTTTGGAGCCGTTTTTTAATTTGAGAGAAAAAAGTGCAAAAAATAGGTTTTTTTTCATAGACACTAAATTTGTAACCTGATTTGCCAAACACAGTAATCAATGTTTATAAAATTTATATACCGCAAACAATGTTTGTAAAAATATCATCAAAACATTTTGTCATGATTACGTAAAAAATTAAATTAAAAATAAAAATCATTAAAAGTTATCATGCTTTTCAAGGTCATTTTTATCATTCACTATATCTCACGAACCAGCTATAATATTTGCATCATTAAGTGTCAATAGACGTGTATTAACATTTTTGCGATGTTTTCAATATTATAAAAATTCGTTTCAGCTTTTTTTAAATTTAATAGAAGAAAATACGAAAAATTAGGGGTTTTTCATAAAAAGTATTTTTTTTTACCTTATTTGCACAGCATAGTAATAAATGTTTATAAAATTTGGACATTTTTATCAGTTTTTGAAGAGAAACTGACAAAACTTTTTTCCATGATTATAAAAAAATGTGGTCTAAGTGCGACCCTCGAGGCTCACACGACTAACTTCCCAGTGGTTGAATAAAAAGCTATACTTTGCTTTTATTATTAATTACTATTATTAATAATAATTATTGTTGAACATTATTATTCTAAATTAATATAATTACTGTTACTATTTTTATCAATTTTTTATCTAACCATAAAAGCTTTGGTAGAGGAAGACGTCTCCACCACCTGGTCATCCTCTACCAAAGCCTTGGCAACCTCGTCCTCTTCGTCCTCATCACCCTTCTTGTCCTCCATCTCGGCCTCGGAATCCACAACTATTATTGAGGGTATTTAATTATTGTTTAAAATAATCATTCGTTGTTAAGAATGTTTGACCGTTACTGAATAATTATAATTGAATTTATATATACAATATCAGATTATAACTAATATTATTTGATTGTTATTAACAATATTAAATTATTTATAACAATATCCAATTATTAACTGCATTAGCGTCTCTACTCCCATTCACCCAAACCTGATAATAAAAGTTTGCAATTTTATAAATTAATCTTTTTTTTAAATAACATTTTTTACAAATTTGATCACAATTTTGCTAAAACGCACAATAATAACAACATTACTATGAAGGTATTTGGTATCTGCACGAATTAATAGTGCGTATCAACAGTTTAAAAATAAGCAATTTTTAGTCGTTTTTTCAGTTTTTTCATCCTAAATAAAAAACGGCCCAACCGATTTTGCTGAAAAGTCATTCAGTTCTAAGTTACGTAATTACGCGTCGTTTAAAACCAGTCCCACGTCAATCCGATGTTTGGTTCTTGAGATGATCGAGACGAAAAATTACTCCGAACGCACATACGTACATACGCACATACGCACATCCGCACATACGCACATACGCACATACGCACATCCGCACATACGCACATACGCACATACGCACATACGTACATACACACTCACAGACATCTCTCTAAAAACGATGGATTTGGATTCTAGAGACCTTAAAACGTGGAGATATGTCAAAATTTGGGATTCGCAAAATCGACCCCATTACAATAACTTCCCATAGGGAACTGGGAAGTTAAAAACTAAATTAAAAATAAAAAACCATTCAAAGTTAACATGTAAAGAGGGTTCATACGAATGATATTACTTTATATCTTTTATTCTAAAGAGATTGTTGTAAATTTAATCAAAGTTTAAAAATATTTGCAGTGTTGCTACAGTTTTTTAATTAAAAAAACTGCTTAAAGTTTGAAAACCAACAAAATTTTAATCAAATTTGCATTTGTGGTAATCAGCTCTGTGAATGGTAAAATGTTTTTTAGTCAATACTTTGCAAGATCATATGCTTTAAAAAGCTTTCATCAAATAAAAAATTGTAGTTTTTAGAAGATTTGATCTTAAGTAATCGTAAGATTTCAATTACTTCCTCCATCATCATTTGTAATACATTTTACATTTTACATGCAATTGAATCTATTTTTGACTGAATATTCAAAAATGTTCAAGGCCAATAGGAAATATGAAGTAATTATCAATTTGATTGATGTAAAATCGTGAAAAGTTTTGAATTCAGTGATTATGCTGAAGTCATGACAATTTTGAACGGAACTATTCAAAATTGTCATCACGCGACAAAATCTCTTCAATGAGAGTAATAACAAAAATTGCATTCATTTTTGCTAGTGCTCGTTTGTCCTTCAAGCATCGATATGAAAATAACAAATAACGTAGAAAAGGCTCCCACCGATTGATCCGCGTGAATATTCAATCAAATGAATCTGTCCTCATCGACCAAAAACCTTACTTAATCAATGGACCCTCCCGTAGTTGATATGATTAATATTAACTCATTCCTGTCACTGCTTTGAACACCTCTCATTTTTATTATTTAAAGTAGTAGTATTTTCAAAATTATTATTGTGTTTAATGTTTTTGATGTTTATGTAGATATTACTGGGAAGTTGACCGTGTGGACCTGAAGGGTCGCACCTCGCGGCTTGTTTTATTTTATTTTTATGTAAATATTACTAGGAAATTGACCGTGTGAAGCTCAAGGGTCGCACCTCGTAGCTGGTTCCGGATTTTCTACTTTAATTGAGTTTATTGATACATTTTTTTCTCTGATTTTATGATATTTGTCTTATGTAACTGTAATCCTTTGGGTGGGGGACCGGTTGAAGAATATATTGTGTAATTACAAAACCACACTGCTCATATAACATAATAAACATTGGAAGCTTCATTATTGAAATTATCTTTTGCTTTTAATAGTCTCAGATGTTCATGTAGTGTTACATGAAATCTTTTTTATATGAATTTCCAGTATGGTGGTTTGAGGTTTGAACATGAAGCAAATTCATCATCACAAACTTTTTTTTCTGGTTTGGCAACAGCACCGATATATTTATATGATGAATTATTGCTTCTTGGATGTCTAAACAGTTTCGGGATTGAAGTTTGATAGAAATGGTGTATATATTTAAGAAACTTAGATACGGATTAACTTTGGATGTGTACCATATGTCCATATGTACAGTTTTCTTTCGTATTTCGATATGTTGCAGATATGGCAATAGAGTTGGGAAAACATCTCTTTGCTGAGATTGGATCATTTGCATCTGACTCAGTCAGAGTTAGAAACAAGTTATACAAACAGATCGAGTTTCCAAATTGGTTCGTTCTGTGCACCGCTTCTATAGTGTCGGCACAGTGATGGAATATGCTCAACAGGGCTGCCAGAGTGTAATATGTTCTGTGTTTGAGCAAATTTCATCGGAAGAAAAAATTTGCAAAACGTTGCGCGCTATAATCCTTAATGGACTTTCAGTATTGAAGAAGAGCTCGAATCTGTAAACCCATTTTTGGCTAAAAATCTGAAAAACATATATACTGTTTTCATGAAGGCTTGGAACATTCTTCAAGTATACTTCAAGCCCATGTAAACCGAACCAGGTTGAGTCGAGTCGATCAGGAAATTTTATCGGTTCGACTTGAAAAAGGCCCCATGTTGTTGCAGTTTGATAGATCGAAAGATCGACTTGTGTGTGGTAGCAGTACAGTTTGTCAAAACTAATTGTTTTTTTTCTGTGTTGCTCCAGAAGACAAATAAGCAATGGAGAGGAAAAAATATTTGAATGTCAGTGAAAGAAAATTACCAATTTAAGTGTTTAAGGACAAGAATTGTCACTTGTGCAAATATCCACCCCTTTGTCACAAATGCACACACAAATCGATCTGATTTCAACCGGGTATAGCTTGAATGTGTTATATACGCGCTCAATTACTAGAAACTCGATCCGGTTTGGAGCGTTTAAGCTTTGAAGCCGATCCTTGAAAACACGCTTATAGCTGCAGTGTAAATTCTCACACCAGATGTATAAAAGCACCATCGCGTATTTACATCTTCGAATCATATAATATTGTATGGTATTGCATGTATAAATTACCACAATCGAAACTTCCAATTATATTTTAATATATTTGGAAACTATTACTAGCAGCCCTTTGTCGACATATTATCGCTCTCAACACAGTCTCTTAACTCAACTCGCGTCCACGCCATGCGTCCTCACTTAAGGGGTTACATAGTTCTTGAAGCAAAAAAAAACAAATTTAAAAATGGTATTTTGGAAATCAAAAGTTTATTTTATTTAAAATTCACACAAATAAAAGCTTAGCATTTAAAAATGTGGTACAAAAACTTTCAGCTAAAAATATTGTAAATTGGCAATTTTCTCACAATTTTCCTCGCTCAAATTTTTTTGTTGTGGTAGGCAGAATATTTCGTTGCAGTTTCATCCCAAAAAAAAAATGAAATCTAAAGTTTTGAGATGGGTCTCAATGAATTTTCGTCTTTTATTTTTAGCATTTTTCCCTTCATTCAAGCACGAGAAAATATTACTATACTATATAGAGGAACTGAGCAGAGTTTCAGCAAAGTCGGTCGATTCGTTCTCGAAAAATCTTGCCTACCGCACGAAAAAACAAAGTTTCGAGAAAAACGCGTTTAAAGTTTTTTTTACCGCGATTTAATTAATAAAAGTTATTTTTTAGCGACTTACATCGAGTCGTCAGTTCCAGGTCCGTACAGTAATTCATTCGCCTCATTCGCGATGTTCAGAGCATCCTTTTGATGTTGTGATGTTTGATGATAATGAAAGGAGCTGATTTTACGCGGTAGAACCACGCTGCATGCGTTTAATACGCTTGGTAAGGCAGAGCACACGTACCGACCACGCGGTATTCAAATCTCTATAGCTCCCGTAATTTTGCTCAAATTTACTTCAAATTTGGTGTAAATACTTTTGAAGTACTATACTTTCATATAAATTAAAAGAAATTCCTCGATTTTTAAAAAATACAAGACCTATGTAACCCCTTAAGTGACGCAGAGTAAAGTGATCAAGCGATGTTTCAGTTTGTTTCAAGTTTCAAATGATGCATTCGAAACATTGTTACTGTTCCAATCTTTCGAAGCACTTTGATGTTTCGGAACACTGAGTCAGTTAAGTAAAAAGTTACACACCTCTATATGTCAGTGTTTATAACAGATGTTATCTCTTCTAAGCTTAGGATAGTAGACGAAGTTTTGAATTAATAAATATATTTGATTCATGCCTCTATGGCTATTTTTTGGTGTTCCCTGAGTGTTCAGTCACGTTTATGTGATCTATTTGTTATATCTTCCAGAATTCTTTTGACTTTGTTTATTTTGACATTTGGATTATCTGCTTTCCACTTAATGTATTCATTCTTGAATGTCTAAAATAATCTAATGCATTTCAATATAGGTCTTATTAGTCTTTTTTCGGCATATGTTTTGCATAAAAATATTTAAAGTATTTATCGGCTAGATTTTTACTATAGAAATTGCGATTTAATTTTTTTCTAGTTAAATCGAATTTTTATGAGTTTTGACTATAATAAGAAGAACATCAGATATTTGGATATAGTGGAGGATTTTCTGTCGTTAAAAATGCTCTTTGATTTTCTATTTGTTCGCCCGGGTAACTTATATCGTTCACACCGATTTTGCTGCGCGAAAGTGCATCTTCTATAACGATATCTTTCCCTTTGGATTATTCAATTGAAAAATTAAACTTCCGGTTCCTTTCGAAAGCCATTGTAATGGTCTATGGTCCGTGCGAATCGTGAATTTTATTCTGTATAAATATAGACAAAAATAACTTGTGGGCCTGACGATCGCAAGTAACTCTTTTTCTATAACATAATATTTGACATCATTTGAAAATCAAAAAGAATCGTGAATTTTCTATACAAAACACTACATTTATTATTTGATTATAATTTACATCAATATGAAAATAAAATTTCAAAAAACCCCTGCTGTGAAAATTTGAATTCTATAGAACTCCATATCTTAACAACTAAACATCAAATAACAAAAATATTATGTGTACACATTCATATACCCTAGAAGTACAAATGTGTCCAATATGAACGAATTTCAGAACCTCACTTTTTTTTCGTTGTCGGTTTCACGTGAAATGCCCCCTATGTGCTTTATTAATTATGACTGACCGTGAGTCTAGTCATTCTTTCATTTTTATACACTGTAAAGCTAACCTGTCAGCACAATGCAGCTATCAACCGTCAGTCTAAAGTTTACAATTGAAGAGCTATCTTAATGCTTATGCAAAGGAATTTCGGTGGGTCAGCAAAATACAAATTGATTTGGGCCACATTACACTGCCCATGAGTGCGATCAACCTGAGCATGCCTTCCAAATGCAGGGTTATCACCTGTTTTGGCATGCGCGGGTTGATTGCACTTGAAATGCGCGAACACGACTTTTCATTTTAAGCAATTACATTACATAGTTCAGTTCAGTTTTGTTGGCTCGTAAGGAAACATATCAATAACAAAAGTGTTTTTTTAAAAGAGCTAGTTTCATTAAAGTACACCATGGTACGAACTGCATATTACTACGCATTCTACGATCATCAGTTTGATGATATATTTCCATCATATTGCGTTTGAGCTTTTTAGGTGGACGATTTTGAGCATAATCAATTGGACGAAGTGCTTGTTAAGGTTGTTTCACAGAATTTTCGGAAGTTATTTTTTTTTCAGACATTTTGTCGATTATATGCCAGTTTTCCAAAGTGAATTAAAAGTATGGAAAAATGACAGTAAAGTTTTACAGCTACAATGACATATATTTTTATCAAAAGTTTAAAAGTTTTACAACTTTATAAACACATCCACTATATACAGCTGCGGACATATAATTAGAAACAGCTTTGTAATTAACAAATCAGAGTGCGAATTCACTGTAGAAGAGATTTCCCTTCTAAATAAAGGTCTAAAATTCGCTGTAACACCAAGAAATCCTATAGAAGAAATCATAATAGATATAGAGGCTGGTATTGCCCGATTAAATCACGAGACGAAAGAAGAAATAAGGTGTAAAGTTGACCACATAATTAAGCAAAATTACAAAGAAACCACACTGGATAGTTACACCCAGATAGCTCAAAATCTTAATAAAAAACCTGTATATTTCATCAAAGCCGACAAAAGTAACCAGGTTGTGATCATGTACAAAGTGAAATACGACGAACTAGTGATTGAAAAGCTTAACGGTGGTAACTATTTTCAGCTAAGGATGGATCCCTTGCCAAACTAGATTAAGAGAGTTGACAAAGCTATAAAAGAAGCTAAGACTATACTCGTTGATATGCCCAACTTGAAGGTAACCAACCCATCGCTTCCTAGAATCCGATGTCAGCCTAAAACACACAAAGAAGACAACCAATCTCGAGAAATAATTGCAGATGGGTATTCACCAACTTATAAACTGGCGAAGTGGCACATAGTAGAAAGTAAAAAAGTCGGGGATATATACGGAAAAAGATCTGTCAAGAATTCAGTGGAATTAATAGATAAAATCAAAAACATTGAACTCAGTGAGGAAGAGACTCTAGTATCCTTCGATGTAGTTGGCCTATTCCCTAGTACTCCAGTAAAACAAGCCATTTTTCAATATGAGTTATGGCTAAAGCAATGGGGCACGACAGCTATATGGAGGAAAAAAGTCAGACAACTTACAAATTTAGCGTTTTTGTGTTTGAATGAAAACTACTTTTCATTTCGGGAAAAATTTTACAAAACAACAAAAGGAGTAGCTATGGGAAACCCATTATCCCCAATGCTCACTGAGATATTCATGACGTATATAGAAAAAGAAGCGGAAATAAAAGGAATCATGCCGAGAGTCTGGTATCGATATGTAGATGACGTCATCGCAGTAGTCCAGAAAGATAAAATAAACGAGACCCTCGATGCAATTAACAAACTAAACAATAACATTAAGTTTACAGCCGAAACTGAAAAGAACGCATCGATACATTTCCTCGACATAATGATTAATCGAGTGAGCAGTCACCGAGAATTCGCAGTATATAGAAAACTAACTGCGTCACAAAGGACCATAACATTCGACTCAAATCACACTTACCCCCAAAAAATGGCTGCATATCATAGTATGGACCATAGACTACTTAGCATACCGATGTCACAACGAAACTTCAACAAAGAGCTAGCGTATATAATGGATACGGCAACAAAAAATGGTTACAAAAAGAAGGAAATTGCAGGGATGATCGACAAAAAAACATAAGAAACTCCAGCAGGACAGCCTCTCTACACTCTTCAAACAAGAAGTGGTGTCAAAAAAGTTGGCTACCAAAAGAATCAGCATACCAAATTCGGATATATACAAGAAGATCCAGAAAGAGTTGGAAAAATATGAATTTGAATTATGCGGGAACAGTAGTAACAGTATGCTAAGAAAATGGCTGAGCAAAGAAAAAGATGCGAAAACGAAAGATGAAGTCAACGGAGTATACAAAATTACCTGCCCGGAGTGCAAGAAAGTGTATGTTGGCCAAACTAGGAGATTAGTGGGAACCAGATTCTCCGAGCATAAGAAAGAAGCCGAGTGTTTGCTAAAAAATGGGAGTAACCTCAAATACCATAGTTTTAAGTCATCAGTGGCAAATCATATTGTTAAAGAAAAACATAAAATCAACTTTAATGACTTACATTTAATTAAAGTAGTCCCCAAATTTCACAAATTAGATGCAATAGAAAGCCTAGAAATTAAGAAAATACCCTCTGTACTAAGGTTAAACAGTGATACAGGGAACTGTAACAGTATCCTCTTTAAACACGCTAATTGATATCTTGGTTAATTATATCCCGTTTGAAATTAGTCAGTATATAAACCTGTAAGCCATCAAAATCTGTTAGTAATTGTACTGAAGAAGAAGTTGTGTTAACTTCGAAATACGTATATATATTATTGTTATTAAAAATTTTTATACGGTCAAGGAAACTGTTTTATTTTAAACTTGTAAAAGTGCCGTGTATAAACAAAACACAGAGAATCATATTTTAGAAACAGCTTACTACGAAAACCCAATTAGTCCAAAAATCTTTTGATATAACTCAGTCACCTTAGGTTTGTTTTTTACCTGCTGAAATGACAATAACTGAGGGAGCCAAAGTGTTGGCGATGGTACATATATACCTATTAGGACAACAGGACAGCCAAGTAATGGAAAACCCAAATTTGAAGCTGATACGTAATTAAAAACAAACCGCGAGGTGCGACCCTTGAGGTTCACATGGTCAACTTCCCAGTAATGATTACATAAATATTAAAAATATTGAACACAATATTAATTATGAAAATACTACTACTTTAAATAATAATAATGTACCTCTCATAATAGTAATTGGAATGACTCAATATTAATCGTATCATCCACGGGAGCGTCCATTGATTACGAAAGAATTTTGGTGGATTGATTGAATATTCATACGGATCAATCAGGGGGGGCAGGTTTCAAAGCCTATTCTACCTTTTTTTGTTTTGTTTTTTCACATCGATGTTTGATGGACATAGAGCGCCAGCAAAAATGAATGCAGTTTTTGTCATTACGTTCGCTGAAGACATTTTGTCGTGTGGTGGCCATTTTGAATAGTTTCGTTGAAAATTACCATCACTTCAGCATAATCACTGCAGTTGTATTTTTCACGATTTTACATCAATGAGACTAGTAATTATTTCTTATTTTCAGTTGGTCTTGAAGAACATCGAATGTACAGTCAAAGTAGGTTTCATTGCATGTAAAAAGTAAAATATATTACAAGTGATGAAGGAAGTAATTGAAATCGGACGAAAACTAAAAACAAAACTACAATTTTTTATTTGATGAGAATTTTTTAAGGCATTACCATTCAAAACGTTGATTACGTCAAATGCAAATTTGATTTGATTTTTATTGGTTTTCTAAATTTAAGCAGTTTTTATTTAAGATAAAACACAGTGCTGTGGTAACTACTCAAAGTATGCAAATATTGAAAAACTTTGATTGGCTGTACAACAATGTCTTTAGAATAAGCGATCTAAGGTATAATCAGTTGTATGAATGTTTTGCTGTGTATGAAAAGTTTTGCTGGTTTTTTTACAAAAACTGTAGTTGTAGTTTATAAATTTTAGAAACATTGATTACTGCCTATTGCAAATCAGGTTGAAAATTAATTGTTTGTGAAAAACTCTCAAATGTTTTGCACTTTTTTTAACAAAAATAAAAAATGGCTCCACCATTTTTTTAAACTTGATAGCATCAGAAAAATATTAATATGCGTCTATTGAAACTTTAATTAAGCAAATTCTATGTTTAGTTCACGAGATGTAGCGCCTGACAGAAATGACCCCCCGACCGAAGTGTTTGAAACACTAATCAGCTCTTAAAATTGCAGACAAGCTTCGATTAACACCTTAACGATGTCGATACGACTTTGTTTACGTGAGTTATGCTCGTTTAAAAACTGTCCATGAACATACACACACATACATCTCTTTTCGAAAAACTATTCAAATATACTCTAGCGACCTCTAAACGTAAAGAAAAGTTGAAAATTTCAATTTCGATTTTCGTGGCGATTACAAGAACTTCCCATATACTGGAAAGTTTACAATGTATTTTACTATAACAATTACAAAAAACGCTTGTGCTTTTTTTAAATAATAAATAATCTTGAACTTGATAGTGACTTAAAAGTTACGACAACCTACAATTCTTCAATCTAAATCAGTCTTTACATCGACTAAGATTGTTAGCTCATCATGGGAAGGTGCTACTGCTTGTTATTAGAATATCAAACAATGCTCGTCTATCTCAATTGATAGCAAACTAATTTATTGCAGTATGGCACACTGTAATTAATCACATTGATCCTAATGGCTGCAGATACACCAAGAAGTAAGGGACTGTACCAAGAAGTAAGGGACTCGAGCCTCGCTACACGTGAATTGTTGTGAGAGACGGAGGTGGCTTTATGAATGTTTGAGGACGTTTCTCGTGGTTTGGTGTTGGGTCAATACACTGTATAGAAGGAATATTAACCAAAAAAGGACGTTAATATTCTAATTCTATAATTAGAAAACATCATTTTGCCATGGGATTCTCCTCCTGTTATATGGAAGCTTCAGCACGAAAATTCGACAAAGCAAACATAAGGAAGTTTCTGGAGAACATCAGCGTCACCATTTATTATCAAACAGTCTGTCCTTAAATTCAATCGAGAACTTGTGGGGAGACATTAAACAAGCCATAGCAGTAAGAAATGTAACCAACATAGACAAATTGTTCGAAGCAGTTAAAAAACATGGGTATCCAAACATGTAAGATACAGGAGACCTACAAAAGTTTGTAAGGCAGAAGGGATTCCCGACACGTTATTGATATGTTTTTGTAAATTCATGTTTTTATTTGGTAAAATATTTGCTGAAATAGTTCAAAGAGTTTATTGTTCGTTTGTTATTTTGGAGGTAACATCGGCTATAGATCCTTCTCCCTCAATTCGCATTGAATCAGGTAAATAACTCACGTGCGGGTAATGAGTTGTATCGGAAAATGCATTGTCTTATTGGGTTTTTCTTATTAAGCTTCAAGGATTTCTTATTATTTATTCGCCGATGTATATATTGATGGTCTACACCATAAATAATTACTATGCAAAGTAGAGTTTCATTTTGTGTTACCTCTTCAGTTTCGAAATTGTCCAATGGCCAGGGTACAACTGTCTACGACTACATAGTCTTCTTCTCCTAAGGTAATTAAAAAAATGCCGTGAAATCGCGTGATAGTTTTTTTCAGAGAAAGATCGCCTGTGTTATAAAAGCCACTGAGACAGAATAGAATTTTACCGATTTTGTCTAGTAATGCGAGCGCTTTTTGTCTGCTCAGGCATATATTACATAAAACTTTTAGTTTCTTTCCGTGAAAAAATTACCTATCATGTTTTTATCATCTACGCTGCATCTCTGCACATATATGTATATATAACACAACACTTTCTATGTTGTCACCTTCTGCTTTATTGCATTGAAACATGTTCCATATTACCTCTTCGAATTTTGTCTCAAGAAATGCAGGATTCTATTTTGGTAATCCTGCGCGATGTAATGGTTTTTGCCGTTCATAGGTTATGAATTATTTTTTGTTTATGAGACATCAAATGCTTTATTTGTCGGGCTTGATAGAGCTTTGTTTAGCTATATTTTACACACTCCACCGCATAAAACATGTTCCGAGTGTATGAAACACTTACTGGAGAGTCCTGCACATTTTTCAACTTTTTAACTTCCCAGTATATGGGAAGTTCTTGTAATCGCCTCGAAAATCGAAATTGAAATTTTCAACATTTCTTTACGTTTTGAGGTCTATAGTGTGTATATAAAGTGTTTTTAGAAAGGGAGATGTATGTGTGTGTGTACGTATGTACGTGCGTACGTTCGTGGACACTTTTTTCTACGAGCATAACTCACGTAAACCTTTGTTTACGTATCGTATCGACGTCGTTGAGATGTCAATCGAAGCGTCTTTGCAGTGTTAAGAGCTGATTAGTTTTTGGGATACTTCGGTCGGAGCGGTGGTTGTTGTTTTGCCCCTTTGAAGGTCATTTCTGTCAAGCGTCAAGTCGTATCGACGTCGTTGAGATGTCAATCGAAGCGTCTTTGCAGTGTTAAGAGCTGATTAGTTTTTGGGATACTTCGGTCGGAGGGGGGTTGTTGTTTTGCCCCTTTGAAGGTCATTTCTGTCAAGCGTTATATCTCGCGAACCAAGCATAAGATTTGCATGGTTAAGAAGTCAATCCCGTATTAGCATTTGTGTGAATCTATCAGATTTTTGAAAAAATCGTTCGAGCCGTTTTTTAATTTAAGAAAAAAAAGTGCAAAAATTTAGTTTTTTTTATGAACAATAAATTTTTAACCTGATTAACGGAAGACAGTATTCAATTTTTATAAAATTTATATACTTCAAGCAGTGTTTGTAAAAACAACATCAAAACTTTTTCTTGTGATTACGTAAAAAATTAAATAACAAATAAAAAAATATTAACAGGCATCATGATCTTCAAGGTCATTTCTGCCATGCGTTATACATATCTTGCGAACCAAACATACGATTTGCATGGTTAAAATGTCAATCGACGCGTATTAACATTTTTGTGAATCTATCATATTTTGGAAGAAACCGTTGGAGCCGTTTTTTAATTTAAGAAAAAAAAGTGCAAAAAATGAGGTTTTTTTCATAAACAATAAATTTTAAACCTGATTCACGAAAGACAGTATCCAATTTTTATAAAATTTATGTACTTCAAGCCATGGTTCAAAAAACATCGTCAAAACTTTTTCTCACGATAACAAGAAACATCAAATGAAAAATAAAAAATCATTAACAGTCGTCATGATCTTCAAGGTTATTTCTTCCATTCACTATATCTCACGATCAGATGTAATATTTGCATCATAAGGGTGTCAATGGACGTGTTTCAAAATCTTTTTGATTATTTTAACATTACAAAAATCCGTTTCATCGTTTTTTTAATTTAATAGAAAAAAATTAGAAAACTTAGGGTATTTTCATAAAAAATATATTTTTAACCTGATTTGCACAACACAGTAATAAATGTTTATAAAATTTATACATTCCTATCAGTTTTTCAAGAGAAACCAGCAAAACTTTTTTCGTGATTCTGAAAAAAAATTCCATTAAAAATAAAAAATCATTCAAAGTTACCGTATGAAAAGGGTTCTTCCGAATGATATTACCTTATATCTTTTATTCTAAAGACTTTGTTGTAAAGTCAATCAAAGTTTTAAAATGTTTAGATAATTTGAGCAGATTTTTAATAGTCATTTAATGTGAAAAAGCGGCTTAAATTTTGTCAACCGTCAAAATTTCAATCAAATTTGCATTTGTGGTAATCAATCATCACCACCCATCCACCAAAAGCCTTAAATAATCAATGGATGCTCCTGTAGATGATATGATTAATATTAACTCATTCCTGTTACTGCTACGAATACCTCTCATTATTATTATTTAAAGCAGTATTATTTTCAAAATTATTATTGTGTTTAATATTCTTAATGTTTATCTAGATATTACTGAGAAGTTGACAATGTGGACCTCAAGGGTCGCCATTCGCGGCTTGTTCTGAGTTGTAGCTGGCGCAGCCAATGCACAGTGTAGCCGCTGTAATGTTACCACACCGCCATATTTCTCATAACTTGAGACAAGATGAACAAGGATATGTCTCGCTCCTTTTTCAACCGCGCGTCGTGCAAGATCCATTCAATTTGATCACTCGATTATTATCTTGTATTAATAAATAATTTGTCGTTAAAGAATTATTTTTTTCAATCGTAATAGACACCTACAATTTGGTGACCTCGCTACAACAGTGTATACGAGAGAAAGTGCCCAATCGAGGCCTTCAAACATCAAATTTCCTTGGAAGAAACGACGCCATATGCTTGTTAAAATTGACCTCTTCCAAGCACTGCCAGATTTGCAGAGAATAAAGCACTTTGGCCGACTTCATCTTTCACTTCAACACACGACACATTTTTCCAGTCATTTTGCCTTTTTTCTAAATCGATTTGTCAAAAAACGAATGACCTCCGTGTTTCATAAATGCAATCCAAGGAGTTTCGAAGGATTTTTCACGAGTAACATGAAAAGTACATATGTCAGGTCTGGCAGTGCCCCGATCAGTAAATAACTGCCACTTTATCAAATATGGCTGAAAATATATGATAAATGAAAGAAGACAAATCCCATGAAACTGCAAGCCGCACTTGATAGTGTGCTTTTATATGACCGATAAGCTGGTGTGCTTACATATACTGTGAGCCAGTGCATCGAATCTTCAAGTTCCCGCATGTTTACAGCGACTCAGCAATGCTGACCCCTGGATTTTTTTTCCCGGCCGCTCGGCACGTCGTCTTTGATACTTGTGTGGAAAAAATGGAATTTGACTTTCGTGGGATTCTTGTCGTGTTAAACTCGTGTGATTGACTTTATACTCGTTAAAAACAGCGCCACATTCACTCATAACGAAAATGACTATTATTGCATTTGTTTTATTAGTTCGAACGTCTTTTGCAGAGTTGTATTAAGTGGTAGATTTTATTAGTCCCCAGGATTTCCACAATCGTGGAAGCAAAGACGATGAAGAATTGAAAGGAGTTGAATAAAATAACCAAATTTGTGGATTCATAATATCTATTTGTTTAAGGATGGGACAAAATGAGACCAGTAGCTATCTTGTATTGAGCATTAAATAACCGCTCGTAATATGAGATGTATTCTCTAGTACGGAAACAATGGTGATTCCAGTAAAAGTATCTGTTCACTGCATTTCGCAAGTCGGTATAATCATATGACATACAAATTAATATGTGAAATTTGAATATACGAAATACAACAAGAAAAGTTTGAAAAACCAAAAATGCGCATTGAAATTTTAACCTATTTTTGGCATTTTTACAATAACTAGAGCTTATGATTCATGAAGCAACCACGTGGAAAATACGCATCAAGCCGGCATGGGAATCAAGAAGAAGATCCTCAGGCTTAATCAATAAAGGATTTGTTCACAATGTATAACGTCCACTTATCTAAATTATACAGGTCTTCTGAGTGTTTCACAATGGATCACGTAAAACAAATATTATTCAGTTTATGTCATCACAGCAGCAAAATCCTGAATAATAGTTTGATAAATCATAGATCCATCAAACTTCTACCTGATACTTGTGCGCAAGATCGTGAGACAGATCAAATAGAGTGTTGCCAAGGAATTAGTTGCATCACGTCGAGGTTCTGGCACGAATATTCCTATAGATAACTTCTTCACTTCCTTGCCTTTGGCAGAAGGTTTTTGTCTACATAATTTACAGTCGTGCCTACTCTTTAAGTTAAAAATATATCCCCGATAAAAAAATATTCTATGATATTGCAAAGATTTTTTAGGCAAAATATTAAGGTCCTAAGTGCATTTTAAGTGGTAAAAAATTAAATAAAAAAAGGCTTTTCCCCCTGTTTTTTATATTTATTGCAATTTGCGGCAAGGGTTAAATGTTTTGGAATTTTAAACCGATCTTATCTTGTAGAAAATTTTATTATGCAACTTTCACTTCCATGCAACTTTCCTCTGGAATGCACCGTTTTAAAGTTAGGAGTGAGACAAGGCGGAAAACACGATTTTTTCTTTTTTTTGAGAGGGAGCATAAAGCAATTATTGTTACACGAGTTATTCCCCAACTTTTCCAGCAAAAATCAGTGTGCCCCCTTTCAACGGTCAACTTAAAATAGATGCGCCCTGGTCTATAGGACTGCGTCTCATTATTGGAAGTTGTACATGAAAGTTTAAAACAAAATTTCAAATGAGAAGCCGGCGTAATACCAGGTGTGCCACCTTAACACGTTGAGTGCCACCATACAAAAGCAAAGTCTCTCCGCAGAGGCCACTATACAAAATATTGTGATTCTGCCGGCGGTGCTCTTGCAAATTTTCTTTAATCTGGGTTCTAGTTTTCAATTGCGATACAAAAGTATGCATTTTGATCGCGCTGGCGGGGCGTGTGGCCTCTTAGGCAAACTTAAGTGAAATGATCCCACGGGCGGGGTGCGTTGGCACTCAACGTGTTAAAACGGCCGTTTTCTAATAGATGGCAGTACGTGCGCATGGGGCGTAAGCCAACGTTGCCCGCCATTTTTTCCCATTGCTTTGATCCTTGTCGTTAGTAAACAAAGGACAAAGTCAGTAGTTTTGAACAATTACGTGTCCTTTGATCTCGATAAACGTGTCGAATTTTGTGACAGATAAAGAGCATTTGCGGGGGGCACTGCTATTCCTCTTCAATTGGAAGAAATCTGCCGCCGAAGCGCAAAGAATTCTTGTGGAGGGCTATGGCGACAATGCTCTCAGTGAACCTTGGTGCAGAGCGGGGTTTCGGCAATTCAAAGACGGAATTTTATAACGTCACCGGCAAGAAGTGCGAAAATCGGCCAAATATCTTTGAGGACACCGAATTGCAAGGTTTATTGGATGAAGACGATACCCAATTGCAGAAACAACTTGCCGTGCAGTCGAATGTTAGCCGCCAAGCAATTTCGAAACGCCTTCATGTTATGGGAAAGATCCAAAAGATCGGGAAGTGGGTGCCACATCAATTGAACGACCGACAGATGAAACGACGCCAGAACACGTGCGAAATCTTGCTTGATCGGCACAACAGAAAATCATTTTTGCATCGAATCGTCACTGGCAATGAAAAATGGATCTTCTTTGAAAACCCTAAGCGCAAAAAATCTTGGGTGGGCCCGGCGAACCCTCAACATCGTCTGCTAGGCCAAATCGATTCGGGAAAAAGATAATGCCGTGTGTTTGGTGGGACCAGAAGGGGGTGGTTTACTACGAACTGTTGTAACCTGGTGAAACGATCAATACTCAACGCTACCAACAACAAATCATCGAATTGGATCGTGGATTGTGCAAAAAAATACCGGAATACGCGGATCGGCAAGAGGGTATCATTTTCCAGCATGACAACGCATCACCACACACAGCAAGATTTGTCCGGCATACGTTGGATGCACTTGGCTGGGAGTTGCTACCCCACCCGCCCTACTCTCCAGATCTGGCCCCTTCCGAATACCATTTGTTTGCGTCGATGGGACACGCGCTTGCTGAGCAGCACTTCAATTCTTATGAAGATGTTAAAAAAAGGCTCGATGGTTGGTTCTTATACAAAGCGGATGAATTCTTTTGGGGTGGAATCCACAATCTTGCCCGAAGATGGAAAAAATGTATAGCCAACGAGGGCCTTACTTCGAATAAAATATTCGTCACTTTTCTGCGTTAATTATTGTGTTTTGCTTAATAAAAAACAGCCGTTTGAAGGTTGCACATCTGATACAATGCCACTGACTAAAAGCGTCAATTCTGACATAACACCGTTTTAGTTAGTGGCATTATCTTTTTTTGTACCTAAGAGATATGCACTAATATCAGGATCATATGCCAAACGAAAAGATGCTTTCTATAAATGAAACCTTATAACGCAAGATCAAAAAGAAGAAGTGTATTTCTAATTACTCCAATTACGTGTATATTGAAAATTTCTAACCTCTAAAATGCTTATAAGTGATTGAATACTTTTGACACAAATCTAAAAACAATACCACAATCGTAATTCTAAATTGCTTATTAACTCTAATAGACACGAATCGGCGACACTAAATTGTGACTCCGTCTCAATATATTTGTCCATTTCCACATGCAGAAATTTAGCTGTTTGTTCTTACTCGTTGTTTCGCGGAAGGGGTGATTTTTGCATGTTTTGTCTCATGTCTTGTTACATCTAAGAATGTCTGTACTATATATTCTTTAAGGTTTTTACTCTCTAGTGGTAACAAGTACGGTTATACTTGTGCCTTGGTGCTCATCTCGGGTGAGGGTCTGTAGTTCATGGCAATCAAAGTATAGGTAAGACCCAGTATGAAATCAAAGCCTTCAAACATGAAATTTCCTTCCAAGAAATAGCGACATGCGCTTGCAAAAATTGACGAATGCCAGGCACTGCCAGATTTGCAGAGGGTGAAGCACTTTTGCGGGCTTCATCTTTCACTTCAACACATGAGATATTATTTCAGTCATTTTGGCTTTTTCTCTAAATCAATTTGTCAAAAGCAAATGAAATTTGTGTTCGCGAAGACGTTTCAGCATTGTAATTCAATGGAACGAAGTTTCTAACGGCGTTTTTCACGCCAAGCATGAAACGTGCATATACGAGTTCTGGCAGTGCCCCGACCAGTAGATAGCAGCCATTTTGTCATAAATGGCAACTAACATATGATAAATGTAAACAAACATATGACTTTATCCAGTAGAACCGCAGGACGTACTTGATAGTGCGCCTTTATATGAAACATTACATACTGGGTCTACCTATACTGGGATGCCAACTTCCAATTCGTTTGTTCTCTATCGAAATTCGCTGCGAATGGTGGATGGAAGAGTTGTCGAATGACAATGTAGGCTGCTTAAGTAAGTACTGAAGTTGCAATTATGACGCATGTTACTATAGTAAAGGGTTTCCATAACTGTTTTGAAGTGTATCCAAGTGCATCCTCCAATTCTTGTTCAAAAAATAGATTTGTGTTCAAAAACCTACCCGAAAGTTCAAAAATCCTCAACTTCATTCCGATCGAAAAATGAAACAAAACAATTAATAAGAAACCTAAACCTAAAGGTATGAATAATAAGAAAAAGCAAATTTATTTCACAAAAAAAAAACTTCAACAAGATAATTGTAAGGAAAATTAACAATTGAAGGAGTGAATGAAAACCAAAAGAAAACTCACTCTTTAGTACCGGCGAACCAACAAGCGCATTTCAACGCTGGTGCTACAAAATGGGTTATTCATTTAGAAAAAAATGCGCAATTATTCTGCACTACGTTCATAGATGTATGTATATACCGTAATATAATATAAATCTGATATAAAAAAGTTAACTCTGTTTATATAATATAATAAAAAATAGTATTGTTTATATAATATAATAAAATAAAAATCTGTATGCAATTTTTTCACCAATATATGTTACTTCTTGGGTTACTTTAGACCTTGGCATTCTCAGGACAGCAATGATAATGTAGTATATTTAGCATAACTTTTCGTGCTTTTTGAACTCCTTAAACTTTTCCACGCAGATCCTCATAAGTTTGAAGAATACATGGGTCTACATTTCACATGTTGTAATGGGATAATTTAGCACGAACGAACTCGCGACGAAATTGCAAGGCAACGATACTCTCGTCCCGTTGGCCTTATTGGACGTTAAGTTCTTGGACGAGGCAACGAACCCTTTGGTCGTCTAGACAAATTGGGTTCGGTCTCTACTTGGTTAGACGGCGATTGCTGCTGGCAGGCCAGCTCTGTTCGGAGCGTGATGTCGTGGGTACGGTTGCCCATACCAAGTCCCGTATCTAATTTTTGAGAGATTCAGCCATCTAAATTGCCCGATTTACAGATTCGACAAAAATAGTCCTAAGGACTTCAAGCAAAACAACAAATTTTCTGAGGCTCGACCTCCTACTTTACTTTAAAAAACAATCGCGAATGCAACCCCAACCCAAGAGATATATTTCAATCTACTTTACTAGCGAAAGACCCGAAGAGAACCGACGGAAAGCGAACGAAAGAGAAACCGCGCGAGTAAACTAACTCTCGGGCGGCTGAGTCACTGTTCGATGGAAGGAGACGTCACGGGAGGCGCGCCGGACATCGGTGTTACTGTCCGGGCCCTCGCTGCCATAGCTTAGTGCTTGTCAAGTAGGCATGTGTTGCGCGCTAGGCCCCTAGTTACTTACCTCTGCCGAGACGAGCCCTGTTTCCTAAAACCGGGCGGATGGAAGAATCTTAGGGAAACTCTTTGCTTAGGTTTACTATTCCATGTTTGTTTTCTTTTGTTTTTTTTTTCGATTAAAAAAATGGCACATTTAGTTTCTGTTTAGTACATTTTTCTCTTATAAGGTTTCAAGATTTCAATATTTAATATACCTGTTTCATGTTCTTTTTACATAATCTTGCAGTTATCAATCTTTATTAGTAATAAGGGCTATAATAATCTTTCGTTTTAGCGTAAAATGAAACCTATACACTGTCAGTTCCTTAACTTATTGAATCTTCAAACTAAGTGCTATCATATCAGATAAAGACTTTATTCTAATGTTATCAATTCATTTTTGATTTCACTTTCATATGATACATTTTTTTTAAGATTGTGCGCTTCACAATTCTCAATCATTTTCATTTACAAGTCAAGTTGTCCGAAATGCGAAACACTAACAATTCGGCTCATGAAATTATATCGGGCTTTTCATTTAGTCCACTTAAAGAATTTTATCATCTCCGAGATAGTGGTCGTATTAACTTTGAAAGGAGCCAATTGCGCGAGAGCTTGCCAAATTGTTAGTTATTTTTGACTTGATACTAAATTTGCAGACTAAAATTGATGGTTGTCTTTAAACTAAGAAAAAAATTCATTTTTACCTAGGGTATCAATATATACTAATAATCATTATTATTGTCTCTGCTTTTAGCCCTTCGTAGCTTTACAAAATAAATGAAACTGCCGAATAATAAGCTAATGTAATGGATTGCGGATGCAATTAGCTTTAATTTTTTTTTTCATGCATTAACATATGTACTAATTAATGACAGCTCCTCACTTGACGATAATCGTCAATCAGTTTCACGGTTATGGACACTTTTCAATACACAAATACATGGAAAAAAAATAATCGGATCAAATAGATTTTCAATGTGCGCGTTCGACAGCCTGCACGCCATTTTGGTCCATTTACAATGTACTCTAGAGCTTTATATATTGTTTTTTTCTTCTTTTTCTTTATGTAAAGATGTCCACGAATAATATACTAACTTTGTTATCACGTGCCAAGTGCACATGCTTTATACTTCCCTAATCCTCTATAGTCAGTCTCGATGTCCCGTTGTACAGCACGCAGTATATTTCCTCTATTCTATGTTTCACGTAGGTTGGAAGATTAAATGTACGAATGTTTAAATGCACTAAGAAAAATTGTCCCTTTTACTTTGTTCTTGACGAGCTGATCCAGTGAGTTTCGCACCCACTTCTCCGGTTTTTCGACACACTGTCGCCTCCAAGACTCACTGTGGCACTATTTGTCCCAGAACCCTCCCTCCGTGTGCTCGATATCAAACCAACTCCTCATCTTTCGCCAGCGATCTCACCCGGAGACCGGACCCGACAACGGTTCTCTCCAGAGAACCGGTCGGGAAGCTGGTGTTCGAGGCTGGCTGGATGTGCGGGGTGGCTGCTTCTGAGTGTGCCCAAGATTACCGAAACACAGCACGGTATTACAATATCGACTAAACATGCGTGATGAGCTACTCTTACGCTGATGTCTCCTCCAGTTTCCAATCACAATCTCAAAACACACGAGATCGAAATAAAGACAAGGAATGAGGTTGTCTGCGTACCATATATTTTGAGATCGTCATGCATATCGACATTGCAGAACATAATTATTTGGCCGAAACTCCGCCCAGTCACTATAATTTTGTCCTTCAGTTCATTCGCTGCACTTTTTGAACTGCATCCACGTGGTGCAATGTATCTCGAGAAGGTTTAGTTCAAACCGCCACAGTAGTGAAATGCCCACGATCCAGTTGTGACTATGGCCGGCCGGCTGTTTGCGAGGGAGCGAGAGTGTGTACTATGCGATGGATCGTGTCCTGGCTTATTGAGAGTGCTGATCGGCTGAGAGCTGGTTTCAATACCGGGAAAGTAGTTTTGAAAACGGGGTTTCGAGAGAGATGTAGAGCCCAAGCGTTGTGTTTGAATAGAGATGAATATAGTTCTAGCAAGATCAAAAATCACTTGTTTTAAATGAAAGTATCGTAAGCGTAAAAGCAAGAGATTTGTTTTTATAAGCAAAGGCACGTCCGTGTGTAGATACCAATTCGATTGCTTTTGCTTAAAACGCTTTACTCTAAGTTGCCGTGGTGGCTTCCTACCGTGTAGATACCAACTTGATGATGGCTGATGAACTTGGCTTGAGATGCTGCCATGAATAATATGATGCGTGCTCATAAATAGGGCACTTTAAAAATGGGAACAATTATCAATAAAACGACGAAAACATTAATTTATATTTTATTTATAAAATATGATTACAAAAGAGTTTTAAAAATTTAATGAGATGTGGTTTGGTCAAAAGCGTGGACTCGACTAATTTTTCTTAATTTACTTCCTACCATTACAATTTTTTCGAATCATCAAAATTACGAAGCATTTCGATTATAATTGCTGTGCGAATTATAATTAGACGTAGCGTGTGTTTCTGCGAATGCGATTTGAAGCTCATTCAGACAATCATTCGGATGCTCATTGACGAATGTTAATTGATCGTAAAATCAATACATCTTGCTTTCAACCTCAGCGCCATGCAGCGTAAAAAATTTGAAAACGATTGGAAAATATGAAAAAATCATATGTTTTCCAGTTGTCAAGCTGTCAAACGACATTTTGACAGCTGTTTATTGTCGAGTTATTGGTGATGGAAATAGAGGTAACTATGGAGTGGAACATCAACATAATTTGTGGTAGCAGTTTCACTATGTGTTTGTGACACCTTCATGTAGTGGTTGGTTGTCATTGGCGGACGACATCAAAAATTTGAGGGACCGAAATTTTGGCGCAAGATTTCAAAAATTTTACATACCGAAACATTATTCAAGAATATATTACGGCAATTTTAGACCTCCAGTGAAAATAGTTTGCATGAATATCAAATAGAAACCGAAATAAATTATGCATGTTAGGCTACAGCCCACTTACTTAACGTATAGATTCTGAACATATCGGATGAGTTCTCAAATACATGTAACATTAATAATTTTAGATTTAAACACAGCAAAAAAACATTAAAATCATACGTCTTCGAGACTTATTATGAAATGATTTTCTACGGTTAATGTTAAACTTTAAAAACCCTGTCAATATTGCAGTAAACCACTCAATATTTAATATTAACAATAAAAACCGGGAAAACTCGACTTAATTTGTTAAACTTTAAAGCCACCCTCTTCCTTTTACAACCGGGCTTGGGACCGGCTTTGGCAGAATTATGGCTATTATCAACATCGAATTTGAAATAAATAATTGATAAAATTCATATCGTCTCATCAATTTCAGAGACGCCACTGATTGTCAATTGTACACGATTCTGGGAAATGTCATTCTTTGTATTGGATATTTCAGAGCTCATAAAAATATGAAATTTTCAATTAAAACAGCTTTTAAAAGTACTCAATCTTTTAAACAGATAACAGCGTGTATATTTACTGCACTTAAGAACGAAAATACACTCCCTTATTTCGAAAATATGATGAACCATAAATTTCGCACTCATATCACAAATTCTTGAAATACACTAACTGTCGCGTCAATTTATCAACACTGTTTTCTTTGGGGTGCTACACCCGAGGTTGACACTTGTTTTTGTCACATAGTACTTCGAAACAATTTCAGGATTTGTAAAAAACCATTAAATTTCGATGAATAGGCGTTTTGCTTTCTTTTTGTTAAGACCTGTCAATGAAAGCCGTTTGACATTTATGCACCTTTGACACTTATGCACATCGCTCTATTGATACCACACACGTATAGGCGTTTATTCAGTTCGTTCCGTTCCTGTTAGTTTCCTGTTCCAAGGTGATGGATAAGCAACAAACCGGAAAAATGACGTCAAACGTCATTCACTCCTTCGTGTGTCACTGTTCCACTGAATGCTCATTGAACGGCAATTAGCATTCGCTCAAACCTCATTCGTCTGTCTAGGGTCTTAGTCTGTGGATAAGTATACAAAAAGATCAGCCCGCTCAAGTGTTTAGAAAAGTGAACGTCCCGACGAAAGATGAAGGCGGGCCGATATTTATAGAAATCGGCGACAAAGATAAGCAAGATGCTTTGGTTTTATCCTACGTTGGCAATTAGTTAATAAGAAGGGTTTGGGAATTTTTAGATAAGCATGCAAGAGTTGGACGTATGTGATATTAATTATTTAAAATATGGTTTCGAGTGTTTGATTTGAGGACTTTGGGTGTTTGGTTTCATATTTATGAGAAAAGTGGGTGGTCGAGGTTTGTGATATAGCTCATGCCAGTGTCGGGCCCGTCGACCCGCTACGCAATCGCGTATCTTGAGATGTTTTTGTGCTATCAGCTCGAAATTGCTTGAGATGATGTGACGGCTGCGTAGTCAGATCGTCAGATGGGTCTGAAATGCTGCATAACTGTGTGTTTTTTGGGAATATGAATGAAAGAAAAAGACAGATTGATAGGAACTTGTTGTTGTCTGTGAATCGCAATAAAAACGTCCATTCAGATTTGCATGGTACGACGCCCGCTATGCTTTGAATGTAATTTACAAACGCAATGGAGTATGTCTCTTGTTGGTTGTTGAATGACACGATCACGGTGAAATGCTTGATAACTGTGTTTTTGTTAAGAAGATGAAACGACACATTCATCGCAGTTGTTTGCAAAATGCAATACTAGTTTGAAGATCAACGTTGTTTAATTATGTTAACAATTATGATTAAAATGCCGGGATTCGTGAAAATAAATAGGTTTTCACTAATGAAAAAATTAACCATCCTTTTTTTCCATTTTTAACATTAACATTACAGTAAAGATATGATTTGAAGTTCATCAAACTGACAATTACTATTTTTATTACACCTATAAGCATATTCGCAGATGTAAAACGAGCACGTTCAAAATATGCAGACGAAAACGTAGAGGTTAATCAAACCAGAAGCGATATCAGAATTGTTAGCATAACAATTTTGAGTATGGTAGAAAAAGACTGTATGTGGTATTTGTATAATTTTCTAAGTGGTTTATTGTATGGGCAACAAACGTTTGTACCACTTGCAAGCACATCATCAGGAGGTAGGCATAAATAGTCTGCTTCAACATCAGATGGTGAAGTGAAGGCACTCATTATCAGTGAGCAGAAGAAGCCCTTGACGTAGTCCTTCAAGTTGGTGTGAAATAAACCAATTTTCAGTTTAAGTACCTTCCTCCCCCTTGATCCAGATTCTTGGTTGTCTTAAGACGGTGGTTTAAGTTCAACATATTGACTAAACGTCCAAGTGTTACAGAACATCTTCTTCATCAAGCCAAGCCATTTTACAAACACGCGATCTTTCTTACGTTTCAAAATCCTCTCCAGAAGATAAATATCAGGGTGTTTGACTTTTTCAACTCTCTTCCATAAAATTCTCCTTATATGATATTACCTCGATAATTTTCAAGGAAGTAAGTGCGTGGGTTTGTCTTCCTTACTTTCTTCACTTGTCGACCAGTTCGAGTGTAGCCTTTTTGTGAGACGTGTTTATGCTTGCTTATGTGAACATGATTACCGATTTTATATTCAGGTTTAGTAGTGACTTTCTGATTCCTATATACTTTTGACTGTATATGAACCTTATTTGATGAAGTGACACGGGCAGGTGCGATGCCTTGTTGTATTGTATTTATTCATCAATTTGCCGAGAAGACTGAGCTAATGGTGATTTCCGTGCATGCTGAACTCTTTTCACACTTTACTCTTCAAAAAACAATTCATGCTTCTAATGCACTAAATGTAGAATAATGGTTTATTTCTTAGTATTTCATCATCTGATGAGATATTTTATTAAAAAATTCTTTCCCATCATCGGTTTGTAGATTTATACGTCTTTGTTTAAGAATTGATTTCATAGCCTTAGCCACATCATTGTAATTTTTAATTTTACGGGCAAAGCCCAAGCGTACTTGCAAAATGTATCAATTATTGCAAACAGAAATTTATAACCGTAATCTTCAGATGCTTACGCTGCAAAATCAACTAGATTTCTCTTTCAAAGATCATCAATAGCCATAAGAACAACACGTCGACGTTAAAATATTTTTCGTGGAGATCTATGAAGTTCATCTACAATTTGTCTTCTACTTATCTAGTAATATGTATAAATAAAAGATTTGTGATAGCTTTTATAAGAAGTTCTTCTTTTCCAAACACAAAATGATGCTGCTTTTTAAACACCCTTTCACGATGATGATAACTGGACCGCCTGGTTGTGGGACTACGACATTTATAGAAAATCTTCTAAAAACAGGGCGTGGATACGACCGTCAGTGAAGGAAATTATTTGATGCAATGCTGAGAAGCATACAATACCAACACATATGCCCTCTAAGAATATAAAATATATGACCCTTATTCCTGAGGAATTTCCAAACAGTATTAATCACTCAATACTAATTATACTAGACGAAATAATTTTGAATGCATTTACAAGGCATATATGTGAGTTGTTTACAAAAGGATTGCATAGTCGTAATCCATCTGTCATTCTGGTGACTCAAGGAAAATCTCGCTGAGATATTTCCCTAAACTGTAGGTATCTAGCATGTTTCATGAACCCACGAGACAAAAGTCAATTTCAACATTTCGCTAAACAGATATATTCTCAAAGGAAGGAAGACAATGGTGTCAGGAATGAAACGATTGTAAGACAACAAATATATGCTGGACGTTCTTAGGAATGTAATTTCGTGTTTAAGAAAGGCTTTACTGAAAACAACAGATCCTGAAGTAATCAAACTGCTTTGTAAAATCACATACATTACATTGAAGGGTAACAATACACCATCTAGGAAGACTTTCACACGGCTGTTCAAACATAAGAAGAGCATGCGTAAACTTTGCTGATGGAAAAAAATCAACAACGTAAGCGTTAAGTATTAGTTCAACAAGTCGGATTCTTACCTGTATTAATAGAAAGTGTACTTTCAGGTGTGATAGGTTCTTTCATTGAGAAATATGCATAAGAACAACAGTCTTAATAAAACGCTTCTTTTATCTCCGAAATAACATGAACGCTCGGAGGGGACAATTCAATCCTGAGTAATCTACCAAAACCGAGAATAACGGGCAGGAAGTTGATGAGGAATCTTCAAGTAATACCATTAAACACTTTTGACAATGTATTTAGATTGCATCACGTGGAGTACTGCCCGGTAGAAAAAGACAGCAGTGAGGCACACCGAGAGTGTCTGATCGGAAGTTTAGCATCGGTTTGCAAGTGATTGTGTAAAGATTAAAAAGTTGTATATAGATAAATGCAAGAAGAATTCAGGAATTAATGTGACATATTCAAAAATCTAGGTTCAATTTTATTTATTGTTCTTATTCATAAAAAGTAACTTTAATGAAAAAATTGCGCAAATTTATTCACAAATAGTAGTCATTTAAATTTACCTTAATTTCATGAAGAATTGCAGTAGTTTCAACCACTCTTCGCTTCACAATCATTTACCGTTTCAATAGTTTTCATCAATTTTTCATCTTGACTACTGCTGGCTTTAATGTTAATTTTTCACACATCACTGTTTATTTCATTTTAACTATGCACAGCACAGACTAATTCATTAATTATTAACCAATTATTGCCACATAATTTAAAAAAAAAATTAAATGAATTTTTAGGCGCGCACGTGTTCACTGCTATTTTATTTTATACAAGAAATAAGATGCGTCTACCATGATACACGAGGAGGAACATTCCAAGCGAACACCTACTCGCGTAGTTTGCAAACAAAAGGGGGAAGGAGGAGCGTGCAAGCATAAACACAATACATAAAAATATATATATTGCATTATATACGTGTAAACATATATATGATGCGCCGAATGGTGACCAATACGTTCTTCTCCTTTCTTCTTTGCGTTCGCTTTTTTGCTCTGTACGTATTTTTTGGGCTTACTCCTCTCGCTAATTTAAACGTATATCTAGCGCACCACGTTCATCTTACTTCCGTTCGCTTTTCGTTCGGTATGATATTTCTGAGCTCACTCCTCTCGCTTACTTTTCGTTAGAACCTCCGAAAAGGAAGCTAAACTTCCGAAAACCTTTATCGAATCGAACTGAGACTTTGTACCATTCGTCGTTGCGCTTCCTCGAAACCACAATTCTCTGCAACTTGGTCAGTTTCCTCACTCACTCTACATTCATAAGCAGAATGTAAAGTGTTCTTTAACTAATTAGTTCAACTATATTATGTACTTCTTTTCTTTAATTTTTACATTTTTCTTCTTCATTGTCTTGTTTTGTAATTGGATTATGTTAGTCCGTAAGGCAAATCAATAAATAAATAATTGATGGATGTTGAAATCGGAAAATCGTGCTAGGGTTAGATGTATTAACATTTGAAGCAAAAATTGTTTTCGGCTTGCACGAACGTTTTCCAGTATCAACAACATACTCAGAAGGGACTTCAAACGTATAAAGACTTGTGGAGGTTGAGAAACGAAGAACAATATCCACAAATCCAGCCGGGTCTTTCCAAAACATTCCGGATACGAGTAGGGGAAGGCAGTATCAAATTGAAAACCGAAGATCTATTTAAGCTGATTGAGATGATGGACTTTTTCAATCTTGTGATGTTCCACAGCAATACTGCTTCGGACGAAGTAAAAGAGTTTTATCAAAATTGCGTAAAACGGTATAAGCAAAAGAATGTATTAAAGCTGGACAGCGACGATTGTTTCATATCATCGCGCCTGCTCCAGTTCTTGTAAGATTTCAACATCCACATCTGAAATGTTACTGGCTGAACTGTTTGGGGCCGATCTTTTGTTTTCTAATACCTCGAAAATGGAGTCGTCTATATCTTGTTCAATGTTAAAGAAAGAAACAGCCCTATTTAAACTCTGCTCAGAAAAAGGTACATTGTAGAAGGGCGAAAATCAAGTTAATAGCGCGATAAATTGGATTTTCCCTTCGACGTTGAAAGAGATTTTCTTTTTCTTTCCTTTTCAATCTCCTCCATCAAAATTCTTAAACTGCCTACAAATTCATTATATCCTGAACTTTAAAAAAATTACTTAAACAACTTATTAAACTTAAACTATCCATTTTTGTTGTTGAAAAGAATAGGTAAATTTGAGCATTTTTATTATATTAGCTGTCTTAAAAGTGGACTGTTTTTTAATTCCGTACAAGGCTTAAACGATATTGTAGTTCAAATAACACCAGCCAGATAAATCCTAAGCTTCGTACGTGCTAATGATCCAACGATTTTCACACTTCGCCGCTTATCATCCACCCTTACCAGAGTTGCTAAGTTCTGCTTTCTTGCTGTCATCGTAGCCGTTCCAGGATTGGAATAAAATTGACTCACCTGATCTCTCATTAAGTCCCCGGAGTATACGAATCAGCCACGGAATGCTTGTGTTGCACCCTTGCAAAGACTTTCGTCAATGCAACTGAAGTCTGCTTCTCCGTCTTCCTTCTTTTGCTCTTCTAGCATCTTCGAGATGCCGGCTACCTCTCAACATAAACTTGCTAGCGCCCGAAGTCTGCTGCACTAGCAACTACAAAATATTGCCTATCTTCTCACATATCCTAGTCAACCCTGGTTGTCGAAAACCTTAAGAGAAGAACTTTTTTATTTGTTATTTTCTTATTTATAGATCCCTTCTTACCCATCAACTTTTTGATTGTGCTAGAAGAAGTAGGCCTTCCTTGTTTGCATTTAATTTGAATTCTGCTATCTCCGCTATTCTTACCTAAAACTTTTATACTTCTTTTTGAGGCTATTTCACCTATTTTTTTGACTAGAATTCCTATCAGGTCATCGTATTGACATTTGACTCATATCTTACAAATTATACATAAACACTCCATAGATGTATGCTTCCAATCAACATTTCGTGTTTGATGGCGTAGATGAATCACGGTAGGGATTCCATAAGCTACGCATATGTATGTACATATTGTCACAATCCCGACCACGCGCACAAACCCGAGGATCCGAGATCGAGTGCCCCACCATTTTGGACGCTCCTCGAACCCGGATGCCTCGTGCGTACACGCGCCGCCGGGACTGCTACAAAGCCGACCGCATAGTGACGGTCCCGATTTAACATTTTAGTTTCCACCGATTAGCTCACCGAGTCGTGGGTTGTTATATTTGAATAAAAAAAGCAAAGAAACCACGAACCACATTCGCACACGCGTCACCAATGCAAAAGAAAACAATCACATCACTTTTTTTATATTATATTATTCCATTTTTATATACTTAGCTCATTTTTATACTTATTGACTGGATAACACCTTTGATTATACATTATACAACAAAACTAGGATTTTTTTTGATTCAAATGACTTTTACCCACACTGCGTGATATATGCTGGGGGATGATTCGTGATGATTTGATGTCACTGATGATAAAAAAACGATGACGGTTTAGTTAGCTCATTAGAATCTTGTGGCGGCCGCTGGTTTCCCATTTCCACTGGACTCCCTTTGCGGAGTGAATCTCTGGTAAATTATAGATGTCTGATATGTGGTCCCACCGAAGACGTTGATTGCCACTATCGCTGTTGCAAGACAGCAGTCCCGGACGAGCCCAAGTCGATTTACTTTTTTCTTGCACAAGATAAAAACACTCTTAATCAAGTTTTTCGGACGATCTCCCCAAACACCACCAGCTTGAAAACTCCTAACCTTTTTCTTTTTCTGTCCACACCGCACGCAACAAAACGTCCGGCCCGTTCGATCGTCTCTTGGCAACTCTCCACACTCACTCACCATTTCCGGCACGTCGAACATCGAAAAGCTACTTTTCGCGTAGCGTGGCATGATCGATCACTCGTATTTGCGAAAGCTTGAGCACGATCCGAGGCTTGGAACGAGATGACGCGTTTGAATAGCTTTTTCGGAACTTGGCGAGCTTTACACTTTCAAATAATCATTGCCAGGTAGGTATTTCTCTGATTTAGTTATTTTGGGCAGAAAAGGCGCGAAGATAATTTGAATTTAGTTTATGGTACGTAACAATATGCTCTTCTTTTAAAGAACCTCTTTATTGGTCTTCTTCCACAATTTTTTTGTTTTTTTAATCTTTGAATCTCCGAGGCTATAACACCACCACCGCGAGACATATTTCACTACATTAGTAAATTAGCCAACAATGTTGATCTTCAAGCAGGCATTTCACACGCAACTCCCCATCAATGTGTCTTTTCCACTCAGTTATGTTCCCAACAACGTCGCATCATCTCAAGCGTTTTCGAGCTAACAGCAGAAAAACATCTCAAACTACGCGATTGTCTAGCGGGTCGATGGGCCCGACACCGCCTCGGCAGCATCTCAACCGTCATTGAGTTGGTATCTACACGGTAGGATGCCGTCACGGCAACTTAAAGTAAAGCGTTTTAAGCAAGAGCAATCGAGTTGGTATGTACACACGGACGTGCCTTTGCTTATAAAAACAAATCTCTTGCTTTTACGCTTACGATACTTTCATTCAAAACAAGTGATTTTTGATCTTGCTAGAACTATATTCATCTCTATTCCAACACAACGCTTGGGCTCTACATCTCTTTCACGAAACCCCATATCAAAACCACTTTCCCAGTATTCAAATCAGCTCTCAGTCAATCAGCGCTCTCAAGAAGCCAGCCCACGATCCATCGCATAGTACACACTCTTGCACCCTTGCAAACAGCCAGCCGGCCAAAACCGGATCTCCACACAAAACGCTATCCATTCACTGATATACTTTAAGCATGTGTAAGGGCACAGCCCATATCATCCCTTTCGAACGCCGAGCTAAATTGCACGAAAGTGTGTGGCTTACAACTTTACTCCTAAAGCTCTCGATTTAGTGATACAATTTGTTTTTCGTTTAGTAGTACACTTTGACATGGTTTGGCTGTCACTACTTGTATACTTTTAGCATATTTAAGGCGGGGTACTATTACACTTTCAGCATGTAAGGTACAGCTTTCTTGAACGAACCAAGCTAGATTGCATGAAAGTGTGTGTCCTACTATGTACTCGCCTCCAACTTTGTTTAATGAGATCTCTTCAAGATTGTCCTAGAAAGCTTCGCACCTGCTAATCCCCGTTGAAAGATCTTTCTTATTGACAGGAGCTGTTTGCATATTCATTAGGGGCAAGACGCAATGGGACACTTCCACTGGCTACTTCCCCATTATCTGAAGTACCCACGAGGTTTTCACTGAATGCACAAGCTTTAGTTCCATTTGAGACTTTTTCCAAGTTCTTCGAAGAAAAATAAACAAATTTTTTGAAAAAAACACCTTTCACCCGGGTAGACGGCACGAACAAGTCTCCTCGTGGTTCAAGAATCGTTCGTTTAGTTGCCGAACCAGATTCCCTGGTTACATTTTGCAACATATAAGATGTTGTTACTCTTCTAGAATGTAAGCGAGCTGCTATTATTGTCTTGAACGGTTTCGCTCAGTGGTTTGTACAAAACATTCAGTTTCTAATAATTTTTTGTTGTATATTTAAAAAATTTTACGAGAAAATGAGGCTTTTAAATTATCTCCCACAATGTTGTTGGTATCGAAGGATCTGCCCTATTATCATGTCCACCATATTACATTTGCCTAAAATAATGATATATTTTGCCGAAAACGATAGGTCTGCGTGTTTGATTCTTCCTCGCACACGCAAAATATAGCTCTCATTGTTCAAAAAAAAATTTGCTGACATTTAATAATGGCATTTCGTCCAACTGGATTTCTAGTGCTTTAAATAGGCCTTCGTGCTTGTTTCTACATTGCAAGCATTTAGCTAAACTGTTTTTCTATTTACGTCATGACGAGAATTTTGCTATGCATTCTAGAACACAGGACTCATCGTCGTTTAGGCCCACTACTGTCTTTAGTTGAATTGAATATTTTTCGGGAAATGGAGTTTCAGGTTGCTAAGAAACTTGGATCCTTTAAACCACAAATGAAATTCTTTGAAACAAATAAAGCACTTGGAATGAACCTTTCCTTTAATTTTTTTAAACTTTAAAGTCGTTTTTTTCCATTCTTGCTCTTGACTGAAACAAAAATATTATTTACGCTTTGGGGTTTTATTTTGGGTAGAGTTTGATCTTAGGCATTCCACAGTGGATGTTATTATTATGTACCTGTTCTCCAAAATCCAGTTGATATCTTCAATGGTCACATTTTTTCTTTGTTCACTATTCACTTTTCACAATCGTTGGAACCTTTCTTCGTTTCCAATCGCACCAAGTGTAAAGTTCTTATGATTGCATTACCCACTCTGAACAATATTATTGATCTTTGCAGGACAAAAAAAAACAATTTCGCGTTCCAAATAGTCAATAAAATTTAACAATGAATGAACTTCACGGGAACAAATGTACCGCAAATTAGAACACTAATGTGCGTGAAAAGTTCCAAACTGTGGATTGTATAACAGAATAACGGCTATTTGGCTCTATTGTCCATGCTTTGTTTTTTATGCTATCAGTATGGTGGAATGGAAGAATAAAACCCAAAACTATTGGATGCCCATCGCACTCCTTGGTGGGTTGGTTGCAGTGGCCAGTGTCGGGCTGGCCAGTTCGGCAGTTTGGCTATTATCAAAGAGTTTTTTGAAGACCTGTTGGTCTGTTGGTGTTTTTTTTAAACAATCTATTTTGAAAACGCCTGTAACGTATTGATAAATAAACTTAAAATATCATATACTTCTTAATATGAGAAACTTATTTTAAATTAAAGATAGAAGAGGCCAATGAGAATTTTTTTAGACCGCTGGCCAACTGAATGATTCGTGATGATTTATGTCACTGATGATAAAAAAACGACGACGGTTTAGTTAGCTCATTGGAATCTTGTGGCGGCCGCTGGTTTCCCATTTCCACTGGACTCCCTTTGCGGAGTGAATCTCTGGTAAATTATAGATGTCTGATATGTGGTCCCGCCGAAGACGTTGATTTCCACTGTCGCTGTTGCAAGACAGCAGTCCCGGACGAGCCCAAGTCGATTTACTTTTTCCTTGCACAAGATAAAAACACTCTCCATCAAGTTTTTTGGACGATCTCCCCAAACATCACCAGCTTGAAAACTCCTAAACTTTTTCTTTTTCTGTCCACACCGCACGCAACAAAACGTCCGGCCCATTCGACCATCTCTTGGCAACTCTCCACACTCACTCACCATTTCCGGCACGTCGAACATCGAAAAGCTACTTTTCGCGTAGCGTGGCATGATTGATCATTCGTATTCGCGAAAGCTTGAGCACGATCCGAGGGTTGGAGCGAGATGACGCGGTTGAATAGCTTTTTCGGAACTTGGCGAGCTTTACACTTTCAAATAATCATTGCCAGGTAGGTATTTCTCTGATTTAGTTATTTTGGGCAGAAAAGGCGCGAAGATAATTTGAATTTAGTTTATGGTACGTAACAAACGTGAAGACGATCCTGCTCTGAGAAGAGGCTCTCCACGATAAGCCGGGCTATGAATGAACTGTAAGTAAGTAAAGATCTCATGGTTGGAATGAGGCTGGGCAGATGTAGTCAAAACGTCTAAACGTCGAAATCATCATGCTCGCTCAAACGAACTATGAGGGTTTAACAAAAGGGAAGTTTTACGTTAAGCTCAGCAGATGTACTCAAAAAGTATTAACGTCGAAAACATCCTACATGTTCACGCAAGTTCCTCGATACGGTATTACGTTAAGGTAACCATACTCAATCGACAGTTTTACCCGAAATAAGCCTTCAAAACTAACTAACTAGTCGAACTAGCCTAAAACAGGAACGGAACCTATGGACGGCGAGCTAATGAGTTTTCAAACAAAATGAAACACTGGTGTGTTGGAAAGATGATTAATGAAACAGACTATTACAGATCATGGATAACGTTACGACAAGATATCGGGGACATTACAATACACGGAAAAACGAAATGGTGGTCAGTCCGAGTTTTACACTGGGGTTGAGCTGTACTAACCGAGAAGGATCGACCGTTGCCCTCTGTATCGAAACCCCATAGAGGACCTCAGATCTAACCTGACAAATTTCAACCCCAATCTCGGATCGGCCAAAAAAAAAAACTAGAACTTAAAAGACGAAGACAAATACATAAAAAAATTTGAGCTCAATATGAACCCCCCACCCCTAAGATAGTTGACTAGCAACTGAAACGGTTGTATATCGGAGATGAAAAGATGAGGAATACTAGATTCCGATAGGTAAAATGGTTAATATTCGGAAGATAAAGAGCTATGGTCAGAATACAAAAAAAATACATGGTCTCACTTCTTGTGAGCAATTATGAATAATCTGATATATACACCTATATACTAAACCAAAATATTGACATTATATACAGACGTCAACGCTCAACGCGGACTAGTTTAGGGACCCCAGAGGACGTCAATTCTCTAGCATTTTATGACTCCAAACCCAATTATTATTTTGATCAAAGAAAATTGAAAATAGCGTTGCAGATATACCTAATTAACTTTACTTTTATATACACGATGAAGGATTAACGTCCGCACTGATGCAACCAACGCTACGCGCGAGGTCATCAGGAAAACTCATTGGACCGTTAACTTCAAACCGCTACTTTAGCCTAACCAAAATGAAAAGGAGCAACATCCACACTGATGCAACCATTGCTACGCGCGAGGCCACCAGGAAAACTCATTGGACTGCAGCTTTTATAAGGGAGCACGCCCTACTTAATTTACAACTACAAATGTTATATCTGCAACATTTCACTCAAACTAACCTAACACTTACCCAAAATTATTAAAGATAATCAGAAGATACATACCCATATCTATTACTACCTACGATAAGATACTATAAGTATATACACGATATGATGCAAAAGCTAAAATAGATAAGATGCCAAAAGATTTGATTTTATGGCGCTGTCTCGCTCTAACTCCAACGAATGGCTACTTTTAGACCGATTGTTAGACGTATTAGTTGTAGACACCTTATTAGGCCAAAATGCCATAGAAACGTCCATGTTGTTAATGATTAATATTATTTATAAAAATTACGTTAATACGCGGACCGATATACTAATGTAGAATTATATAAGAAACGGTATTCGATACAATAGATATTAAATATTTCCGTAAGGGAAGTTAAATTCGACGAAATGATATTTACACGCGACGCTATTTGTATACAAAACTAATATGGCGATAATGATTACTCGCTAATAAGCGAAACGCCCCAAAAGCTAATACTACCTAAAGTGATCAACCTGCGTTATCACTACGCCGACGATAGATATTCAAGAACCGAAATAGTAAATACGCGATACCGGCACCGATTTGTGTGTGTGAGGGTGTGCGTGCGATTTACAAAATTGTTTCATACATTGTACATAAGTTTTACATAAGTTTTTACAAGGTTTTACAAAGTTTTACAGAGTTTTACAAAGGATTACAAAGTTTTACAAAGTTTTTACAAAGTTTTACAAAGTTTTTTTACACATTAGAAGGTACAAAGTTATACTTTTACTTAAAGGTGCCTTAACAGGTTTGTACAGACATTAAACCTGGTTAAATGGAATATATTGGTTTTTGTTTCCAAATGGTGATTATTATTTGTTTTGGTTTTGTACTTTAGTTTAAGGTATTTGTGATATTAAAGTGTGTGATTGTTTTCCTCTACAAAAGCAGCGATGTATGAACGGGTAATTTTCAGATTTTACGTTAATATATTTTTGTACTGGGGCCAGATGTCGAACACTCAAATTGCGAAGTACATGTGTAAGGAATTCACACATGATTCGAACAATTTGCGCGACACTACCAAATTTCAGGCAAAATTTATTAAATTCAAGAAGAAGTTGGTTTAGATAAGTTCAAAAATCGTTAGCGACAGAATCAAAACGTATGAAGTGACAACAAGTGCTACAAAAGCTTACTTGACTCAAACTACCACGCGGCTAATACATCACCACACGATTTTCGAATTTAAGAAGAATACTTGAAACACGAAAGAATTTGCAGAAATACTGCCGTAGAATAGACTCGAAGGAAAAAAGAATATGGTAAAGGTCCCATGAAATTTGGCGCCATTTGTCACAATCCCGACCACGCGCACAAACCCGAGGATGCGAGATCGAGTGCCCCACCATTTTGGACGCTCCGCGAACCCGGATGCCTCTTGCGTACACGCGCCGTCGGAACTGCTACAAAGTCGACCGCACAGTGGCGGTCCCGATTTAACATTTTAGTTTCCACCGACTAGCTCACCGAGTCTTGGGTTGTTATATTTGAATAAGAAAAGCAAAGAAACCACGAACCACATTCGCACACGCGTCACCAATGCAAAAGAAAACAATCACATCACTTTTTTTTATATTCAATTATTCCATTTTTATATACTTAGCTCATTTTTATACTTATTGACTGGATAACACCTTTGATTATACATTATACAACAAAACTAGAATTTTTTTTTATTCAAATGACTTTTACCCACTCTGCGTGGTATATGCTGGGGGATGATTCGTGATGATTTGATGTCACTGATGATAAAAAAACGACGACGGTTTAGTTAACTCATTGGAATCTTGTGGCGGCCGCTGGTTTCCCATTTCCACTGGACTCCCTTTGCGGAGTGAATCTCTGGTAAATTATAGATGTCTGATATGTGGTCCCGCCGAAGACGTTGATTGCCACTATCGCTGTTGCAAGACAGCAGTCGCGGACGAGCCCAAGTCGATTTACTTTTTCCTTGCACAAGATAAAAACACTCTTAATCAAGTTTTTCGGACGATCTCCCCAAACACCACCAGCTTGAAAACTCCTAACCTTTTTCTTTTTCTGTCCACACCGCACGCAACAAAACGTCCGGCCCGTTCGATCGTCTCTTGGCAACTCTCCACACTCACTCACCATTTCCGGCACGTCGAACATCGAAAAGCTACTTTTCGCGTAGCGTGGCATGATCGATCACTCGTATTCGCGAAAGCTTGAGCACGATCCGAGGCTTGGAACGAGATGACGCGTTTGAATAGCTTTTCCGGAACTTGGCGAGCTTTACACTTTCAAATAATCATTGCCAGGTAGGTATTTCTCTGATTTAGTTATTTTGGGCAGAAAAGGCGCGAAGATAATTTGAATTTAGTTTATGGTACGTAACAATATGCTCTTCTTTTAAAGAACCTCTTTATTGGTCTTCTTCCACAGTTTTTTGTTTTTTTTAATCTTTGAATCTCCGAGGCTATAACACCACCACCGCGAGACATATTTCACTACATTAGTAAATTAGCCAACAATTTTGATCTTCAAGCAGGCATTTCACACGCAACTCCCCATCAATGTGTCTTTTCCACTCAGTTATGTTCCCAACAACGTCGCATCATCTCAAGCGTTTTCGAGCTAACAGCAGAAAAACATCTCAAACTACGCGATTGTCTAGCGGGTCGATGGGCCCGACACCGCCTCGGCAGCATCTCAGCCGTCATTGAGTTGGTATCTACACGGTAGGATGCCGTCACGGCAACTTAAAGTAAATCGTTTTAAGCAAGAGCAATCGAGTTGGTATGTACACACGGACGTGCCTTTGCTTATAAAAACAAATCTCTTGCTTTTACGCTTACGATACTTTCATTCAAAACAAGTGATTTTTGATCTTGCTAAAACTATATTCATCTCTATTCCAACACAACGCTTGGGCTCTTCATCTCTCTCACGAAACCCCATATCAAAACCACTTTCCCAGTATTCAAATCAGCTCTCAGTCAATCAGCGCTCTCAAGAAGCCAGCCCACGATCCATCGCATAGTACACACTCTTGCACCCTTGCAAACAGCCAGCCGGCCAAAACCGGATCTCCACACAAAACGCTATCCATTCACTGATATACTTTAAGCATGTGTAAGGGCACAGCCCATATCATCCCTTTCGAACGCCGAGCTAAATTGCACGAAAGTGTGTGGCTTACAACTTTACTCCTAAAGCTCTCGATTTAGTGATACAATTTGTTTTTCGTTTAGTAGTACACTTTGACATGGTTTGCTGTCACTACTTGTATACTTTTAGCATATTTAAGGCGGGGTACTATTACACTTTCAGCATGTAAGGTACAGCTTTCTTGAACGAACCAAGCTAGATTGCATGAAAGTGTGTGTCCTACTATGTACTCGCCTCCAACTTTGTTTAATGAGATCTCTTCAAGATTGTCCTAGAAAGCTTCGCACCTGCTAATCCCCGTTGAAAGATCTTTCTTATTGACAGGAGCTGTTTGCATATTCATTAGGGGCAAGACGCAATGGGACACTTCCACTGGCTACTTCCCCATTATCTGAAGTACCCACGAGGTTTTCACTGAATGCACAAGCTTTAGTTCCATGTGAGACTTTTTCCAAGTTCTTCGAAGAAAAATAAACAAAATTTTTGAAAAAAACACCTTTCACCCGGGTAGACGGCACGAACAAGTCTCCTCGTGGTTCAAGAATCGTTCGTTTAGTTGCCGAACCAGATTCCCTGGTTACATTTTGCAACATATAAGATGTTGTTACTCTTCTAGAATGTAAGCGAGCTGCTATTATTGTCTTGAACGGTTTCGCTCAGTGGTTTGTACAAAACATTCAGTTTCTAATAATTTTTTGTTGTATATTTAAAAAAATTTACGAGAAAATGAGGCTTTTAAATTATCTCCCACAATGTTGTTGGTATCGAAGGATCTGCCCTATTATCATGTCCACCATATTACATTTGCCTAAAATAATGATATATTTTGCCGAAAACGATAGGTCTGCGTGTTTGATTCTTCCTCGCACACGCAAAATATAGCTCTCATTGTTCAAAAAAAAAATTTGCTGACATTTAATAATGGCATTTCGTCTAACTGGATTTCTAGTGCTTTAAATAGGCCTTCGTGCTTGTTTCTACATTGCAAGCATTTAGCTAAAGTGTTTTTCTATTTACGTCATGACGAGAATTTTGCTATGCATTCTAGAACACAGGACTCATCGTCGTTTAGGCCCACTACTGTCTTTAGTTGAATTGAATATTTTTCGGGAAATAGAGTTTCAGGTTGCTAAGAAACTTGAATCCTTTAAACCACAAATGAAATTCTTTGAAACAAATAAAGCACTTGGAATGAACCTTTCCTTTAGCTTTTTTAAACTTTAAAGTCTTTTTTTTCCATTCTTGCTCTTGACTGAAACAAAAATATTATTTACGCTTTGGGGTTTTATTTTGGGTAGAGTTTGATCTTAGGCATTCCACAGTGGATGTTATTATTATGTACCTGTTCTCCAAAATCCAGTTGATATCTTCAATGGTCACATTTTTTCTTTGTTCACTATTCACTTTTCACAATCGTTGGAACCTTTCTTCGTTTCCAATCGCACCAAGTGTAAAGTTCTTATGATTGCATTACCCACTCTGAACAATATTATTGATCTTTGCAGGACAAAAAAACCAATTTCGCGTTCCAAATAGTCAATAAAATTTAACAATGAATGAACTTCACGGGAACAAATGTACCGCAAATTAGAACACTAATGTGCGTGAAAAGTTCCAAACTGTGGATTGTATAACAGAATAACGGCTATTTGGCTCTATTGTCCATGCTTTGTTTTTTATGCTATCAGTATGGTGGAATGGAAGAATAAAACCCAAAACTATTGGATGCCCATCGCACTCCTTGGTGGGTTGGTTGCAGTGGCCAGTGTCGGGCTGGCCAGTTCGGCAGTTTGGCTATTATCAAAGAGTTTTTTGAAGACCTGTTGGTCTGTTGGTGTTTTTTTTAAATAATCTATTTTGAAAACGCCTGTAACGTATTGATAAATAAACTTAAAATATCATATACTTCTTAATATGAGAAACTTATTTTAAATTAAAGATAGAAGAGGCCAATGAGAATTTTTTTAGACCGCTGGCCAACTGAATGATTCGTGATGATTTATGTCACTGATGATAAAAAAACGACGACGGTTAAGTTAGCTCATTGGAATCTTGTGGCGGCCGCTGGTTTCCCATTTCCACTGGACTCCCTTTGCGGAGTGAATCTCTGGTAAATTATAGATGTCTGATATGTGGTCCCGCCGAAGACGTTGATTTTCACTGTCGCTGTTGCAAGACAGCAGTCCCGGACGAGCCCAAGTCGATTTACTTTTTCCTTGCACAAGATAAAAACACTCTCCATCAAGTTTTTTGGACGATCTCCCCAAACACCACCAGCTTGAAAACTCCTAACCTTTTTCTTTTTCTGTCCACACCGCACGCAACAAAACGTCCGGCCCATTCGACCGTCTCTTGGCAACTCTCCACACTCACTCACCATTTCCGGCACGTCGAACATCGAAAAGCTACTTTTCGCGTAGCGTGGCATGATCGATCACTCGTATTCGCGAAAGCTTGAGCACGATCCGAGGGTTGGAGCGAGATGACGCGGTTGAATAGCTTTTTCGGAACTTGGCGAGCTTTACACTTTCAAATAATCATTGCCAGGTAGGTATTTCTCTGATTTAGTTATTTTGGGCAGAAAAGGCGCGAAGATAATTTGAATTTAGTTTATGGTACGTAACAAACGTGAAGACGATCCTGCTCTGAGAAGAGGCTCTCCACGATAAGCCGGGCTATGAATGAACTGTAAGTAAGTAAAGATCTCATGGTTGGAATGAGGCTGGGCAGATGTAGTCAAAACGTCTAAACGTCGAAATCATCATGCTCGCTCAAACGAACTATGAGGGTTTAACAAAAGGGAAGTTTTACGTTAAGCTCAGCAGATGTACTCAAAAAGTATTAACGTCGAAAACATCCTACATGTTCACGCAAGTTCCTCGATACGGTATTACGTTAAGGTAACCATACTCAATCGACAGTTTTACCCGAAATAAGCCTTCAAAACTAACTAACTAGTCGAACTAGCCTAAAACAGGAACGGAACCTATGGACGGCGAGCTAATGAGTTTTCAAACAAAATGAAACACTGGTGTGTTGGAAAGATGATTAATGAAACAGACTATTACAGATCATGGATAACGTTACGACAAGATATCGGGGACATTACAATACACGGAAAAACGAAATGGTGGTCAGTCCGAGTTTTACACTGGGGTTGAGCTGTACTAACCGAGAAGGATCGACCGTTGCCCTCTGTATCGAAACCCCATAGAGGACCTCAGGTCTAACCTGACAAATTTCAACCCCAATCTCGGATCGGCCAAAAAAAAAAACTAGAACTTAAAAGACGAAGACAAATACATAAAAAAATTTGAGCTCAATATGAACCCCCCACCCCTAAGATAGTTGACTAGCAACTGAAACGGTTGTATATCGGAGATGAAAAGATGAGGAATACTAGATTCCGATAGGTAAAATGGTTAATATTCGGAAGATAAAGAGCTATGGTCAGAATACAAAAAAAATACATGGTCTCACTTCTTGTGAGCAATTATGAATAATCTGATATATACACCTATATACTAAACCAAAATATTGACATTATATACAGACGTCAACGCTCAACGCGGACTAGTTTAGGGACCCCAGAGGACGTCAATTCTCTAGCATTTTATGACTCCAAACCCAATTATTATTTTGATCAAAGAAAATTGAAAATAGCGTTGCAGATATACCTAATTAACTTTACTTTTATATAAACGATGGAGGATTAACGTCCGCACTGATGCAACCAACGCTACGCGCGAGGTCATCAGGAAAACTCATTGGACCGTTAACTTCAAACCGCTACTTTAGCCTAACCAAAATGAAAAGGAGCAACATCCACACTGATGCAACCATTGCTACGCGCGAGGCCACCAGGAAAACTCATTGGACTGCAGCTTTTATAAGGGAGCACGCCCTACTTAATTTACAACTACAAATGTTATATCTGCAACATTTCACTCAAACTAACCTAACACTTACCCAAAATTATTAAAGATAATCAGAAGATACATACCCATATCTATTACTACCTACGATAAGATACTATAAGTATATACACGATATGATGCAAAAGCTAAAATAGATAAGATGCCAAAAGATTTGATTTTATGGCGCTGTCTCGCTCTAACTCCAACGAATGGCTACTTTTAGACCGATTGTTAGACGTATTAGTTGTAGACACCTTATTAGGCCAAAATGCCATAGAAACGTCCATGTTGTTAATGATTAATATTATTTATAAAAATTACGTTAATACGCGGACCGATATACTAATGTAGAATTATATAAGAAACGGTATTCGATACAATAGATATTAAATATTTCCGTAAGGGAAGTTAAATTCGACGAAATGATATTTACACGCGACGCTATTTGTATACAAAACTAATATGGCGATAATGATTACTCGCTAATAAGCGAAACGCCCCAAAAGCTAATACTACCTAAAGTGATCAACCTGCGTTATCACTACGCCGACGATAGATATTCAAGAACCGAAATAGTAAATACGCGATACCGGCACCGATTTGTGTGTGTGAGGGTGTGCGTGCGATTTACAAAATTGTTTCATACATTGTACATAAGTTTTACATAAGTTTTTACAAGGTTTTACAAAGTTTTACAGAGTTTTACAAAGGATTACAAAGTTTTACAAAGTTTTTACAAAGTTTTACAAAGTTTTTTTACACATTAGAAGGTACAAAGTTATACTTTTACTTAAAGGTGCCTTCACAGGTTTGTACAGACATTAAACCTGGTTAAATGGAATATATTGGTTTTTGTTTCCAAATGGTGATTATTAATTGTTTTGGTTTTGTACTTTAGTTTAAGGTATTTGTGATATTAAAGTGTGTGATTGTTTTCCTCTACAAAAGCAGCGATGTATGAACGGGTAATTTTCAGATTTTACGTTAATATATTTTTGTACTGGGGCTGGATGTCGAACACTAAAATTGCGAAGTACATGTGTAAGGAATTCACCCATGATTCGAACAATTTGCGCGACACTACCAAATTTCAGCCAAAATTTATTAAATTCAAGAAGAAGTTGGTTTAGATAAGTTCAAAAATCGTTAGCGACAGAATCAAAACGTATGAAGTGACAACAAGTGCTACAAAAGTTTACTTGACTCAAACTACCACGCGGCTAATACATCACCACACGATTTTCGAATTTAAGAAGAATACTTGAAACACGAAAGAATTTGCAGAAATACTGCCGTAGAATAGACTCGAAGGAAAAAAGAATATGGTAAAGGTCCCATGAAATTTGGCGCCATTTGTCACAATCCCGACCACGCGCACAAACCCGAGGATGCGAGATCGAGTGCCCCACCATTTTGGACGCTCCGCGAACCCGGATGCCTCTTGCGTACACGCGCCGTCGGAACTGCTACAAAGTCGACCGCACAGTGGCGGTCCCGATTTAACATTTTAGTTTCCACCGACTAGCTCACCGAGTCTTGGGTTGTTATATTTGAATAAGAAAAGCAAAGAAACCACGAACCACATTCGCACACGCGTCACCAATGCAAAAGAAAACAATCACATCACTTTTTTTTATATTCAATTATTCCATTTTTATATACTTAGCTCATTTTTATACTTATTGACTGGATAACACCTTTGATTATACATTATACAACAAAACTAGAATTTTTTTTTATTCAAATGACTTTTACCCACTCTGCGTGGTATATGCTGGGGGATGATTCGTGATGATTTGATGTCACTGATGATAAAAAAACGACGACGGTTTAGTTAACTCATTGGAATCTTGTGGCGGCCGCTGGTTTCCCATTTCCACTGGACTCCCTTTGCGGAGTGAATCTCTGGTAAATTATAGATGTCTGATATGTGGTCCCGCCGAAGACGTTGATTGCCACTATCGCTGTTGCCAGACAGCAGTCGCGGACGAGCCCAAGTCGATTTACTTTTTCCTTGCACAAGATAAAAACACTCTTAATCAAGTTTTTCGGACGATCTCCCCAAACACCACCAGCTTGAAAACTCCTAACCTTTTTCTTTTTCTGTCCACACCGCACGCAACAAAACGTCCGGCCCGTTCGATCGTCTCTTGGCAACTCTCCACACTCACTCACCATTTCCGGCACGTCGAACATCGAAAAGCTACTTTTCGCGTAGCGTGGCATGATCGATCACTCGTATTCGCGAAAGCTTGAGCACGATCCGAGGCTTGGAACGAGATGACGCGTTTGAATAGCTTTTCCGGAACTTGGCGAGCTTTACACTTTCAAATAATCATTGCCAGGTAGGTATTTCTCTGATTTAGTTATTTTGGGCAGAAAAGGCGCGAAGATAATTTGAATTTAGTTTATGGTACGTAACAATATGCTCTTCTTTTAAAGAACCTCTTTATTGGTCTTCTTCCACAGTTTTTTGTTTTTTAATCTTTGAATCTCCGAGGCTATAACACCACCACCGCGAGACATATTTCACTACATTAGTAAATTAGCCAACAATTTTGATCTTCAAGCAGGCATTTCACACGCAACTCCCCATCAATGTGTCTTTTCCACTCAGTTATGTTCCCAACAACGTCGCATCATCTCAAGCGTTTTCGAGCTAACAGCAGAAAAACATCTCAAACTACGCGATTGTCTAGCGGGTCGATGGGCCCGACACCGCCTCGGCAGCATCTCAGCCGTCATTGAGTTGGTATCTACACGGTAGGATGCCGTCACGGCAACTTAAAGTAAATCGTTTTAAGCAAGAGCAATCGAGTTGGTATGTACACACGGACGTGCCTTTGCTTATAAAAACAAATCTCTTGCTTTTACGCTTACGATACTTTCATTCAAAACAAGTGATTTTTGATCTTGCTAAAACTATATTCATCTCTATTCCAACACAACGCTTGGGCTCTTCATCTCTCTCACGAAACCCCATATCAAAACCACTTTCCCAGTATTCAAATCAGCTCTCAGTCAATCAGCGCTCTCAAGAAGCCAGCCCACGATCCATCGCATAGTACACACTCTTGCACCCTTGCAAACAGCCAGCCGGCCAAAACCGGATCTCCACACAAAACGCTATCAATTCACTGATATACTTTAAGCATGTGTAAGGGCACAGCCCATATCATCCCTTTCGAACGCCGAGCTAAATTGCACGAAAGTGTGTGGCTTACAACTTTACTCCTAAAGCTCTCGATTTAGTGATACAATTTGTTTTTCGTTTAGTAGTACACTTTGACATGGTTTGACTGTCACTACTTGTATACTTTTAGCATATTTAAGGCGGGGTACTATTACACTTTCAGCATGTAAGGTACAGCTTTCTTGAACGAACCAAGCTAGATTGCATGAAAGTGTGTGTCCTACTATGTACTCGCCTCCAACTTTGTTTAATGAGATCTCTTCAAGATTGTCCTAGAAAGCTTCGCACCTGCTAATCCCCGTTGAAAGATCTTTCTTATTGACAGGAGCTGTTTGCATATTCATTAGGGGCAAGACGCAATGGGACACTTCCACTGGCTACTTCCCCATTATCTGAAGTACCCACGAGGTTTTCACTGAATGCACAAGCTTTAGTTCCATTTGAGACTTTTTCCAAGTTCTTCGAAGAAAAATAAACAAAATTTTTGAAAAAAACACCTTTCACCCGGGTAGACGGCACGAACAAGTCTCCTCGTGGTTCAAGAATCGTTCGTTTAGTTGCCGAACCAGATTCCCTGGTTACATTTTGCAACATATAAGATGTTGTTACTCTTCTAGAATGTAAGCGAGCTGCTATCATTGTCTTGAACGGTTTCGCTCAGTGGTTTGTACAAAACATTCAGTTTCTAATAATTTTTTGTTGTATATTTAAAAAATTTTACGAGAAAATGAGGCTTTTAAATTATCTCCCACAATGTTGTTGGTATCGAAGGATCTGCCCTATTATCATGTCCACCATATTACATTTGCCTAAAATAATGATATATTTTGCCGAAAACGATAGGTCTGCGTGTTTGATTCTTCCTCGCACACGCAAAATATAGCTCTCATTGTTCAAAAAAAAAAATTTGCTGACATTTAATAATGGCATTTCGTCTAACTAGATTTCTAGTGCTTTAAATAGGCCTTCGTGCTTGTTTCTACATTGCAAGCATTTAGCTAAAGTGTTTTTCTATTTACGTCATGACGAGAATTTTGCTATGCATTCTAGAACACAGGACTCATCGTCGTTTAGGCCCACTACTGCCTTTAGTTGAATTGAATATTTTTCGGGAAATGGAGTTTCAGGTTGCTAAGAAACTTGGATCCTTTAAACCACAAATGAAATTCTTTGAAACAAATAAAGCACTTGGAATGAACCTTTCCTTTAATTTTTTTAAACTTTAAAGTCTTTTTTTTCCATTCTTGCTCTTGACTGAAACAAAAATATTATTTACGCTTTGGGGTTTTATTTTGGCTAGAGTTTGATCTTAGGCATTCCACAGTGGATGTTATTATTATGTACCTGTTCTCCAAAATCCAGTTGATATCTTCGATGGTCACATTTTTTCTTTGTTCACTATTCACTTTTCACAATCGTTGGAACCTTTCTTCGTTTCCAATCGCACCAAGTGTAAAGTTCTTATGATTTCATTACCACCATTAAAGTCCACTTACACCAACAGTACCTTTCCATAGTCACACTTTATTCTACATCAATAGAGTAAAGCCCAGTTATGTGGTAGTTCACGGTACATTTTGCAAAATCAGATGAATTTTATTTAGAATGGTGTGCCAAAGTTCAGGTTTCTGTGATCACAGAATACTGCATTTGAGCACCATCTAAAAAGGAAAAAAAAATATCGGTAGTCGTGGCTTCCAAAATAATTGTGTGTATGAAAAAAAATGTGTGAAATTAAATTTGCAGCAGGGAAAATACGTTTTGGGCCTTCAACACTGATGGCTAATATTAAGACAATGTGTCACAATCTGTTTGTAGTATCAGTTTTTGCAATGTCGAAGAATAATTCAAGTGATTTTTTTGGTCAAATAATTTTCATCAAACTAATTTGGCGTTTGAGTTCACATATTTTTCTCATGAATGAAGTGCTACGTATGTGGAGTGGAAAGCATTTAATGTCCAATTTGCATACGCATCATTTTAATTGTGAAGAGAATCTGTTATCTATTTTAGACTTCAGTATTGAAGAAACTAGTACTCATTTTTTATGTCCACAAAGCGTTATTCAATTTGATTCGAAACAACAATTAGCAGCGTTTCAAAAAACGTATGTGAAAAGATGGACCCATCACACAGTTTTCAAGCATTTTAGGTTAAAAGCATTTACAATACACTTCACTTCTTTTGTAACTCTGACAAGCTGAAAATATTTCCAACGTGAATGATAATCCTTTGATAATTTGATTAGCACTACAGGTTTCCCATATAATTTATTTTGTTTCATACATGATTTGAGTTTTTTCGCCACTGTAAAAAGTGATATGTATGAATTTTTATAAAATAAGGGTTTTGATGTATTTATCTATTTGACTTTAATATTATATATACCTGGGATTCCGAAAAATCGTGTTAACTAGATTTCTAGTGATAAGCAATCGCAATTATTTATTGATAGAAAATTCAATATTATTTAACCCACATTTACGACGAGACAAATGGGAATGGTAAACGAAATTTGGAAATCATATTTTGAACTGATATGAAAATGCTACATCTTAGCAGCTCACACAAATCAGCAGAACTTTACCTTGTCTGAGAAAAACGGAAGTTACCAACAGTTGAGACATTTGCATCGATTTATTCGTGCTTGAATTTCATTATATTCAATCTTTCTCTAAAACCATGTCATTTTAAAGCAAGTTCAATAACAAAATATAATGAATTTTAAAAATTATTATTATTATTATTATTTTAAAATTGAAATAAAGTGCAAATGTGAAAACTTGCCTTATTTTTCACGGAGTTGTCTTAGTTCAGAAACCGCAAGTCTACGGCCCCACTATTTATAACGCCATTCAACTAAAAGTCTTTTTTCATTTCGTGCAAAATGATATCATTTCTCATATCAGCTAGTCAACCAAGTATAATGGATGAAGAAGAAAGAAGCAAAGCGGAATGACTCTGATCGGAAGACCTTAATACCAAAAATATACTGCAGCCTGTGGGTAGGGGCCAAGAAAACGCCACTATGCGATTATGAAAGTATTGTTGTAAATATTACTAACACGGTTTTGAACTCAAATTACTGTTCGTTTATACAATTAAATTGATGCGATACTATAGAAAATGTCCAAAATGTTCAATTAATAAGTAGTATGCACATTATTCCTCGTACCGCACAACTAATTACTTATCAATTAGTAAATAACGTTCACAATTAACGACCCTGACTTAGTATTTGCTTAAATTCATTGCCACCTATACTTGATGTGTTGTATTCTACGTTTGCAGCAGGTTCTAAATTACAGGCAGCTGATGGCTTTCAAGTCTTCTTTTTTGCAAGACACTGGATATATACAAGTTGTAGCTGATTAATATTCTGTTGCTTTTCTTTCGGAGGTTCAGGCAGTAAAACAGAGGACGAGAATTTAATATAATGAGTTTTATTTATATCTTAGCGTGATAAGTACAATACAATGCAAAGAATTCCAAGAATCTTAGAGTGATAGATACAGTGTAATGTGTGCGGAAGTAAGGAGTTCCACGAGCCTTACACCCGATAGGGGTGCAGAGGCGTCAAAGGAAGGAAGGTGATGAACACAGTATAATATATATGAATGCTAGGAGTTCCACGAGCCTTAGACCCGATAGGGGTGCAGAGGCGTCAAGGGAAGGATTGTGATAAACACAGTATGATATGTGGGAATACAAGGAGTTCCACGAGCCTTAGACCCGATAGGGGTGCAGAGGCGTCAACGGAGAGATTCTAACTAAAAGCCTTAGACCCGATGAGGATGCAGAGGCGTAATAGAGTCGAATGAATCCTCCGGTGCGAGACAGTTACGGCAGCAGCCTCACCTTTCCGTAACATAACGTACTTACGTTAAACTTATTTCAATATTTCACCTTCTAAATTACTAGAACAACGCTTTGCCCTATCGTAAATACTTCGTGACTATGTCACAATACATTTCCCTATTGATGCTGCTAAAGCATCACAATTTAGATATTACAGCACATGTTTATGTTTTCGCGACCCGCTGCGAGCATTTTTTGTTTATCCTAATGTGTGGCGATCCCTCGCCTAAATTTCAATAAGAAGACCACACACAACAATGTATTGAAATTCCACATATGGAAAAGATTCAAAGATGGTATTGTTTGTCACTCTGCATTTAAGAAATTTAGACTAAGTATTTTTTTCATCACCGTAGGAGTATATTTTATCGGTCCCAGCATTTGTCGTAGAGAAAAAAAGCTTTCTTACATCGAGAGAACAATACCCCAATTTTCATCAGCGTGATCGTGAGTAAACCAAGTTACATCTAATTTTGTATCTTTATATATATACCTATATTATTTTATTGTGCTCCGAAAAATTGTGAACAGTTCTTGTGATTACGAAATCGTCTTTATTATTGGTGCGCGAGAGTATACGTTTCTTTTTGAAAATATGTCGACCCCTGCGGCAAGTGCGGCTCAGCTCCGTAGCTTTGATGCTAATATCTTCGAAAACAACGCGGAAGTGAATAATATTGAACCACCGGTGGCAGTACCAAATATTGTTCCAAATTTTCAGTTATCCTTTGAAAACATTTTACATGAAGCCAATCGCTTACATGAGTTTTGTAATACGAAAAATAGTATTTCTCTACAAGCTTTTTGTAACCGTGTCGATCAAATTTTGCAATTATGCGAAACGGCAGCCCATCAGCAATATGTGGAGCAAATAGTGATCACGAAAATTCGTGGGAAACCACAATTCATCGTTCATCGTCGCAAGGTGGTGCCAAATTAAACAAGTTCTATATGAGAACTTTGGTGTTTCTGAGCCATACCAGGCATTAATTAACGACATGAATCGTATCAAATTTGATACTAATGTTGATAAAGTTTACCGTGAAACCAATATTGTTTTAAACAAACTAAACACGAAGTATTCACAAGACCCCCAAAAAGACTTGTTTCAACATTTCCAGCCACACTTTAACGAAATTTTTGCGCTTTCAAGATTTAAAGCTTGTATTCCTGAAAACAAATCAATATTAATTGAAATGCGACAGTGTGGTACGTTACACAGTGCATACTCTATACTGAAACAAGCACAACAGCTTCGTGACAGTAATTCGCCTCACGACACTCAATCTGGTTACAAAAACCAGCACAATAATACTAATTTCAACTCAAAGTTTATCCCAAATACAAGTTTTAATCAATCACGCGACACTAATAATTCGCGAAATTTTAATAATAATCGTTTTGGCTATCAAAATAACCCAAATTTTAGATCTCGATATGAGAATAATTCTGTAAATAGACCAAATAATAATAATCATTATTCTCAGCGGGAACCACAACACCCTTTCAATAATTCTAATAGGCAATATCAACCTCATTATCAAGGTAATCAAACATATCATAATACTTATCAACGACATGATCCACGTTCACGCATTGTTGAAGCTACTGATGCTGAAAATTTTCAAGTATCAGCCTCGGATCGCCCCCAAACAGTTGAAAACCCTGCCCATGGGAATTACCAATAATTCCCATTACAATCAATAATAAAACACTTCGTTGTTTAATAGATTCTGGTTGTAATACTTCACTTTTAAATAAAAATATATTTCCCGAATCGCATACACTCGACAACCCTATAAGGTTGAGTAGTCTGAATTCAAGGGAAATAATAGAAAAAGGTATTTGGACCAATTTTCCGGAAGAATTTAACCTACCTTCAAACATTGAATGGAAATTGACAAATTTACCAAACCCCAAATTCGACGCTATTCTAGGACAAAATGTGTTAGTCCCTACTAAATCAATAATTAATAATAACGACGGTTCTATTACAATTAATGGTAACAAAGTTCCTTTTATAACAGAAGACCAAGACCCAAAAACGGTATCGAAAAGTCTTTGTCTTTCTCTTGATCAAATTTCCCCCACAGTTGGAGGCTCAAATACACTCCAAAACATCAAAACCTCTCATTTAAATGAGGAAGAGAAATGTAATTTATACCAATTGCTTAATCAATTTAAAAATTTATTCTACCACGAAGGGGATATACTTACCTCGACAAATGTTGTAACGCACAACATTAAACTTACCTCAGATAAACCTATATTTACTAAAATATATAGGTTACCACAAATCCACCAAAAAGAAGTGGAAAAGCAAATAGCCGAAATGTTGGAAAATAATATAATCCAACCATCGAACTCTCCCTATAATGCACCATTGTGGATTGTACCTAAAAAGGTAGACAATTCCGGGCAAACAAAGTGGAGACTCGTTACAGATTATCGTAAACTTAATGATATTACGATTAGTGATAAATTTCCCATACCTAATATAGAAGATTTATTTGATAAACTGGGAAAATCTAATTATTTTTCCACAATCGATCTTGCGAAAGGATTCCACCAAATTCTAGTTAAACCAAGTGATCGAGCAAAGACAGCTTTGTCGACACATAACGGACACTACGAATATTTGCGAATGCCTTTCGGTCTTAAAAATGCCCCCGCGACATTCCAAAGAATGATAAACTCAGTTCTGAAGGAATACATAAATAAAATTTGCGTAGTCTACCTTGACGATGTATTGATTTTCAGCACTTCATTAGAAGAGCATATGGACTCACTTCGTAAAATTTTCAGAAAGCTCAGAGAGTTTAATTTAAAAATTCAACCGGATAAATGTAATTTTTTCACTCACCAAACAGAGTTTTTGGGTCATATTTTAACACAGGACGGAATCAAGCCGAATCCTGATAAACTTAATAAAATACAGAATATTTCGATTCCCAAAACCGTTAAACAACTTCGTTCTTTCCTGGGCTTAACGGGGTATTACAGAAAGCTCATCCGAGACTATTCTGCACTAACAGTCCCTATGACAAAGTTTTTGAAAAAAGGCGCTAAAATTAATGTAAATAATTTCGAATATATTGAAGCTTTCGCTGAATTAAAACTTCTGCTTACTACTCCACCTGTCTTAAGTTACCCAGACTTCTCAAAGGAATTCACGTTGACAACGGATGCTTCCCAATATGCGTTAGGCGCAGTGCTTTCTTAAAATAACCATCCTTTAGCTTATGCTTCGCGAACGTTAAATTCGCACGAAATCAATTACTCTGCAATCGAGAAAGAACTACTTGCGATAGTTTGGGCTACAAAAAGTTTCAGACCTTATCTATACGGTCGTCATTTTAATCTGGAAACAGATCATCGCCCTCTCGTTTGGCTTAATTCTTTGAACGAACCAAACCAAAAGCTAATCCGCTGGAAATTGCGACTTAACGAGTTTGATTTCAATATCAAATACATCAAGGGTAAAAATAATGGAGTTGCCGATTTCTTGTCCCGTATGGACAAAAATTTCATGGAAGATAAGGATGTACATGTAAACGAGGAGTCTCATTTACAGGAAAATCCAATATGCCGGAGCATAACCCGAAATATACCTGACCAAACTTTACAGGAAATTTTAGACATTTGCAACGAGCAAAATACTGAGCTCCCCGAAGTAATCAACATTCCAAGTACTTCCCAATCCACACAAGTGCAAAGAAACTCTACTTGTCTCCCCTCGGAAGCAAACGGTACAGGTACTATCAATTCAGAATCGCAAAACCAAAATAAATCGATTCCAATGAAGGATGATTACATCAATAAATTCAAATTTCAAATTATACTCTCCAAACAAAATTTTCCACCGCCTATTAACAAAACACGCATCCAAATTCGCGAAGAAGAATTACTTCTTCACGAATATGTACAAAATTTAATGGATAAATTGCCTCCTAATAAAAGCATAGCCATTTATTCCGATCTGAACGATCATTGTTTTAACAAACTTCAGCTAAAGCTCCACGAAGTCTTTGATAGCTCCTATAAATTTATAAAAGTGTCCCGTATTCTGAAAGACCTCCAGTCAGAGGAGGAAGCGATTTACCAAATCCACATGTATCATACAAAAGAAATAGGACACGGCGGAATAGACAAAACATTTGAAGGAATCTCACAACATATTTACTATCCTGATTTAAAAACTTTGGTGACACGCTACGTCAATAATTGCGAGCCATGCAATACAGCAAAACACTCGACTTCTCCAATAAAACCAAAATTCAAAATCACGGAAACGCCCGAAAATATAAACCAAATTTTTCATATAGACGTTTTTTTCATCGATCGCCTAAAAGTGGCTACATGTATCGATAAATTTTCCAAATATGCAACTTGCCTTATCTTAACAGATCAATCTAAACCTTCATTAAAAGAAGCAGTATTGTTTTTTCTATCAAATCTAGGTAAACCAAATTTAATCGTTGCCGACAACGAATTTAATAACTTTTTCATAAAAGAACTGTGTAATGGCCATGGCATACAAATACACTTTACCAAACCCAATTCACACACGGGTAACAGTGATGTCGAACGTCTCCATCAAACAATTGCTTCAAAGTATCGAACAACCTCTTCCAGAGATTCGCCTAAATCACGCCTTTATACTTCCCTGTACTTCTATAATCGCCAAATACACTCATCTATTGATACAGAACCTTTCAAAGCACATCATGGCCTTTCAGATAAATCTAAAATTATAAACATAATGAAATTAAATAAGGAGAGATCAATTAATAAGCAAAATAAAACACGCGAAAATTACGAAGAAATGAGAACCACCGGATACGTTAAAACCCCTAACCGCGCAGCTAAACATTTGGCTAAATACACTAAACGTAATCTCGATAATATAGCACATGTCAATATTAAACGCCCGAAACGTTTTGTTATCTCAGACGTCAACTCACCCGAAACTTCTACAAGGAATCCTTTTATTCCTAATGTCACTGTTAGTTTCGAGCGACATCCAAGTTGAAAATTTAGAATCAGAAAATGGAGTTATTCTAATTAACAAACAACGAATACATCTTATCGCGGATCATTATCACATTTTTCACAAAATTAATTTAACCGATTATCAACATACTTTGTCAACACTTGCAAAAATCACTGTCCAAACTTCTGATAATAAAACAAACCTCATTATCCAATACTTTCCTGATCTCAAACTCGAGCTAGTACATCGAGTTGACACATCACTAGATAAAATCAGTAATCAACTAAAGAAACAAATAATTGCTAACGAAATGTTTGAAAGAAATTTGGAAATCATTAAAAAAAAAATCAAACTTTAACTTTATAAGACCAATTTAAAAATTATTCATTCTGGACTACTAACGAACTTAATAATGTCAATGTACAAGTTCATTACCTAAAATATAAAAACATTCTGAGAGATTTTACATATGAAGTAGATAAAGTAATAGATAACATAAATACAGCACGTTTTGGCATAATGTCTCGTTCTATACTTGATCGAATCGAAATCGAACAAAATTTTATATGCTTTTACGAATTGCAAGAACTGTAAATTTAAATAGTTGCTAGAAACTACTATAACATATTGTATATTATATTAAATATTCCTATATTTTACGATAAGCCTGTATATACCTACAATTTACGTACAATAGCTCTGAAAAATTATACTAAAATTAACTTACCTAATCAGGTAGTTGTTAAGTTCAATGACAAATATTTCGCCGAAAATAAATATATTAAGCATTTAAAGAATCCAATAAATTGTGATACCTCATGTAAATTTTTGAAAACAAATAATAATACACTTATAGAGGTAATTGAATCCGGATTGATATTCGCCAATAATTTTAACGACAAAATAGATATATCATAACTGTAACGAAAAACACTTCAAAAATTTTGAGAATTTTGTTATAAATTTTAATAATTGTACTGTTAAATTGCTCGATAAAGTGTACACAAATAAAGTAATAGGATTTTCACATAAACTTATATTGTCACCTCTTATCGCTTTAAATTTTACATAGGACGAAGTCACTTTCGAAGATATTAAATTCAAACATGGCGAAAAGCTGAAAGAAATTAAACTTATAGAATTTAAGCACAAACAGAATACAATCATATCCTCCATCTCAACTGTTGTAATATGTATTGTAATAATATTTTGTATTTATATAAAACTTAAATGCAGACGTAAAATAATAAATATTAACGTAAATTCACCTGCTCGAAAGCCCGCGAATAAATTCGATAAATTAGAAGAGAAAAGAGTTAAATACGAGAAACAGAAAAACGAGATTATTATTGAATCGGGAGCTTCAATCTAACGGAGGGGGAGTTACGGCAGCAGCCTCACCTTTCCGTAACATAACGTACTTACGTTAAACTTATTTCAATATTTCACCTTCTAAATTACTAGAACAACGCTTTGCCCTATCGTAAATACTTCGTGACTATGTCACAATACATTTCCCTATTGATGCTGCTAAAGCATCACAATTTAGATATTACAGCACATGTTTATGTTTTCGCGACCCGCTGCGAGCATTTTTTGTTTATCCTAATGTGTGGCGATCCCTCGCCTAAATTTCAATAAGAAGACCACACACAACAATGTATTGAAATTCCACATATGGAAAAGATTCAAAGATGGTATTGTTTGTCACTCTGCATTTAAGAAATTTAGACTAAGTATTTTTTTGGTAAGATAAGAAATACTATAAGTAGTATTGTAATAGGTAGAAATTTTGCCATTTTTCCAAGAGAGAAGTCCGAAGTGGACGTTCGAGGCAACGAAATAAAACGATATACGATTTTATTTTTCGTTTTATCATTTTCGTTTTCCCGTCCTATTTTAAAGTTGGCTTGTCCGCGAAATACGCGGAAAAGACCACAACTAGACCGCTGCTTTTATAGCTGCTGATGTGCGATGCTGCTAGACTGTGCTGTAGTGGGGGTGCCCGCCGTCGTGTGTTACTATGCTGCAACGTTGTGCTATTGAATATTGCCATCCTGCGACGTTGTGGTGGGTGACGTTCGGTTTGCATGTCGGCTCGTATGGTGATTCTTAATTTAGATGTTACAAAGTCGTTTTTTTGCTGCGTTTCGATCGTTTTTACCATGCCGTTTCGATTAAAATGTCAAATGTTTCACTATTTCGTTTGCTCTCCCGACACAAGTCCATATGATTTTGCTTGGTTGGAACGATGTGTGCTTTGTAGGAAATTTTTGAGACTTGCTTGTTTCATGGCCTATAACAAAACCTCTTCAGGCTCCGGATTCATTCAAATTTGTTTAGTCACTCGTTCTTACCAAATCAGGCTAGTTTTGAAGCCCAGCTCAGACATCTCGTTAATCAGTTTCGCTTAGATACAAATCTACAAAGTGATCCAAAACACCTGGCAACGTTTTATTCTAACTTTAGGCTTACACAAAATAATACCGTTCGCCTCCTTCAGCGGCTATCTAACCGCCAAAAGAGGCGAAGGAAGCCGTACTTTTTTTTGTGTCGCGAATACGTGGCACCGGATTATCCCATCATATATCGAAACCGGAAATCATTTGTAGCTGCCTTTTTCCCACTCCAATCGGGTATGCTAACTTTTGGCCGTTAGGAGAAAACGGCTGTTTATTACCGCGTGTATGTATTTCGGTAGTACGTGAAGTTGATCGAGATTCTATCTAGAATCGATAACTTTATACGGTTCAAAAATGCATCTTCTACGTGACTACTCCGTTTGAGACGCAATAACCCCTGCCATAGCAAAATGATGCTAAGAGACGATACCGCAACTAATTTGTGACTGAATCATATTAAAGTAAGCACAAAATAGCATAATTTTTCATTGCTTGGACCAGTTTATTACTTTTTCTACTGTCAATAGACGATAATCCAATCATAGTTGCAGTCAATCGATTTTCTTGTAACTCCATAATTTTACCATAAAAATTCAAAAATTTATTATGGTGTTCCTTAAACCACTTGCTCTCTATTCTTGACCGGAATGAGCAAGTTTTTGTAAACATATGGTTTAAAGGTGTCAAAAGACGTAAGATTAAGTTTGCTCGTATAACATACCAGCGGTAACGGTTTTCACTATATTTTAATAAGTATTTGTAGCCACTGCCTTGTAGCTTCGCACTAAAATATCTTGAAAATGGTCAATTCCACACATAGAATGGTAATAAGAGAAACATTTTTCTTTATGAACGAAAGCTACAGCTTCTACCATTAAAAAATTGCATTTAAAATCATGGAGCACAAAAAATCCAATAACTTATGTTAACTAGTTAGTTAGCCACAAAGTTCTTGTACACAAAAGAATCAAGTCAAATGGTAGTTTGAACGTAGCTTAGAGCTGGCAAACAAGTTTTTATTGCAAAATGTGGCCAGTTAAACAGTAAGCTTGAGTCCAAATTTCTAGGGTCGAAGCTTTTCTGGAGGTCATGTTGAAAAGAAGAAAAAGTGGGACACCCCTTTATCTCGGAAACCATGACACCAAAAACGTTACGTTTAGCAAATTGTGTATATTTAAATTTGGAACAATCTTTGCATGCATCATTTTCAAGTGGGATCAATAATGAAAGCGGTACACGCCAAAGACGATGCTTTAAATGGGGCACGTGCTACAAATTCTTTGTTTTCACGATTATCGTGAAACACGTTTCGAATCCATTGAATTTTGATAAAAATGGACAAACGGCAAGATTGTGGGTCAATGCTTCATAATGATGGCACTGTTGAAGCATTTCATTGAAGCTGAGAAAAGTAGCAATTAGTTTCTACATTTGAATACTATCCAAAAAAATCTTCCAGTATTCCATGCTAGTAGGCACTTCTTGTAATCCAATTCAGTTCACTTTAATCTCCGGTACATGGAAGAGTTTCACAAGCAAATGCCACGTAAAAAAATTCAAGACCCAAATTTTGAAGTGGAAGAATGTTCGATCACCACATAGAGCAAACTCTCAGTATAATGTTTAAAACATCTGCGGGCTTCACTAATGGTCATTTCATAACTGACAGCATGCTTGCATCGCGAATCCAGGATATTTGCGTGCAGAATGAAACATTTTGTGATGTATCAATTGATACTACCTCCCAGCACGTTGATCATAGGGACTTCTGCGTAACGAGGTTGCCCCCCTCCTCCCTCCACTACTCAGCGTAGATTTGGCGTAGAACCTTTTGTTATTGACACCACGTGAAAATAATGTATCCTAAAAATTAAATTTTGCACAAGTTTACGCTAATTTTTGTGGAAGCCATGGTTTCCGAGAATGGGGTGTCCCAATTTTTCTTCTTTTCAACAAAGCCCTCGGAGGATTGGAGCTGTGACCCAAGAAAATTAAACTTCAGCTAACTGTTGAATTGGTCACACATTTTGATAAAAATTTGCCTGCCAGCCAAAAATACACAATGACGTCAGTTTAAAGATCATGCAAAGGTCAGTACTCAGTATTTTACTACTTTTGAGTTGTAAGAAGGATTTACTCCTAAATATAAGCAAAATTAAAGTAAAGGATGATTTGGCCGGGCAAATTTAAGCAATACTCATTGGTGCAATATTTGTTGGTTAGTTTGTGTCATTTTTCTACATCAAGTAAATGTTCCATTTTTTTCAAAATATAACCTCCTAATATAAAGGAAGTTCTCGTGATTGTTCCGAAAATATATATTGAAATTTTTGATATTTCTTTACGTTTTAAGGTCTACAATTTAAAACGTATTTTTGGACAGAAGACGGTGTGCCTGTGTACGTATGTGCGTGCGTGCCAGTTTATTTCTATGACGCCAGCTAGAAACAAAATTGTGTCGATTTTGTTGTGGTGTTAATCAAAGCGTATTTGCAAAGACAGAAGCT